>CM045445.1:36296973-36734991 GCA_024666655.1 Dascyllus trimaculatus | reverse complement strand
CATGTAATTAAATACTTTTTTTTTTGTGATTTTACTGGGGTGACATTAAGATAAGAGAAAACTTTATTAGTCCCACAGTGGGGAAATTTGCATTGAGACAGCAGGAAAAGGTGCAAACATTAATGAAGGATAAAATAAAATACACCAAAATATACATACTTAAGTGCCAGTCCTAAAAAATAACATCATTGTACATATCAGTGGTATGACACAGACTTTTTTGATAAATAGAAAAACACTGATAGAGTTTTATTATTACACAGACTGTATGTGAGGAGAAAGACTAAGGAGACAGCACATATATGTTAAGGGATAATATTATTACATGTACAAGACGGTTAAACATCATTTTACATTTTTCAACCTTAATATACTTTTTTCCAAATAACAGAAAATATCTGTAAATCAGTCCCTCCAGGAATCTGTGATGTTGCAATCTCAACAACTAATGCAAATTCAACCAATCTCCATGAATTCTGCGCCACCTTGCAATTTCGTCCAATCACCGCCACTTTTCCGCAATTTCGTCCCGCCTCCTGTGAGTTCCACCAATCACAGCAGTCCCCAGTAATGCACGTACGTCACCAAATTCACTTCCTTGTTTATGGTTTGAAGATACAGATACGTATGCAACAAAAACTACTGCAAAACAATTCCCTGATGTTCTTCACCAAAGCGGAGCTAAACTGTTTTCACCCCGTGGAATATTGAGGTGGAACACAAACCAAAACCATCCACTGACAAACACTTTTCTACCGTAAACATATCAGGAGAATGGGTGAAACCAGCGGACCACAGACCAGACAAACCACCGTGATGAAGCTGCTGCATCCAGATCTGTGGCAGCACTGAAACAATGAAGGTCAGTTAGATTCATTAACTGACGTGACGAGCTGTGAGCGTGTGTGTGTGAACACGCGTGTGCCAGGATGTGAAATTAACTTTTTAAACTTTTAAAATTTTTAATAAATTATATAATGCAAAGAAAAAATGCAACTTTTTAGCAATTTTTACTGTCTCCTGCAATTTAATCGCAACAAATACGCTTCAAACATCACAATTTTTTAGAAAAGCTGACGCAAATTCAGACATTTTAGGAGCAACAATCTGGAAAAACACCCAAGAAATCCTGGAGGGACTGGTAAATAATATTTTGTGTTGATTCAAATATAATAAAAATATTGTAATTTTACACTCAAACATTGAAAAGGATTCATGGAGCCATACCTCCTTGTGGATGCCCGATCTCACCAGACCTTGGAAGCTAAGCAGGGTTGGTCCTGGTCAGTACCTGGATGGGAGACCGTGAGGCAACACCAGGAAGCCTGGGTGGATGCAGTGTGAGAGTGAGTGGTTGGTGGTGGTTGGAGGGACCGATGGAGCAGACTGGCCTCCATCAGTCTACCTCAGGGCAGCTGTGGCTTCATACGTAGCTTAGCACCATGGAGTATGGAGTGAATGAATAATGCAATGTTAAGAATCTTTGAGTGCCTTGAAAAGCGCTATATAAAACCAATGCATTGTTATTATCTCATTTTTGAGTTTGGTTTTAAGGCTTAGCATGTAAATTAATACTTTTATCTGTGACTTTAGATATGATCTGTTATTTAACCTAACTTCTTCTTAATCTCTGAAATAACAGCAAACATTATTTACCATTTTCAATCCTTAATATACATAATTTTTCTTTGCATTAAATAATAATAATAATAACAATAATCTGTCAAACTACAGATTTTAGATGTGGACATTATTTATTTCCATATAGTTCTAATCTGTTTTTTATGGTTAACATGTAATTAAACACTTTTTCTGTGATTTTAGTGACTTCTGACCGATATTATTCGTGTATTTTCAACCTTTAATATACTTTTTTCCCCAAATAACAGAACATATCTTTTATTAATAACGTTTTTGCTGATTTAAATCTAATAAAATATTGTAATTTTACGCTCAAATGTTGAAAAGATTCACTTTTGGGTTTGTTTTTTTAAGGCCTAGCATGTAAATTAAAACGTCTATTTTCTCAGTTATTATCTGTAATTTAATAGAAAAGGCACAAATGTTAAAAATAACAGTGATTATTAAAAAAAAAGCAGTTTTTGTTTACATCGTATTTGACTGATTATCATTGTAGTGATGAGAACTGTGAAGAACGAGGTCGTACTGGGAGCTTTATTCATCTGTTTCATTACGATTTCAAATATCCTCAGAGGGAAACTTCTGCAGCTACTGATCCACGTTTCACCTGAGTCCATTTAAAACCAACTAAAACTGAAAAAAGCTCCTCAGAATCACCTGGTTCCTCATCTGCAGTGTTTTCTAGTGAAACCTTTGCTTTAGTTTGCTCCGACCCTCTGAACCCGTCGGAAACCCAAACCCCAGGACCAGAGCCTCCGATCCCGCCGGTGACCTCGGTGTCACCAGCTTCCATTTGCATGTGAAAGTCTGGGCTTGTCGACAGAGGAAACGTTTCCTGTGTCCGTCTGTCCGTCCGCTGTCTGGGTAAAAAGGCCTTTGACGGACCGGAGCCCTCGGAGACCCCGGCAGGCTTTGTGCCGCTCGGCCGGGAGGTGTCTGCTTTCATAAATGGAAACTGGACCTGAGGAGCAGAGAGGAGGCAGAGAGAGAAGCAGGACTTAAGAGGAGAAACCGACGTCTGGCTCAAACGTCCTGTTGCTCCGTCAGTCTCTCTGGCAGCTCCTCGTCTGGACGTGAAAACCGAAGCGTCCCGCTGAAGAAAACTAGACTTCTTCTTCGTCGTTCGCTCGCAGACGCTCTGTGGAGGAAACCTGGCGCCTGCTTTGTTTCCTGCAGACTGATCATTAAAGGTCCCATGAAATGACCGATTGTTTCTGCATGAAACTTAAAGAGTAGCTCTGAACTCTGTCTTAATGAACATTTTCAAACCCTCTGACCTCGACTGGACATTAGAGCCGCAGTCATTCACCAAAAATCTGATTAACTGACAACTAAACTGAACAAAAATATAAAGGCCCCATGTGAAATATTGATGCCACATGAAGTGCACCACCCAAAGTGAGCGTATACTGTCTGGTACTTGTACTAAATGGAGATTTCTCTTGATTAGTCCCAAATTTGAGTCCACCACTGCCTCAGTGATGCATTAATTCCATTCAGTCCATGGGTGTGGCATATCCAGACGCTGCTCCAACACAATGAGCAGGACTCAGACACTCCTTATACTGGGGAAATCCCCCTCATCCACGTCGGCCACGTGTGACCACCCCAGCACAGGATGGACACATCCGGCTTGTTCACTTGTGGGATGGTCTCAGACCAGCGACACGTACAGCAGATGAAACCTTTGGTCTGACAACAGACGCATCACACCAACATGCCAATGACACGTTCCCTCATGACCAGAGTCATCTGAGGCGTTGCTGCTTTGGTCAACATGTGACATGTTGGGGTGGCCTTTTATTGTCCCCAGTATAAGGAGTGTCTGAGTACTGCTCATTGTGTTGGAGCAGCGTCTGGATATGCCACACCCATGGACTGAATGGAATTAATGCATCACTGAGGCAGTGGTGGACTCAAATTTGGGACACTAATCAAGAGAAACATCCATTTTGTACAAGTACCAGACAGTATACGCTCACTTTGGGTGGTGCACTTCATATGGCATCAATATTTCACATGGGGCCTTTAGATTTTTGTTCAGTGTATTATATTAATTGGCAGCTATTTAGATGATTAAATCAGCTTAAGCAAATTTAAAAGATAAAAAAAGTCCAAGTTCTCTGATTCCAGCTTCTTAAATGTTAATTTTTCTCTACGACAACAAACTAAATATCTTTGCGTGTATCTTTCACCCCATGTTGGGATTTACACCCAGAAATAATCGTCCCAGGATTGTTTTATCTACATTATCAGACTCCTTGACCCAGAAAACAAACCCTTAGCATCTGGATTCACATTGATATCATCATTAGTTCAATAGTTCTTCACCAGAATCTCTTTCTGGGTAATGGTGGTTTCTTCTGGATCCAGCTCCATAGCTGTTGATTCTACAACAGATCTGTTGGATCCTCCTGATTCAGCAGAGTCTCAGCTACATGTTGGTGTTGGCTGCATGTCTGGATCTTCATCTGTTACCTTACAGTGATGACCATTCCACAGGCCCTCTAGGTTTTCCTCTTCTGGATCCTAGTATCTGGAATTTTTCCCAGATCCGGATCAAATTTTGACATGTTGTAGAAATTAGCAGGAACTGATCCTGTATTTTTACCAAGCAGCCTGGACATTTGTTGTGGAGTTACATGCACATATACATGCACATTGCTCTATCTCCTAATGCTAAAGAATCCTGCAAAACATTCCTGGATCCAGACGGTGATCCGGATCAGCACGAAGATCTAATCTTCTGTTCCTTGTCCCATTATCCAGCTTTCCTGAACATTTCATCAAAATCTATTCAGAACTTTTCACGTAAAGTTGCTAACAGACAAACTAACAAACGCCAGCAAAAACATGACTTCCTTGGTGGAGGTTCATAAGCAAGACTAAATATTTAATAAATAAAATATCCTGGGCTTCGGGGACTAATTAAAGGGCATTCATCACATTTCTAAACATTTCATACAGATTAAAAAATCCTTCAAACATTTTAGTAATGAGAATATTTGCTGCCTTACAGTTCTCTACACGATGGGACGTTAGCCTGCTAGCATGCTTCTGAGCTAAATGCTAACAGGTAAAGTTCACTGTAACATTTGCTTGTCGGTAAAGAAAAAAAACACAAACTGCAGCGGGTTCTGATGGGAATGTCATTTGTTTTTAATCGTTTTTGCCATCAACCAAAGCACTGTACACACTTAAGAGTTTGAAATGATGAAGGCGGAAGCTTGAGAGACGATCGAAGTCACCTGAACTGAAGTTTGCGGCGCTGCTGAGCTTCACGAAGTTCGACGTTCGGCCTCGTCATTCCGACAATTCCTTTTGTGCTTCAGCTGAATTTGTTGGCCGTTCTTTGAGCTCGTGGTCCACTGATAACCGTTTGCTTGTGTAACCCGTACCTTTATGTGATTGTGTTTGAATTTATGAGACTTAAAGCTGTGAAATGTTAACTGTGAGGCCACTGCTAGCATACCACCACGCTGAATATATATGATTTTTACCCCATTGTGGTCATATATAATAGTTTAAACTAAATAAAAACAAATATCTGATTGATTTAGGAGCTTTGGCTGCTGTATCGCATTAAACCGACACATATTTCTCCTGTTTTGCTCACTTTTTTTCCATCAGTGAACACGTTAAACCACGAATATCGCAGTAAAACTCAACAGCACCACAAACTACATCCTCCAGAATGATCAGAACGGTTCGATTCCATCATGGAGTAAAGTGCCAGCACAAAGCGGGAAACCTACACGCCGATTTTTTTTATTTATTTATTTTTTAATACAACACCCGTCCCGTCCTCGGGGAAACACGGCAGGCCGAAGCCTTTACAAACTGTACACGGAGACTGAACTACGAATCAGGTGCAAAGAAAAACAAACAAACAAACGAAACATTCATCGTGTGGATTTTCTAACACATTGGACGACGTAGAAAAAGGCAACAAAGAAAGCGAACGCTCAAAGATCACTGAGAAAACACCCGTCTGTTCGTTTACGAAAAACTACGAACAAACCGTCTGTTGATCCGTACGGAAGCAGGAAGCAGAGAGTTCTAACAGGAGTGCAGCTAAACGAAGATAAGAAGCCGATTATCGCGAGACTTTTGTTGCTCATAATCTTCCCGTGATCGCGGAACAATATTACATCCGATCCGGCCGAGTCTGAATCTGAAACTCCTGATTTCGAGAGCGGAAACTGACGCTAAGCTAATCGCCTGAAGAGCTAACGAAGCTAAGATAGTTGTTCGGACTGAAGCTGGCGTAGCGCGACTTGAGAGAAAGGTAATTCAAAAACAGATGGATGCTGAAGTATATACATTAAGCTTTGTTCTTAAATCCACACCTGGACAGATGTGAGAGAATAAAGGTTTAAAAACATTACAGTGAGTGAAGGAGCCAAACTTAAAATACCTCCTGCAGCAAACCGGGGACACGATCAGCCGAAGATATGTTGGGTGTTTGAGTAGAGGCCTATTCTGAGCCAGACACGAATCGAAAACAACCTCCCACCTCTGTCCCTTTAAGAAGCTGCCTCTCTGTTGTTAAAGAAGATGGTGGGTTACGTCTCGGCAGGTCAGAGCGCGTTTGTGTGAACTCGGTGATCTTTGGGTAAAGAGTCCTGCACCCTCGCCAGGTGAGCTCCGTTATCTGGGCCGGTGGTTGGCCAGCAGGAAGTCCTTGTCTTTGCAGGTGAGGCAGAGCTTGAGGTTCCTCAGGGAGCCGCCGGCCGAGTAGAAGGCCCAGACGCCCATCAGGAACAGGATGACGTAGGTGGGGACCAGGCTGCCGACGTACTCGGGGTTCTGGAAGGTCTGCAGGTACAGAAATCAACACGGGGCGTTGAGTTAATCTAGTTTTTGATCGTCGAAGAACAGAAAACAGAAACCCCAGCAATCCAAAGTTGCTTTATGGGTTCCGTCAAACAGCGACGGTGGGAAGGAACCAAAAAACCCCTGTCTAGCATTCATCAACTTTCTTCTACCTCCACATCAGCAGCACTCACCAGGCAGGACACCAGGAGGTGGCTGACGACGACAGCAGCTACAGCCCACCAGCGCTGCTTCTCGCAGGCGTCGAAGAAGACGACGCCCCAGAACATGTGAAGGAGGATGATGGCCATCGTCATGAAGGCTGAAAGATAAAGAGGCGTTACGAGAAGAATATGTAGATGTCATCACATTGTGACGTTCCTGTATCAATCAATAACGTAATAACATTTTGCCAATAATGTAATAGGTTATTACGTTAATGGCCCAGTGTTAAAACAGTCCTTTGAAAATGTAATATCTCCAGCCAGTAATGTAATAACACATCAACAGGACTGCATTTCTTGGTAATAAAAGATGTTTTCTCAGTTCTTCTGCAGTTTGCTCATCAAAAATAGGTCTAGTGCAGGGGTGTCAAACTCCGGTCCTCGAGGGCCACTATCCTGCATGTTTTAGATGTTTCCCTCTTCCAACACACCTGATTCAAATGATCAGGATCGTTATCTGGCTTCTGCAGAGCTTCATGATGAGCTGATCATTTGAATCAGGTGTTTAAGAACAGGGAAACATCTAAAACATGCAGGATAGTGGCCCTCGAGGACCGCAGTTTGACACCCCTGGTCTAGTGGATGACATAGTGGTCATATCCATCCATGTAGCTCTCTCTCCTTAATTATGGTTATAAGAGCCAATCTGAGGATTATTTGTTGTACAGAATCTTTATTTATAATATTGTTTATGTGCTTAGATGTGTAAATTCATCATTCCATGTCAATGTCTCTGTTGGATGTTGCGTCGTGAAATGAATTTACCGCATTTTTGTTCTTTTGTTCAAACATTTCTCAAGGAAAAACGATTCAATCCTGACTTCAAACAACTGGATTGGCTCTATGATGACACTTAACTCCAATATACAACACAGAACATGAACACTAAAGAGTATTATGTATGCTATTGGCTCAAAAACTTTATTACATTATTGGAATAAAGTTTCAGTCCCTCCAGGAATTTGCGATGCTGCGATCGCAACAATTAACGCAAATTCAACCAATCTCCATGAATTCTGTGCGACCTTGTAATTTCGTCCAATCACCGCCACTTTTCCGCAATTTTGTCCCGCCTCCCGTGAGTTCCACCAATCACAGCAGTCCCCAGTAATGCACGTACGTCAACGGATTCACTTCCTTGTTTATGCTTTGAAGATACAGATACGTATGCAACAAAAACTACTGCAAAACAATTCCCTGATGTTCTTCACCAAAGCGGAGCTAAACTGTTTTCACCCCGTGGAATATTGAGGTGGAACACAAACCAAAACCATCCACTGACAAACACTTTTCTACCGTAAACATATCAGGAGAATGGGTGAAACCAGCGGACCACAGACCAGACAAACCACCGTGATGAAGCTGTAGCATCCAGATCTGTGGCAGCACTGAAACAATGAAGGTCAGTTAGATTAATTAACTGACGTGACGAGCTGTGAGCGTGTGTGTGTGAACACGCGTGTGCCAGGATGTGAAATTAACTTTTTAAACTTTTAAAATTTTTAATGAAATATACAAAACAAAGAAAAAAATTCAACTTTTTTGCAATTTTTTTACTGTCTTCCGCAGTTTCATCGCAACAAATATGCTTAAAACATCACAATATTTAGAAAAGCTGCTGCAATTTCAGGCATTTTAGGAGCAACAATCTGGAATAACACCTGGAAATCCTGGAGGGACTGATTATTACCTTATTGGCTTTATTACATTTAAAATGGCCAACATTATTACGTTATTGGTTGCTACACTTCCTTAGTCACTTCATAATTTACTGCATTCCCTAGAAAGTCTTTTGACAACCGTCTACAGAGGAACATTTTACACTGAGCATTGATTTATTTTTATTTTCCGTAACAATTAAGGCTAAAATAAACCACACTACATTGGGAACCACTGAACGAAGCCACTACACTTAAATATAAGAGGACACAAGAGAGCAAAGGCCCCTCGAATCTCCAACAAGACTTTCTGGAAATGTTTCTGCGTCGTTACCTGAAGACAGGAAGTAGTGCTGCGAGTCTCCGTGGATCCCGACGGTCCCTGGTCCAACAGAGTCGGCCAAGATGTTCACCACGGAGAAAGCTCCGCTCATGAAGCCGAAGCCGAGACCGGACACTGAAACGCAACGGCAGAAGAATGTAGTCCGGATCATACGGGGGAAAGGTTGTGTGAAAGCTTAAATTTCAGTTCATGAGCCGCAAAAACCAACTGTAAATCAGTCAAGAACCAACTGGCTGTCATTGATTTGTCCTCTAACTGTGCTGTGAAGTGCAGACCAACTGTACCGTAGGCCAGCTGCCGTATGGAGATCGGCATGGTTTCCTCCTGACTCAGAGTGAGGAGGCCTTCGTTCGCTTTCCTGCAGGGAGACAAACACAAACAGAGTCAGAGTGTTGGTTTCACCGTGTGCCGCAAACAGAAACATCGACAGGAAACAAGCGCTCCGGTTAGTGGAAGATGATCCGAGCCGCAACAATACAAGGCTTCAAAAGTTCAGGCTAAAAGGTGGGAAACTGGGACAGCTGGAGGGCACAAACAAGGCAGGGTGTGAACGAGACGAAGGAGGTCGGAGTTCAGTTTCATAAAAGCTGCTGACGGTGACACAAACCTCCACCTGATTTGTTTGGTTATGAAAAACTCCCAACAGTTTCCGCTAATTAATTACAAGTGATTTGAATTCTGAAAAAATAGGTCACGGTTAGCTCGGTGGTTAGCAGCGTCGCCTCACAGCTAGAAGATCCCCGGTTCGCGTCCCGGTTAGGACGCCTGGGATCTTTCTGTGTGGAGTTTGCATGTTCTCCCTGTGCAGTGTGGGTTTTCACCTTCTTCCTCCCACAGTCCAAAAACATGCTGAGGTTAACTGATGATTCTAAATTGTCCGTAGGTGTGAATGAGAGTGTGCTTGGTTGTCTGTCTCTATATGTAGCCCTGTGATAGACTGGAGACCTGTCCAGAGTGTCTCCTGCCTTCACTCGAGTCGGCTGGGTTAGACTCCAGCCCCCCACGACCCTACAGAGGATAAAGCGGCGTATAGATGATGGATTGACCCTTTACTGCAAATTTCATCTCCATCGCTGTCGACCATTCACCCAGAAATCTGCTGCGTCTGACAGGCAAAGCTCACACGAGGGTCTCCGAGCAAACAGCAGCAGCTTTTATCACTGTCGCGACTCCAGAGAACTACTGAACACAACGTCTAGACTTTTTTTTTGCATTACTCAAACACAATAAACAAATTAATCAAAATAATATACAGTGATCCCTCATCTGTCGCGGGGGTTTGGTTCCAGAACCCCTACGCGCAAGTAGCGACGTTATATTTATTATATTATTTATATATATTTTAAGGCTTTATAAACCCTCCCTACACTGTTATTAACCTTTCCCACACTCTTATAAACCTTTCCTACACTCTTAAACCTTCCATCTAGAGGAGCTTCTACAGCCGTGTCCCATAATGGAACTAGCGACGCAGCGATCCACTTGGGAAAAACTATTTTAAACACACCGACACCGAGGACGTCCGGCTGCCTACCTACCGGGAAACTGATGATGACGTTACGGTGATCCTACAGACTGTCACCGGTTCTCTGACGGTCGTTTCCAGTAAACTCTCACCATTTGGGACCAAAGGTTCTGGCTGGCTTCCATCACCGCCGATCAATCAGAGACCGACTAGTTCAAGAGGAAGCGGCCGTAGCCGAGTTTTCCATACGTGTCATCTGTTGTACGCTACGTATTAAAAAACTGAGATACAGTGAGACCATGAAAAGTGAACCATGATCTGGCGAGGGACTGCTGTAATATATTTGCACCATCCATCCATTATCTATACACCGCTTAATCCTCTGAAGGGTCATGGGGGGCTGGAGTCTATCCCAGCCGACTCAGGCGAAGGCAGGAGACACCCTGGACAGGTCTCCAGTCTATCACAGGGCTACATATAGAGACAGACAACCAAGTACACTCTCATTCACACCGACGGACAATTGAGAATCACTAAAGACCTCGAAGTGTTTTTGGACTGTGGGAGGAAGCCGGAGCACCTGGTGAGAACCCAAAAAAGTGCTAACCACCATCCACCGTGGAGCCCTGTCAATCTAAAGATCAACAATAAATTATGTTTTCCATCGACATTCTTCAGATTTATGTTTTATCTTTGTCCTTTTCTTGTTTTTTAAGCTTCCTACAACCACAACATTAAACCCCTGTTAGTATTTACTTTACTGGAAGACAACAGTAAGATGATAAGCTTTTACTGGCCTCTAGTGGCTGCTGATACTCAGTAACAGATTTTCCTTTACATCCTAATTAAAAATGGTTTTCAGTGCCTAATATGTACTGAAAAAAGTTGGTCTGCATCTTATAATACAGCAGATTTGTGAGTGTGTTACTGTTGTTGTACTTACTGCAGGAACAACTTCAGAAAACCCCCAAATCATAAAATAAAAAAATAGTTTTAATCTTTAAATTTGGACATCTCGCTACTTTCTTGTAGTTAACGTCTGAGCATCACACTAGGACTCATTTCAGATGGCTTACATGTTGTATTTTTCCTGTTTATACACAAGAATTAATTAAATATGTTGCACATTACGTTTCATACAGTGCTGTCAAACTTGTAGCAGTAATTATATTCTTTTTATATCTGTTTTGTTTTGTAAAATCATGTACACAGTGAGGAAATAAACAATGAAGTGAAACAATAAAAGTCTCGGGGCCTGATGACAATATCCAAGTTGAATGTAATCAGAATGATCCAGTCAGGGCAGCAGACAGAGACACTGTGCTGACGACTTACTTGAGCAGCTTGTAGTAGGCGAAGCGGAAGGTTTCCTGCAGCAGGACGGACAGAACCACGCCGAAGATGAGCAAACCTTTCTGCTGGGCGGCGCTCTCCTTATTACTGATCTGGACCGAGATGAACCAAACCAGGGAGGACAGCAGCAGCGACACCAGCCAGAAAAACGCTCTGAAATATTAAAAAAATAACACAAATGAAACCGAAACTCAGCAGGAAGGAGTTTCATGATGTATGTAGTCCAATAATCTCACCAATTCTACATTTACTTGTTTAACTAAGACTTCCTTAAAGCCTGTTCAGTTTTTAAAGGGCTGTCGATATTTTGAAAACACTTAATGACTGACGAAGCAGACAGCAGGACGTAAATGTTAATTCATGGTCTTTACTGTTAATAAATGGCAGGTTAATGCATTTAGTTCTGAGATAACCAAATGTCAAACCTCCAAAACCTTCATTTCTACTGACACCCTTGTGTCGGTTGCAACTAAAGATGATTTATATTTTCAGTTAATCTGCAGATTATTTTCTTGATCAAACCAAAAACTGCATTAAAGAATCGTCAGTAAAGACTGAAGTCTTCCAAGAAGCCGGTGTGACTCCTTAGACTGTTTCGCCACAACAGAAAACTCTGAAAACCGAAAGGTATTAAACATATCAGGGATACACAATACTGGATATATTTCCAGTATCCAACATGCCTATACTATCCAACTGACTTTGGTCGATTGCTGATATCAACATGTGCACATATTTATTTTCTCCTAATTGCAGAGGACGTCATTTCTCTCCTGAAGCAAATTTAACATATATTATATTAGTATGCCTTCCCTTACTCTGCTTGTATTCATAGAATACAGTGTTTTCAAATGTTCACATCTACTTGGAAAAATAAGAAAACTACCTCAACTTTCATGTAAAACAAACCATATTTATTTTTATGTAACACTTTCAAGCAAAACAGCAAAATTTGAGCTTGGCAGACATTATCTTCGTGCCAATGTTGATATCAGGCTGATTTCTACATGTCATTTTATAGAATTTAGAGTTTCAGGCATTTTAATTATACACCAATCAGGCATAACATCATGACCACCTGACTAATACTGTGTTGGTCCCCTTATGTGCTCCAAAATGCTCTGAACCATTGGACATGGACCAGAGGACCTCTCAGGGTGTCCTATGGGGTCTGGAACCAGGACGTTGGCGCTGGATCCTTTGGGTGCTCTGTCTTGTCCAATGGGGCCTCTGTCAATCCAACTTGTTCCACTGCATCCTGTTGATGCTTGATCACAATGGGGTGTAGGAAGTCTGGAGGTCACATCAACATGTTGGACCATTGTCATGTTCCTCAACATGTTCCTGATTGGTTGATGTTGTTGCCATGTGGTGGGGTGCATTTTCAGCCAGTGACATTTGGGATTTCCATCAGCATGAGGGAGTGTGTTTGTTGTGGGACAATGTTTATTTGGGTGTCTAAGTCTGATCAAGGTTTTCCATCAGAACACCACATAGTACCAATATGATCAATGCTATTCACTTCACCTGTCAGTGGTCAGGATGTTGTGGCTGATCGGTGTATAATATTATTAAATTGTTCCAGAAAAAGCGTTCACCAAAACCAAGATTTTAAAATATTAATTAAAAGATGTGCCTCAGGTCCCAAGCTCATGTATTTAACTCCTCACTACTTTAAATCACAACTCTCTAAATTAGACAAAAATACATACATATTACATACAGTAAAGACCAGGTCAGTAATAATAATCTCAAGTTGGACAACATTTGCAGGTTAAGCTTCTGTCTGTTGTAGTGACTCTGTATAGTTCGTCATAAATAATGATAAGAACAATCTCATTATTAATGACAGCCAGATGTGAGTGTTGTTTTAATTTAAAATGTCACAGCTTCTCTAAAGGTATTCAGCACAGCTCCTGGTGTCGTAAATACACAGGACAGATGAGATTTTATATTGCAAAGAGAAACAAGCAAAAACCAAAGTAAGAATGAGCTGGAAAACTACAAATTAGTCTGTCGCCTTGCATTAAGTTAGCATGGTGTTAGAAAGGCTAATATCAATGCTTGTTTGGACTCCTAAGCTGGATATTATGGTCTGTAAGTGTTGGATTTGTGTACATATGTCAGTCTGAACACCACAGGCTGTGTAAGTGCACGTAAGAAGACAGTTTAAAAGCAGGATGTCAGAAAATGAAACAACAGCTCAGCTAGCTAACACAGCAGCGGTTGGTTAGCTAGCTAGCTAGCAAGTGAGCTAACTCTGGTAAATGCTAAGTTTTATGTACTTATACGCGTCAGTGGCGTCGACATTCACCTGCTAAGATAAATATAAGTCACCTAACATCTGCTGTGTTGATTTAAATGTTTATTTCTCACCCTGCTATCAGGAAAATGACCCTCAGCGGCTCCCGGGCGATGGTAAACAGGAACAGCGCGATGGCAGGGCCGAAGGCGATGAAAGTGCAGCCGAAAAACACCGCTGCCGTCATTTTGGCTCTCTGGGGTAAATCAGCGGCCTAAAGCGCCTCGTCTGGCTCCGTAAGAAGCTGGTGAAATAACGTTAAGCGGTATTTTTCGGTGCTAATATCAGCCTCTTCTTGTCGCTGGTGAATCTCCGCTTCACCACCAGTGTATCACAGGGTTTTCATGACGTCACGTGTCATGTGACCAACCTCCGCCCATAAAAACTTTATTGCAACAGGAAGTTATTAAAATTAACAGACAGCACAGACAAATGTGGGACTTTCCTATTTATAAACTTTATTTTTCTCTGTTTTTGTGCTTCTGTATCATTGTTCACATGTGCAGCCGTGAAATAAGTTAATCTTGATTTATCTATGTGGGCTGTTTCTAATTTCTATGTCTTTGTTTTTATCCAGTTATCCAGACATTAAACACACAAAACGCAGCATTGTTCTTGCTTTTTGATCATTTATACAGACTGACGACAGCATGGACTCGCATAACAGACAGAAACAAACGATGCCAATCAACAGCAGAACAACACGCTGATGTCTAAGCCTCTGTCTCGAACATCTTCTTCCTGCCATCCATCCCGGACTTGTCTTCGATGGTCTTCCTCCAGTCGCCCGTCTGCTTCTCCTGAGGGAAAGCGTTGGAGGAATTTAATTACTTTGCTGTTGGAACTGCTTGTTTTATCAGTTTGATTCTATTACAATGTATTTTGTCTTCTACATTGTTAAAAAATGTTAAAACTAATTTTTAACCCTAATTTTTTGAGCAACTTACTGTTATTTTACAGAATTTCCTTGTTTTGTTACATCCCATTTCGTAACTACTAAAATTTAATTTAGAAAAGTCTTAATTTACAAATTAACCATTAAAAAACAAGTCAAAACTGTAAATATTGTCCAAATTAAAAGTCTGCGAATGGGAATTCATTCTCTGACAACAATTAACTGTAAAATAACACTGTTTTCTACTGTGTTTAAATTAGCATAAAGTGATTATCTTACATATATTCACCAATATTTGACAGAAAAAAACAAGCACATTAAAAGTTAAAAAAATGGTACTAACTACAGATTGTCCCTGTTTTGTTTAATTACAGGCAATATCTCGTAAAAGCACAGAGAAAAAGTATTAATTTACATGTTGACTGTTGCTCTTATACAATGCATGACTATAAAATTAAACTATTTTTACTGTATTTAAATCAGCATCTTTTTCACATATGAAGACCATTATTTGAAAGAAACATCCATCCATCCATCTTCTTCCGCTTATCTGGGGCCGGGTTACGGAGGCAACAGTCTAAGCAGAGAGGCCCAGACTTCCCTCCCCCCAGACGCCTCCTCCAGCTCTTCCAGTGGGACCCCAAGGTGTTCCCAGGCCAGCCAGGAGACATAGTCCCTCCAGTGTGTCCTAGGTCTACCCCGAGGCCTCCTCCCAGAGGGACATGCCCGGAACACCTCCCCAGGGAGAAATCCACAAGGCATCCGCAAAAGATGTCCAAGCCACCTCAGCTGACTCCTCTCGATGTGGAGAAGTAGCGGCTCTACTCCGAGCTCCTCCCTGGTGACTGAGCTCCTCACCTGGTCTCTAAGGCTCCATCCAGCCACCCTGAGGAGGAAACTCATTTCGGGATCTCTGGTATCTCATTCTTTCGGTCATGACCCAAAGTTCATGACCATAGGTGATAGTAGGAACGTAGACTGACCGGTAAATAGAGAGCTTCGCCTTTCTGCTTTGCTCCTTCTTCACCACGACGGACCGATACAACAACCACATGACTGCAGACGCTGCACCGCCTGTCAATCTCCATCCTCCCCTCACTCGTGAACAAGACCCCGAGATACCGAGATATTTAAACTCCTCCACTTGAGGCAGGGTCTCTCCACCGACCTGGAGAGGGGAAGCCACCTTTTTCCCGGTCGAGAACCACGGCCTCAGATTTGGAGGTGCTGATCCTCATCCCAGTTGCCTCACACTCGGCTGCAAACCGCCCCAGTGCAGGCTGGAGGTCCAGGTTCGATGAAGCCAACATGGACCATAACATCTGCAAAAAGCAGAGACCAGATCCTGCTGTCCCCAAACCGGACCCCCTCCGGCACCTGGCTGCACCTAGAAATTCTGTCCATAAAAGTTATGAACAGAACCGGTGACAAAGGGCAGCCCTGCCGGAGAACTGGGAACAGGTCTGACTTACTGCCGGCAACCAGGCTGCTCCGGTCGTACAGGGACCAGACTGCCCTTAGCAAAGGGCCCTGGAACCCGTACTCCCTGAGCACCCCCAACAGGACGCCACAAACAACACGGTCGAACGCCTTCTCCAGATCCACAAAGCACATGTGGACTGGTTGAGCGAACTCCCATGAACCCTTGAGCCCCCGATGGAGAGTGTAGACCTGGTCCAGTGTTCTTGTACATTCTTGTACCATATATGACCATAAAATCACACTATTTTTACTGTATTTAAATCAGCATCTTTTTGCCATATTCTTTGAAAGACACATGTATATTAAGTAAAGACACGGTATATCTCCTACCTCCTCCTTCACCTCCTTCTTGACCTGCTTCAGGTTTGCTCTCAGGTCCAGGGACACTTTATGTTTGGAGCCCAGCAGGGCGGCCAGCATGGCGTCGGCCGACATCCTCACCCTCTTCAGAGCCGGCTTCTTAAACTTCCCGTTCAGATCCTGGACCTTTATCTTCAGGTCGTCGATCTGACAGAGAAAACACTCGGACAGGTGAGTTTCTGTGTTTTTAAACGACACTGATGGTCTTCAAGAAGCAGCTTTAGAAACTATGTGTGGGGATGTAGAGTAAAAAAGTGGACGAAAGCAGCAATCATTTGTAGTTGAGTTCCAATAATCAGATCGGTTTTTACGTATAAAACTTTCTGTCTTTGGGTTTAAAGCTGCATTAAACAGGCAGAGTATTAAAAGACGTACCTCCTTTTTGGATTTTGCCACTTTGAGCTCCACGTCGTATCGCTCCTCGTCCACCAAATCAATCTGCTTGTGAAGTTTCCGGCAGAGTTCCTGGTGTCGTAGAAGAAAACGGGAGAAAATGAGACTTTATATTGTAAATAGAAACCTTTTAAACAATTAATTCAGTGTCTGGATGTTTTATTTATATTACAAAGACTGTGTTAAACTATTTTGCGGATGTAGCATGCAACACAAGTTTGACAAGGCCGCAGACAGGGTTTAGATGTTCTCTGGACTTTCAAAATAAAGCTGCATCCACTGATGTTTTTTCTTCTTTTTTGTTATGTTCTCCTGCTTTAGTCTCTGCCCCATTCTGAGGAAAATGTCTGACTCAACCTAAATAAATAGCGTCTTATTAAAGCTGGATAGCATACAGTGGATTTTCAGAACTTTTTTCACTGCTGCATGAAAACAATACTAATAAAAATGGTAAAAGCAAACCAAACGATTAAAGCTATAGAAAGATGCTAAAATGCTCCATGAAGCTGAAGGGAACAGCAGCGTTGATATTTCTCTCAGGGTTGAACAGTTATTCATTTGTCTGATGGTAAATTAAAACATCAGACAAACATTAAAGTTTTACTCAATGAGAGCTGTACGGTGGCCCAGAAGTGTCAACACAACGGCAAAAGCCACAACAGAAGTGCACAGCAGTCGGAAGAACAGGCTTCGTTTCCGGGGGACAATATTTTCTATTTTGATTACAGGAGAGTTTAATGAGGCGTCAGTTAAACGTTGCTGCTCAATGATTCTGATTAATCGTTATGTGTTTTCACAAATCAGCGATGTTGGTCACCGTGTTGAAATCGTCGTAACGTTATGTACGTGCTCTGCCGTCCATCGTTTGGTTGTTGTGAAACTAGTTCTGCAGTAAGTAGCGCTAACAGTTAGCGTCACACAACCATCGAGCAGCAGCTTTGGCTTTTGCGGTTGCGTTGTGAGTTTAACGGTTGCGTTGTAGCTTTTGCTGTTGCGATGTGGCTTTTGCAGTTGCGTTCTGGCTTTTGCTGTTGCGTTGTGAGTTTAGCGGTTGCGCTGTGAGTTTAGCGGTTGCGTTGTAGCTTTTGCTGTTGCGTTGTGGCTTTTGCTGTTGCGTTGTGGTTTTTGCGGTTGCGTTGTGGCTTTTGCTGTTGCGTTGTGGCTTTTGCTGTTGCATTGTGGTTTTTGTGGTTGCGTTGTGGTTTTTGCTGTTGCGTTGTGGTTTTTGCGGTTGCGTTGTGGTTTTTGCGGTTGCGTTGTGGCTTTAGCGGTTGCGTTGTGGCGTTTGCTGTTGCGTTGTAGCTTCTGTGGTTGCGTTGTGAGTTTTGCTGTTGCGTTGTAGCTTTTGTGGTTGCGTTGTGGTTTTTGGTGTTGCGTTGTGAGTTTTGCTGTTGCGTTGTGGCTTCTGGGCCACCGTAGAGCTGACGTTTTACAGCGAAAGAGTAAAAGATCAACAAATATTAGCATACAATGAACACTTCCTGCAGTTAATTAGCTTAAAGCGCAAACTTTAAATGACACTGTACAGTGTTGGCGAATGTCAATGTTTTGCTCTATTAAGAATTAACTTAAAAAATAAATATTAAAACTTTAAATTTATAATCTTTTAGTTCAAATGCAACAACTTCAGCGTTGGGTTTTAGTTCCCTCTTAATGCCTTTTTTAGGTTTTAATTCACATTTACGGGGAATTTGATATGTATCTATGATTATTTGAGATATAAGATGATTTTAAATGTTACAAAGATGATCCGTTGATTTTTTAAAAAGGCATATTTAAAAACAAAAACAAAACAAATATGCAAATAAGGACAGATGCCTTCCCTGCTGTTTGTGGAGTTTTCTCTGTTTCCTGACGCTGACAGCTGGACAGAGCAAACACCTGGAGCGGAGGGCGTCCAGGTGTTGGAGGCTTACCTGGAGGTCCTGCATGCAGCCTGGGAGGGACACACTGGGACAGCTCTCCTCCATGTACTTCATCTTCTCCCTCTCGGCCTCCTCTGCCTCCTCCTCCAGCATCGACTGGCCGATCTGCAGCAGCAGACTCTGAGAGGAAGAGGAGGGTCAGACCTTCATCGCTAGAATAAAACTCTGAGTTCTGGTCCACCTCTCGGTTCTTTTAAATCACAAATCAAGACTGTTTTTTATTCAGTTAAACATGTGAGCGACTGTTTTGCCTGTTTCTTGGTATTTCAGCTTATTTTTTATCTTCTACACTGTAAATGTTTATATTCTTTGAACAGTTTTAAATGAACAATTTACTGTTACCTTACAGATTTTCCCTGTTTTGTTAAATTAAAAATACAAAAAAGCACATCTCCCACCTCTACCCCATCTTTAGCCCCTTTAACCCCTCTATCTTCCCATCTTTTGCCCCTCCATCTTTTGCCCCTCTATCTCCTTATCTTTCACCACCCTATCCCCCTATCTTCACCTCCTTTCACCCCTCTAGCCCCCCATCTTTTGCCCCTCTATCCTCTAATCTTTTACCCCTCTATCTTGTCATCCTTCACTCCTCCATCCTCCATCTTTCACCCCTCTATCTTCCCATCTTTTACCCCTCTATCCTCTAATCTTTCACCCCTCTATCCTCTCATCCTTCACCCCTCTATCCTCCATCTTTTACCCCTCTATCCTCTCATCCTTCACACCTCTATCGTCCATCTTTCACCGCTCAATTCTCATTTTTCACCCCTCAATCCTCTAATCTTTCACCTCTCTATCCTCTCATCTTTTACCCCTCTATCCTCTAATCTTTCACCCCTCTATCCTCCATTTTTCACCCCTCTATCTCCCCATCCTTCACCCCTCTATTGTCCATCTTTCACACCTCTATCCTCCATCTTTAACCCCTCTATCTCCATCTTTTATCCCTCTATCCTCCACCTTTTTACCCTCTATCTCCCCATCTATCTTCCATATTTCACCCCTCTATCCTCCATCTTTGACTCCTCTATCTTCCATCTTTCACCCCTCTATCCCCTTTGAACAGTTTTAAATGAAGAATTTACTGTTATTTTACAGATTTTCCCTGTTTTGTTAATTTACAGATATTAACTAGTAAAGTTAGAGAAGTATTAAATTAGATGCTATCCATAAAAAACAGGCCCAAACTGTAAATACTATAGAAAATCATGTAATAGAAAATCCTTATTTTACATATATTTACTGTTACATGACAGAAAAATATTAATCTTAAGAATAAAAACAAATTTAAAGTTATTTTAAAGATTTTTCCTGTTTTGTTAAATTACAGATAATATTTAGTAAAAATATAGAAAAGCATTTGTTTACATTTTAATAAATAAAAACTAAACAGGCAAAACCTGTAATTTATCTGTATTTTTAAGTCATTATTTTACAGTGTTTGACCTTAAAATTACATTATTTTTACTCTTCTTAAATCAATAAAAATATATATCTTTATATAACAGATATGTGCCATTATTCAAAAGAAACAAATATGTATATTAAAGATTAATAAATGGTAAATAAATTTTGAACTGTGATTTTCCAGCTTTTCCCCTGTTTTATTAAATTACAGATAATAATTGCAGAAAAATAAATAATAATTTTCACTGTAAAAATGACTTAAAATAGTGATTTTTTTTTTTTAAATGTGATTAAAATTACAGTTTTATGGTTTTTAAATCAGCAAATTTATTTTACAGACATTTGCTGCTATTTTCGTAGTTATATATACATAATGATAAAGATATATATCTTTATTTTACAGATATTTGCCCTCTTTCAAAAGAAAATTATGTATATTAAAGATTAATAATTTGTAAATAAATTTTGAACTGTAAGTTTACAGCTTTTCCCCTGTTTTATTAAATTACAGATAATAATTGCAGATAATATTCATTAATTTACATGTTGACTGTAAAAAAAAAAGCTTAAAATACTGATTTCTTTACATGTGACTAAATTTATACAGTTTTATGGCTTTCAAGTCATCCAAAAAATGTATTTTACAGATATTTGCTGCGACTTTCATAGTTATTATATATATAGCCACAAAATTCCACTGTTTTAACATGTTTTTTCTGCCACCCATATCGCCATATTTTCCCATTTTTCTATCGTATTCTATTTTTTAAAAATCACATCTAAACGTATACTTTCATTCTGTCTTGCGTCTCTTTCCTTAGAGCCTTGTCTTGCTGCTAAAAGGTGAAGGGAAGCTGTAGATGTCCTCTTTTAAATACAACAGGGACTGATAGAGTGGATTAAAAGAGTAAAAAGAGAAGAAAATGTGCACCACAGAGGAGACGAGTTATAATGAGCAGGGAGGCTGGAAGAAAATAAATCACCTTTCTTTTGAAAACATTACTTTCTTTATCTCATTCTGGCTGTTTCGTGATGTGTCTTTGTAAAGCGGCCTTAGAGCTGCAGACGAGGCTCTAATGTCAACATAAAAACCTCCTAAAGCACTAAAAGCATGCTGCTGTTACGCTGCATTGTTTTCATATTTCCCTATTAGACTTTTACAGTCGAGCAGAAGTGAACAAATGATGGTGAGTTGACATCATCTTACTCTACCTTGAGGTAGTTCTTCCTGCTCAGCGACATCTTTTTCCTGTACACAAGAACAAACGAGGAGGAAAATGTGCTTTTAGGTATTTCTGTGAGTTTTGCAAATGTAGAAAAGTAAAGTTATTAGTGGAGAAATAAGTCAGGACTTACTCTGCCATCCTGCCTGCTGCCGGTAGACAAGACAAGAGATGAATGGAAATACCAAAGCCGTCTGGTCCCTTTATAGACGCTGGTGTGTGTGTGTGTGTGTGTGTGTGTGTGTGTGTGTGTGTGTGCGTTCACCACCAGTTGTCTTCGTCAGCAGACCAAAGGGTCGACGGCGGCAGCAGCTGAACCTGGAACAAACGCTCCAGGAATTTTCTTCTGGAAGCATCTTTGGACATTTTTGCACCATGAAGAGGATCCAGGCAGCTTTTATGAGCCTGCAAAAAACTATTCAGTGAAAAACTGTGCCAGAAAAAATACATAAAAAAGACAACAAAAATAATGACTAATATCTGTATCTGAATAAATCATAAAAAAAACAGATTTAATTTTATCGTCACACATTGCAAATGAACAGATTAATATTTGTAGACGCACAGATTTTTAATGTGGTCAATATCTACATGAAAATTAATATCTCCCCTATCTTCATCACCTTTTACCCTTTTATCTCCCCATCTTTTACCCCTCTATCCTCCATCTTTCACCCCTCTATCCTCCATCTTTCACCCCTCTATCTCCCCATTCTTCACCCCTCTATCTCCCCATTCTTCACCCCTCTATCTCCCCATTCTTCACCCCTCTATCTCCCCATTCTTCACCCCTCTATCTCCCCATTTTTCACCCCTCTATCCTCCATCTTTCACCCCTCTATCCTCCATCTTTCACCCCTCTATCTCCCCATTCTTCACCCCTGTATCCTCCATTCTTCACCCCTCTATCCTCCATCTTTCACCCCTCTATCTCCCCATCTTTTGCCCCTCTATCAACCATCTTTTACCCCTCAATCCTCCATCTTTCACCCCTCTATCCCCCATCTTTCACCCTTCTATCTCCCCATCTTTCGCCCCTCTATCTCCCCATCTTTCACCCGTCTATCCTCTCATCTTTCACCCCTCTATCCGCCATCTTTCACCACTCTATCCTCCATCTGTTGCCCCTCTATCCCCCATCTTTCACCCTTCTATCCACCATCTTTCACTCCTCTATCCCCCATCTTTCACCCGTCTATCCTCTCATCTTTCACCCCTCTATCCCCTCATCTTTCACCACTCTATCTCCTCATCTTTCACCCTTTCTCTCCCCATTCTTCACCCCTGTCCTCCATCTTTCACCCCTTTATCCCCCATCTTTGACTCCTCTATCAACCATCTTGCACCCCTCTATCAACCATCTTTCACCCCTTTATCCCCCATCTTGCACCCCTCTATCAACCATCTTTCACCCCTTTATCCCCCATCTTGCACCCCTCTATCAACCATCTTTCGTCCCTCTATCACCTCATCTTTCACTACTCTATCCCCCATCTTTTGCCCCTCTATCCGCCATCTTTCACCCCTCTATCTTCCATCTTTCACCCGTCTATCCGCCATCTTTCACTCCTCTATCCTCCATCTTTCACCTTTCTATCTCCCCATCTTTCGCCCCTCTATCTCCTCATCTTTCACCCTTCTATCCACCATCTTTCACTCCTCTATCCTCCATCTGTTGCCCCTCTATCCCCCATCTTTCACCCTTCTATCCACCATCTTTCACTCCTCTATCCTCCATCTGTTGCCCCTCTATCCCCCATCTTTCACCCTTCTATCCACCATCTTTCACTCCTCTATCCTCCATCTTTCACCCGTCTATCCGCCATCTTTCACTCCTCTATCCCCCATCTTTCACCCTTCTATCCGCCATCTTTCGCCCCTCTATCCCCTCATCTTTCACCACTCTATCTCCTCATCTTTCACCCTTTCTCTCCCCATTCTTCACCCCTGTCCTCCATCTTTCACCCCTTTATCCTCTATCTTTCACCCCTTTATCCCCCATTTTTCACCCCTCTATCAACCATCTTTCACCCCTTTATCCCCCATCTTTCACCCCTCTATCAACCATCTTTCACCCCTTTATCCCCCATCTTTCACCCGTCTATCAACCATCTTTCGTCCCTCTATCACCTCATCTTTCACTACTCTATCCCCCATCTTTTGCCCCTCTATCCGCCATCTTTCACCCCTCTATCTTCCATCTTTCACCCCTTATCTCTCCATCTTCACCCCTCTGTCCTCCATCTTTCACCCCTCTATCCTCCATTTTTAACCCATCTTTCCTCCATCTCTCACCCCTCTATCCTCCATCTTTCACCCCTCTATCTTCCATCTTTCACCCCTCTATCCTCCATCTTTAACCCCTCTATCTCCCCATCTTTCACCCCTCTATCCCCCATCTTTAACCCCTCTATCTTCCATCTTTCACCCCTCTATCCTCCATCTTTCACCCCTCTATCTTCCATCTTTCACCCCTCTATCCTCAATCCTTCACTCCTCTATCCTCCATCTTTCGCCCCTCTATCTCCTCATCTTTCACCCTCTATCTCCCCATTCTTCACCCCTCTATCCTCCATCTTTCACCCCTCTATCTTCCATCTTTCACCCCTCTATCCTCAATCCTTCACTCCTCTATCCTCCATCTTTCGCCCCTCTATCTCCTCATCTTTCAACCTCTATCTCCCCATTCTTCACCCCTCTATACTCCATCTTTCACCCCTCTATCTCCCCATCTTTGACTCCTCTATCCTCCATCTTTCACCCCTCTATCCTCCATCTTTCACCCCTCTATCTCCTCATCTTTCACCACTCTATCCCCCATCTTTTGCCCCTCTATCCCCCATCTTTCACCCCTTTATCCTCCATCTTTCACCCCTTTATCCTCCATCTTTCACCCCTTTATCCCCCATCTTTCACCCTTCTATCCTCCATCTTTCACCTGTCTGTCTCCCCATCTTTGACTCCTTTATCCTCCATCTTTTACCCCTCTATCCTTCATCTTTCACCTGTCTATCCTCCATCTTTTACCCCTCTATCTCCCCATTTTTCACCCCTCTATCTTCCATCTTTTTCCCCTTCTATCCTCCATCTTTCGCCCCTCTATCTCCCCATTCTTCACTCCTCTATCCTCCATCTTTCACCCCTTTATCCTCCATCCTTCACTCCTTTATCCTCCATCTTTTACCCCTCTATCTCCCCATCTTTGACTCCTCTATCCTCCATCTTTCGCCCCCTATCTCCTCATTTTTCACCCCTTATGTCCCCATTCTTCACCCCTCTATACTCCATCTTTTGCCCCTCTATCCCCCATCTTTCACCCCTCTATCTCCTCATCTTTCACCCTCTATCTCCCCATTCTTCACCCCTCTATCCTCCATCTTTCACCCCTTTATCCTCCATCTTTCACTCTTCAGAAATTTTTCCACAATGTCGGTTCAGGTATATTGTTATGATCATCAGTAAAGTTTAATATTCTACATTTTTGCTGCTGTCAACAAATCCCATGAGAAGACCAAAACCAACAACAGCTGAATCCTTCCAGCAGGTTTTTATTAAAACCTGAAGTCTGACATGTTCCATCACTAACGAACAAACTGCTGCAGTGTATTTTTACTCTTCCATCACACACCGACCTGCTGCTGCAAACAGTCAGAGGAGCAACAAATGTATATTAATCCGCGGCTGAAAATAGTCCCCAACGCATTCCCAACCACATTCCACGCACCTTATTTAAACCGGCATCAGCTCTGGAAGACCCACCAACCAAAGTCAAATCACTTCAGGAGACAGAATCTTTAATGAGGTTATTCCATCTCAAATCGTCAGCGGCCTTCTGATAAACCATCTATGACCTGGAGACTTTTTTAAATCATAAACTATGGAAATTTAAAACTATATCTGTGAAATTTTAGGTCGATATAACAGATGCTTTACTCATGGACCCACTTTAAACATGTTTGTACATTAAAAAATGAAGCTATATTTGAACAACAACAATCTCAGGTACAATTAAAGATAAAAACCTAGAATTTTTACTGTTATTTTTCATTAAGCCATTGATTAATTCATATTTTTCGAAATTTATATATATCGAAAACTATTTTGAAACTCTACTTGGATCAGACCATCTACCAAACTTTTGTTTTTCTGATACAACTTGTCAAACCTGCTCAATCAGTTATAAAAGGTCAACAAAAATAACTTTATTTTCATTTTTGTGATCAGGTATCCAGTCTGTTTAGGTTTGTATTATAATGACATGCAGCTACAAATGGAAAATGTCACTAGCTGACTCCTGCTTTATCAATTCATTGTATTAATTAGTGAGTACAATATAATAAAAAATAACTGTCTGGAGGTCTACATGACTCAGAAACAAGGTATAAAAATCCTCACAAACAATAAAATATATTGGTTATCAACTGGAGCTGCTTACTAACCAGTTAGAAAGACAAGTTAAACAATAACATCAATATAATGGAGATAAATTAAACTTAATTTGTTGCGTTCAAGGTGTCAAACAAGACATTTTAAAAAGTTTTCCTGAGATAATGTCCCAGATACTTTACATGTAGGTTCATTAATTTAGTCGGTCTTGTTTTTATCATAAATGGTATATAGCGCAAGGGTGTCCAATCCTGGTCCTCGAGGGCCACTATCCAGCATGTTTTAGATGTTTCCCTCTTCCAACACACCTGATACAAATGATCAGGATCGTTATCAGGCTTCTGCAGAGCTTCAGGATGAGCTGATCATTTGAATCAGGTGTGTTGGAAGAGGGAAACATATAAAACATGCAGGATCGTGGCCCTCGAGGACCAGGATTGCCCACCCCTAATCTAGCGTCTAGTGTTCTAACAGAGATCCTTTAACTTAACTGTCTTTATTTTTCTGCAGAGACGTTGATAGTTTTAGATGAATACAACAGCAAAATCTTTATCATAAATTTACCTTCTCTGTCTCACAGCATTGAGGAACTAAAACAAGTAGGAGTTTCCAGGGGAACACAGGATGTGACGGACCGTTTATTCTCCTTCTGTGACGTATGGCTAATGCTAATGGGATGGCTAATGCTAACAGCAAGAAGCTGGAGCTGGAAGACGCTCCGCCGTGGCTAAAATCACCCGTCTGGGATCACTTGGGTTTCCTGGTAAAGTATGAAAAGGAGTAAAACAAGTGGATCAGACCAAAGCCGTAAGGAGCTCCAAACATGGAGAAAGTATGGTGTTTATTATCTGTCATAACTCTGGTTTTACTTAGCCGATCAACACAATTCAACAACTGGAAGATAGTTAGAGATCCACACTTTGGACACAAGCTGAAAGTGAGACTAAACGAGGCATCTTGCTGCTACGTCACCTCAAATCAACACATCTGTTGATTCCAGAGGGTTCCGTACTGAACCAAACCGTGACTTCCATACCGAGGTACGTACCGAAATGTGATTTTTGTGTACCGTTACACCCCTACTGTACAGAGCCTGATAAGTACAAGCTAAGTCTTGATTCCAGTGGCAGCCAAACAAGTGTGAAAAGATTATTTAATACAAATGAAAATGTGGCTGTAAGTACAAAACCACCACAGTAATACCTGCTGTGACCGACACCGAGGACAGGTCGGGTGTCCGGTCAGTGCTGAACCAGTAAAAGCCTCCCAGCAGCTGTCAGCTCTAAACTGGGAGGATTTATTGCTCTTTGTAGTTCCCATCATGACCAGCTGCTCAGCCTTCCTGGGAGGGAAGAGGGGAAACACACACACACACATGAATGAAGTTTCCTCTTACTTTTCAGACTCTGCTGCCACCAGGTTTAAACTGACTCATTGAAGCTTCAAGGATTGATTTCCAACACTGGAAGAGTCAGAGATAAAAAATAAAACATTACTTCTTTTGATCAGGAACGACCGGTGCAGAGCTTGCTCAGAAATGGCAGCAGGTAGGTGTGAGTGCATCTGCATGCACAGTGAAGCAAAGACTTTTGGGGGATGGCCTGGTGTCAAGAAGGCCAGCAAAAAAGCCACTTCTCTCCAGGAAAAACACCAGGGACAGACTGATATTCTATAAAAGGTACAGGGATTGGACTGCTGAGGACTGGGGTAGTCATTTTCTTTATAGAATCCCCTCTTTGATTGTTTGGGACATCTGGAAAAAAGCTCGCCTGGAGAAGAAAAGGTGAGCGCTACCACCAGTCCTGTGTCACGGCAACAGTAAAGCATCCTGAGACCACTCAAGTGTGGGGTTGCTTCTCAGCCAAGGGAGTGGGCTAACTCACATTTTTGCCCAAAAACACAGTCATGAATAAAGAATGGTACCAAAACATCCTCCGAGAGCAACTTCTCCCAACCGTCCAAGAATAGTTTGGTGACAAAAAATGCTTTTTACAGCATGATGAAGATCCTTGTCATAAGGCAAAAGTGACAACTAAGTGGCTCGGGGAACATCCATCATCCATCCATCCATCCATCCATCCATCCATCCATCCATCCATCCATCTATCCTTCCATTATCTTCCATTTATCCAGGGCCAGGTTGCGGACGCAGCAGTCCAAGCAGAGATGCCCAGACTTCCCTCGCCCCAGACACCTCCTTCAGCTCTTCCGGTGGGACCCCGAGATGTTCCCAGGCCAGTCGCAAGACGTAGTCCCTCCAGCGTGTCCTAGGTCTACCCTGAGACCTCCTCCCAGAGGGACATGCCCGGAACACTTCCCTAGGGAGGCGTCCAGGAGGCATCCGGAACAGATACCCAAGCCACCTCAGCTGACTCCTTTCGATGTGGAGAAGTAGCGGCTCTACTCCGAGCTCCTCCCTGGTGACTGAGCTCCTCACCCGATCTCTAAGGGAGCACCCAGCCACTCTATGGGAAACTCATTTCGACCACTTGTATCCAGGATCTCATTCTTTCGGTCATGACCCAAAGCTCATGACCATAGGTGAGAGTAGGACCATAGATTGACCGGTGTATTGAGAGCTTCACCTTTCAGCTTAGCTCCTTCTTCACCACGACGGACTGGTACAGAGACCACATGACTGCAGACGCTGCACCGATCCACCTGTCAACCTCACGCTCCATCCTCCCCTCACTCGAGAACAAGACCCCGAGATACTTAAACTCCTCCACTTGGGGCAGGGACTCTCCACCGACCCGGAGAGGGCAAGCCACCTTTATTACCAGCTTGGGGAACAAAGCATCGAAATTTTGGGTCCATGGCCAGGAAAGTCCCCAGGCCTTAGTCCCATTGAGAACTTGTGGTAAATCCTCAAGCGGCGGGTGGACAAACAAAAACCCACAAATTCTGACAAACTCCAAGCATTGATTATCCAAGAATGGGCTGCCATTTGTCAGGATGTGGCCTAGAAGTTGACTGACAGCATGCCAGGGCGAATTGCAGAGGTCTTGCAAAAGAAGGGTAAACACTGCAAACACTGGCGCTTTGCATAAACTCAATGTCACTGTCAATAAAAGTCTTTGACAGATATGAAATTATTGTCATTATACTTCAGTACCCTAGTAACCTCTGACCAAAGGATCTACAAACACTGAAGCAGCAAACTTTGTGAAAACCAATACTTGTGTCATTCTCAAAACTTTTGGCCATGGCTGTAATTACAAAACACCGGTTCACTATCACTGGTCTAAAACTGCCTTAAACTCTGGCTCTTATCATGAAACGACCCAGTTCAACTGAAGTTTCGAGAGAAAACCTCAAACCATCCCTGTTTCCTGTTGCTTTTTTAAATTTTACTCGATGTGCGTGTGCTCTAGTTCTGTCTCTTGTTTTCATGCCGTTAATGTGCAGCACTTTGTACATTTAGTTCTGAATTCTGATAACTCAGATTGTTTTCCATACTGTTTTCATCTAAAACTGTTCATGACTCTGCTTGAAAACAACTGAGATAACTCCAAAGGTAAGTGGCATTTAACTTGAGTTAAGTCAAAGAACCTCTGTTAGAACACGCTGGATAAACTATTTATACTAACAACGAGACCGACTACATTTATGAAGCTAAATCTAAACATTGATTGATATTGATCGTCATCTTTCCTTTACTGAGTCCTCTTACTTTTGAAGCTGTATTCCAGTTGTGTTTTAATGGTTGACCTTCACTTTTAGACCTTCACAGAGCAGAAAGGATCTTTGAGGAAGCAGAGACACTGTGAGGAAACTATCAGCAGCTTCTGTACCTGAAGATACAGCAGACAGAAACAGAGAAGAAAAACAACTTCGACTTCACCCAACCACCATCGATGGAGTCAGCCGATCTTTCTGCCTCTTCAGAGGTTCTAATCGGAGCAGAAAGTGAAGATCAGCTCCACCTGTTCATCACCATGCTCACGGTGAGAGTGTTGATCAAGTGTGACGCTCTCCAGAACCGGAGCCAACAGGAGTGGGTCGCCCACGCCAAACGCCTGGTAGACCAGGTGATGGAGGGACTCGCTGTTCGTGAAGACTTCAGCCTGGATATAAAGGAGACCAAGAAGGCCAGCAAGAAGGTGGTGAAAGAGCTGCAGGAGAAGTTCAGCAGCAGAAAGAAGCTGAAGACACTTATTAAACAACAGGACCCAGCTGTGGATGAAGCCATCGTCCAGATTGTGAGAGCTCACATCTCGGAGCCCTCAGAGGAGACCTCCACTTGTCCTCTCTTGAAAGGAGTATTGCAGCTTTTTGCCATCATTGCAGGTCTTCTGATGTTCCTTTCATGGCCAGCTTTACCGAAGGTTGATCTCTCCACGGATGTCTCTGGATCTGCAACTCCATGTCCCTGATCTGCAGCCGCTGGCCTCACCACCTGCCATCCTGCCATCCACACTCCAACCTCCCTCCCCCCTCATCCCCACTCCCAACCCAACCGGTCGAGGCAGATGGCCGCCCTCCCTGAGCCTGGTTCTGCGGGAGGTTTTTTCCCCCCTTCCCTATCCTAGGATGTTTTTTTTTTTGGCTACTTCCCACCGTCGCTGATTGTTTGCTCGTAGGGAATCCAAAAGCAGCTTTGGATTGTTGGGTTCTCTGTTCTTTCTGCTATGTAAAGCGCCATGAGATGACATGTGTTGTAAACATGCGCTAATTGAATCCGCAGCTGCAGCAGGAGGTTGAGGGTTGAACTGACCTGACTCCTGCAGCTGTGCGGTGTGTTTCTACCCGTAATGATGACTGTATATTTAATGTCAGAGAAAATGTGAACTGTGAGATTTCATATGTAGGTGTCTGAAAATAGACACTGTAAAATGCTTCATTTCCAATAAAATTATCTGTCAATATGAGGAGTAAACTCTAATTAAAGCTGAGACTTGTCTCCTTAATACAGTATTTGTCATGTATTTCAAATTGAACGTGTTGTTGGCAGACCAGAATACGTGTAACTGTCCATAAACTGACAATCTGGTCCAGTAATTTCCAACCAGAGGTCCAAGTAGCTCAGAGAACTTCTGCAGCAGCCGGGGGAACGTAGACGGATCAGCTCATGGAAACAAACAGGAACGAGAATTTAATTAAAGAACTGAGTGGACTGAACAGGTCTGAGCAGAAACGTCAACAGTTAACTCATTGACTGCAATTGACGTGTTTTTACGTCAAATATGTTTTTCAACGGGAGGCGGTAGGGGACATTCTGGCGGAGCTCTCCTATAAATTTCAGACTTGTACTGTGGTGTAGTGACCATCTGGAGCCCTGTAGGTGGCAGCAGTGCAACGATCTGGATGAGAGATGAGCCGAGATTGGCATATAGCCGAGAAGAGGTTGAGAGTTGACGAGGGAGAAAATGGCGCAACGAGAGAAGACGGTTAAGTTCAAGCAGCTCAGACTGGATCAGAGCATGTGAGGCTCTAAATAGAGTATTGAGAGTCGCGATCGTGAGAGAAGACGATCATAAACCCGGGCCAAGTGGTGATACTCGGCGCGTTTCAAGACGCCGCATTTCTCCACAGTCCAGCTCAGTCGAATCTGGATTGGATGAATTCAGAACCTGATCCAGATTCTCCAGATGATCGGCTGCCGTCTGGGTCAACCGGAGCAGCAGAGCCTCGTTCCAGACTCTCCAGAAGACATGAAGGAGGTGAGAACGAACCTGTTTTATAAATAAAGATCCATTTGATTTGCTAACTTGCTAGCTAGCTAACTTTTACTGCGATCATTTTGAGCGTGGTTTGACAGATAATCGGTCCCGACCTCAAAGCGATCCCCCCACCCCCCTCCATCAGTCCAGGCCACATAAACCCCATTTAGTCCCACTACATCATATAAACTACTGTAAAATCTGTTGTCAGGACTGACGTGAAGCAATGTTCAATTTACAGATCGTGCATCCAGCAGAGATCCACTCCTGTTGGCGGTGCTAAGAAGCAAGGTTAAAAAAGCATCTTTCTCCACATCACACTGCAGCAAACACGTGTATTTTATGGTAATTGTATGTATTTCTATAATTTACAGATCGTCCATCCAGCAGAGGTCGTGAGGAAGACCCCAACCCACCAGATTCACATCCATAAACACAAATCTGGAAATAAGTTCATACATGTTTGTCAGATGTAAAAACTGTCATAGTAGATTTATACATTTGTGAAATAATAATAATTTTGCCATCCAAAGCCCTTTCTCAGTGTTGTTTTTATTGTTTGATAGAAGGAACCAATGTTCAGATGTTTGAGGTGTCACTAAAGCTAAAAACATGAGCCTCAAAGTTTCTGTTCTGCTTGTTTCTTTTCACTAAAACCTGTTTTCTCAGCTCTTTGGTCAGAAACTGGCGTTTTGTGTGAAACTTGCCTCTATTCAACTGCTGATTACAGAAGAATGAAACAAGCTGGAAACAAACTTTTTTTACTGATGAAAGTAGAAAGTCTACTCTTTCAGAATCTGGTTTCAGATTTTACAGGATCATAGTACAAAATATTCTGTGGGTCTTGAAAAATCAGTCAAAATGCTTGAAAATGGCTGGCAGTGAATGAGTTAATTAAAAGCAGTGAACCATCAGCAGAACTAACAGCCAACGATTAATGCATCAGTGATTAGTAATAAACAACTACTACTACTGAAAAGTACATTGAGGAGAACAAACCAACACACTGCTTAGTCAGTTAAAAGATACAGATGAGTTGTTGGTGTTATTATTCGTTATATACAAGACAAAAAAAACTGAGCTGTAGGAGAAAATGTACAAGAAGTGTTTGTCTTCATTTCAGTGGACCGTAGAAGGAAATTTCATTTTAAAGCAGATGTGCGTTTCAGTGGTCGGCATCAAACTGTGGAATTCTTTACTGAATGAACTGAAGGGTTGTAAAAATACGTTTCAGTTTAAGAAAAATGTACAAATAAAGAATATTTAGACTGTATGAAGATGTAGGCTCTGTACAGTGAAGCTCCTCGGTACATTTCTAATTCGTTGTGTCCATTTAATAGTTTATAATCTCTCAGATGGGCTAACAAGCATCTAATAAATGGGCAGAAACGTCGATTTAAGATGAAGGTTTTGCTGTTGTCGCCTCATCTTTCTTTAAAGTTATTTATTCTCAATTTGAAATTAACACCCAAAGGACATTACTGCATGTTAACTGTATAAACAAGTAAATAACTACTGTCAGTCAGTTTATCTAATTAGTAAAATGCTCCACAGACCAGCTGGTTCACTATCACTATATTTAAAACTGCCTTAAACTCCACCTCTCATTATGAGGTGACCCAGTTCAACCATCCCCGTTTCCTGTGTTTTTTTTAACTCGATGTGCGTGTGCTCTAGTTCTGTCTCTTGTTTTCATGCCGTTAATGTGCAGCACTTTGTACATTTAGTTCTGAATTCTGATAACTCAGATTGTTTTCCATACTGTTTTCATCTAAAACTGTTCATGACTCTGCTTGAAAACACCTGAGATAACTCCAAAGGTAAGTGGCATTTAACTTGAGTTAAGTCAAAGGACCTCTGTTAGAACACGCTGGATAAACTATTTATACTAACAACGAGACCGACTACATTTATGAAGCTAAATTAAAGATTTTGGGACATTCGATTTTATTTATATAGTGCAAATTCACAGCATAAGTCATCTCACAGCTTCTTATCTTGAGAAAACTTTATAAAATGTCTTGTTTGATGCCCTGAACACAACAAACAACATTAAATTTCTCTCCATTATACTAAATTTTGCTCCTGATCTTTCCTTCACTGAGTCTTCTTACTTTTGAAGCTGTATTTAAGTTGTGTTTTAATGGTTGACCTTCACTTTTAGACTTTCACAGAGCAGAAAGGATCTTTGAGGAAGCAGAGACACTGTGAGGAAACTATCAGCAGCTTCTGTACCTGAAGATACAGCAGACAGAAACAGAGAAGAAAAACAACTTCGACTTCACCCAACAACCATCGATGGAGTCAGCCGATATTTCTGCCTCCTCAGATGTTCTAATCGGAGCAGAAAGTGAAGATCAGCTCCACCTGGTGGTCACCATGCTCACAGTGAGGGTGTTGACCAAGTGTGACGCTCTCCAGAACCAGCAGGAGCGGGTCGGCCACGCCAAACGCCTGGTAGACCAGGTGATGGAGGGACTCACTGTTTGTGAAGACTTCAGCCCGGATATAAAGAAGGTCAAAATGGTCTGTGAGATGGTGGTGAGAGAGCTGCGGGACACGTTCTGTAGCGGCAAAATGCTGCGGTCACTGATGCAGCTTCAGGACCCGGCTGTGGATGAAGCCATCGTCCAGACAGTGAGAGCTCACATCCCAGAGCTCTCAGCGGAGACCTGCTCTGGTCCTGTCTGGAAAGATGTGCTGCGGGCTGTGGGCTTTGCTGCATGTGTTGTAGTAATCATTGTATTGGCAGCTGTGTGGCAGCCAGACACGCAGCAGAAGGCGTATTGTTGAACTGACCTGAGTCCTGCTGTTGTGTTTCTACCCATAATAAGTGGGAACTGTGATATTTTACATAAAGCGTGAAGTAATTAGGGTCTGAGCACTACAGTGCAAGGACCCTATTGTTCCCTTAGTGCAGTGGTTCCCAAACTTTTTCTGCAGGGCCCCCCTTTGGAAGATAAAAATATTTTCGAGCCCCCCCCCACGGTCCGTGTACGTCGCGGCCATTCGTTTTCCTATTTTGAGATTTCAAAATAAAAATGAAAAATAAACCGTTTCCCGTTTTTTCAGTGATAATACAAAATGAAAAACGGAAAACGGGCCCTAATTCATTATCCATTATCCCTTATCTGATTTAATTAGATGTGTTTGTAAATGGAAATTAAAATTAAAATACACCTGTGGAAAACTTATTTGTTATAATTTGTTAAAAACATGAAGTGAATTTAGACACACCTTATATGACTAGTAAAAAAGCCTATTTATCAATTTGAATTATTACTTTGAATTTGTTCTTTACTTGCTCACAAAACAGTTTAAGCAGCTGAAAGAAGAAGGCTAAAACTGTCCTACAGCTGTAGTTAACGTGATATTACTGAATTTATCCTCCGCATCGCCATGAAAATAGTTGGATTTTTATTACTGGATTATTTATCTGTTAAATATTTTCTCTTTTTGTTGCCCGGGACCAATTAGCCACAACTGTGTAGCCAACTAGCTAACAGCTAGTTAGCTACCGACAGGGAGCTCCTAGCTAATGCTAACAGGCCTCCTCAGTGTAGTTTCAGGGTAAATTATGTTATTTTTCTCTGCTCCAGAGTTGTTAAAAACAAAGTGAATCTGGACACACCTTATATGACTGGTAAAAAAAAAGCCTATTTATCAATTTGAATTATTACTTTGAATTTGTTCTTTACTTGCTCAAAAAACAGTTTAAGCAGCTGAAAGAAGAAGGCTAAAACTGTCCTACAGCTATGTGATATTACTGAATTTATCCTCCACATCATCATGAAAATAGTTGAATTTTAATTATTGGATTATTTATCTGTAAAATTTTTTCTCTTTTTGTGGACATTAAAAAACAAGTCCGTCCGGGAGCAGTTAGCCTCGACTGTGTAGCTAACTAGCTAACAGCTAGCTTGCCGACAGGGAGCTCCTAGCTAATGCTAACAGGCTGCCTCAGTGTAGTTTCAGGGTAAATTATCTAACCATCTAATGTGACCAAATGAAGACTATTCTACAGAGAAGAGTGGACCAACATTCCTCCATGGTAATGGAAAAGACTGATCACAAGCTGGAACAAACATTTAACTGTTGCTGCCAAGGATGGACCAACCATTTATTAGGTTCAGGGGGGCGATTATGTTTTCACAGGGTTGCTTTGTGGGTCACCTCTGTGTATTATTCAATAAATAAATATACATATTAGTTTGATGATCTGGAACATTTAAATATGAGAAAAATGCAAAATTATAACCTGTAAAATAACAAAATATATTTTACAGTCAATAATTTACATCATATCTCTTTCAAATAAGGACAAATAATTATATATTTCACTAATTAAAATACTGTAAAATATTTTTAATATGTAAATTGTGTGTAAATTCTTTAGAATAAAATATTAGTTAATCTTTTACAGTGTGGCTCCATAAAGGAAAACCTTAGCTCGATGTGTTTTTACAGTGTTTGCTGTTAGTAAAGTGACTGTGTGTCTGTTCCGGTTAACGGGCTCTTACTGTGAGCTCACCGGGACTCTGACCGTCTCATCCGGTCCAGCTTGACGGTGGAGTGAAGATGGCGGCGTACAGTCGCTCTCCGCTGCTGCTGCTGCTCTTCTCCTCCGTGTATCTCTGCGGCTTCGGCTCCGTCCTCGGCCTGAAGGCTGCCAGCGGACCGGCCGAGCCGCCCAACCCGCCCGTCCTCCGGGCCGCCGATCCCCCGGTCAAGGATGCACCTGCCGCCGCTGCCGCCGGGGCCTCGCAGCCTCGAAGGGCGACCGGCTGGAAGCTGTCGGAGGAGGAGGCCTGCCGGGAGGACCTGACCCGCCTCTGTCCCAAGCACACCTGGACCAACAACCTGGCCGTGCTGGAGTGCCTGCAGGACCGCAGAGAGGTGAGCGGCCGCCGGCGAGGCTGGCAGGGTTCACACGGGTCCCGGGAGGTGAGGGGATGGGGGTCTGCTGGGTGTGTCGCCCCGGAGGTTCGGAGCCTCACTGGCTGGGAGGCTGGTGCTGATGCGGAGGTGAAGCTCCATCAGAGTCCAGCTGGTTTCATCTGTCACACTTCTGACAGCAGAAACATGATCATTAGGGGACTGAAGAGAGCCACGGTCTGCCACACACCCAGTGGAGGTCCATGTGGTCTGTTAAAACCTTTAAAAGCATGATTCCCTCCAAAATGAGCTCATGGAGGTCTCCTGGATGGAGCTGCTTGAATGTATGTAGGGAAAGAAAAGCAGTGGCTCTAATAACTCTGGAAGGATCTCCTCATTCTGGGGTGTCTGGGGGTTTGGTGTTTGCTGCATGTAAAAGAAAACGGTTTTAAAAAATGCTGAAGGAATTGACATCTCATATAATGCAACCTCTCTGCAGGTCTTTAAAGCGTTTAAAAGCAGAGAATGAGTTCAGAAGGTGTTTAAAACAGACTTTTAGATGTCGTCTGTGTGGGACTGCACAAGACTGGAAAAACTGACATCACTATATTTTTGTTTTCTGAGACATATAATGAAAAACCACAGGAGTATTCAGCAGATGACTTGAATGACTGTTTGGAAGGAGTTCATCATTATAGATAGATAGATAGATAGATAGATAGATAGATAGATAGATAGATAGATAGATAGATAGATAGATAGATAGATGGGAACTTTATTAATCCCTTGGGATGGTTCCCTCAGGAAGTTGTGGTACAGCACTGACAGTATATAGAACAGTAGATCAAACACATAGATCAAAAATAATACATCAATAATAAAAACTACTAATGAAAAAGTTATTGCATACCAGGAAGACAGTTGCACATGTTTTGTAAATTGCCCAGTAATTTACAATATTTTCATTGTAAATTACAATATTAAATATTGTAATTATTAAATATCTTATTTTTAAACATTTAATAATAAATAATCTTAAATAATCAATCATAATATTAATAATTATTGTTATTATTATTATTAATTATTATTATTGTTTAAATATTTATCAATATTACGTTAATAATAATAATAATAATTTATTATTAATATTATTAATATAATATATTATTTAGTACTATTTAATATTTTCAATTAAATATTTTCAACATTTAATTGAAAATATTTTATTTTGAATTTTATGTATTGTAAATTCTATAATGTTTTGAGAGGTTTTGTTGCACAGAAAACATGAAATAATTTAAAATAACTGTGAAAAAGGAACCTTTCCCGTGGTGCAGCCAATCTGCTGGTCTTTAAAAGCACTTTAAAGCATAATTCCTTCACAGAATGAGCTGAGAAGGTGTTTAAACAGACTGGTAAATGTCTTCTGTATGGAACTGAGCAATACTGGAAAAAACTGACGTCACAATATTTGCTTTTCTCTGCAGCAGAAACTGAAACGAAAGCAGGATTTTGAAATTATTATTCGTCCTGTAACACCTGGGGGATTTTTGTTGCATAGAAAATGGAAAACAGTGAAACAGTTTGATGAAAAAGGGAAGCTTTCATGTGGCGCGACCCATCTGCAGGTCCTTAAAAAGCTGTTTAAAACTTAATTCCCTCAAAAAATGAGCTGAGAAAACGTTAGAACAGACTTTTAAAGCTCCAAGGCTGATGATTTTATCGGATATTGGACAGTACTTTTGTTTCTCTGCGACATATCATGAAAGAATACAGGATGGCTGGAGTACCTCCGTGTGGACGTAATTAATCATTCTATAGGGTTTTGGGATTTTTTGTTGTGCAGGAAACATAAACTAGTTTTTAAAATGATTAAAAAGGGAAGTGCCGTTACCTGGAAGAATGAGCTTCGAAGGTGTTTAAACAGACTTTTAAAGGTCTTCTGAGTGGAGCTGCATGACGTTGGACAAAACTACAAGCAATACTTTGTTTTACATTTACTGGGGAATAATTCCAATAATTAGCTGTGTGACTTCCAGCGCCTGTTTTTACTCAACGTCGTCCGTTCTGTCGCTGAAATATTTAGAATTCTTTTGCAGCCAGATCTTTATTTTCAGTGTTTCTCGCCAGTTTCCCTGCATGTGAACAAACTCCTAGTTAAAAATAAAAACTCTGAGGAGCGTTAAATCAGACTAAGTGAAGCTCCATCAGCTGTAGATGAGAGCCGTGCAGTTTGCTCTTTGAAATCGCTGCTAAAAGCTGATTTTAGCCGATTATCAAATCAATTGATTGATTGGCAGACTGAAAGGCTCTTCTGCATCCGTTTGAGATCCTTTACGATGCTTTTTCATGCAGTCTTTGAATGTTTTTATTCAGAATGTGTGACTTTTAAAAGAAGAGGCCAGACGTTTTAGCACTTCACGTAACCGCTCTTGCACAGGGGGGATTTATTATTACCTCCGCCTCCAGACAGGAAGCAGGAAGTGATGTTGTTGCTGCTGTTTGTTTGTTTGTTTGTTTGTTAGCAACTTTACACGAAAAGTTATGAACAGATTTTGATGACATGTTCAGGAAAGGTGGATGATGGGACGAGGAACAGATGATTAGATCTTGGTGCTGATCCGGATCATCGTCTGGATCCAGGAGTTTGTTGCAGGATTCTTTAGCATTGGGAGATAGGGCAACGTGCATGAATATGTGCATGTAACTCCACTAACTAGAAAAGCCCTCAGAGAGCTCATACCTCCACCAAGGAGCTTCAGTCCACCCCCAACACAATCTCCCAATTCACATATTTTCTATGGAACGTTACAGATACTAATGTAATTACATACAGTTCAAATGTCCTACCGACAGTGTGGCCTTCACCCCATCCGACCTAATGAACAGGCGCGGCCTCTAGCGCTGCAGCTCCTAACAGCCTCCCAGCTTCTTAGACAACCAGAGATAAGAATGCCGGCCCAACTGTGAGTATGTCGCTCAGGAAGGAAAGAGAACTCCGTCATTGTCACTGTCTGTCACGTGAAACCCCAAAATGTCATGTGGTCAGAGGGAGTTACCCCAAAAACAAGAGTGCCCTCTGGTGGCTTTTAGAGTAAACAGCATTTAATCGTCCACCTGGTTACGCTTACATTAAAAAAATTCCTGGATCCAGACTGTGATCCGGATCAGTCCCAAAATGTCATCATTTCTTCCTTCTCCCATTTCACACATTTCCTGAAAATTTCATCCAAATCCGTCCATGAGTTTCGAGTTATTTTGAACACAAACAAACAAACAAACCAACACCAGCAAAAACATAACCTCCTTGGCGGAGGTAATAATGTCCAGGCTGCTTGGTAAAAAATACAGGATCAGTTCCCGCTAATTTCTACAACATGTAAATTTGATCCAGATCCAGGAAAAATTCCGGATTCTAGGATCCAGAAGAGGAAAACCTAGAGGGCCTGTGGAATGGTCATCACTGTAAGGTAACAGATGAAGATCCAGACATGCAGCCAACACCAACATGTAGCTGAGACTCTGCTGAATCAGGAGGATCCAACAGATCTGTTGTAGAATCAACAGCTATGGAGCTGGATCCAGAAGAAACCACCATTACCCAGAAAGAGGTTCTGGTGAATAACTATTGAACTAATGATGATATCAATGTGAATCCAGATGCTAAGGGTTTGTTTTCTGGGTCAAGGAGTCTGATAATGTAGATAAAACAATCCTGGGACGATTATTTCTGGGTGTAAATCCCAACATGGGGTGAAATGAGCTGCTTGGAGGAGGACTGAGCTCTCTGAGGGCTTTTCTAGTTAGTAATGCGACATAAACGTCAATAAAATGAAGCATCTTACATTAAATAAATAGTCTGCATTAAAATTGTTAAAGTGTTTCTAAATTCTCTACAATATGCTGCATAATTAGACGATATTATTGACTAAACAGAAACAATTGAAGCTCATTAAATCTATAAAAATGTGCTCTGGAGTTTACAACGTTACCGATCCACACAAGGAAGAACTCAAAAGGAACATTTACACTCCTTCCGTTTAGTTGAGCGCAGCGACGCGCTCCGACTCGCTAAATCACTTCTTCTTTTCATATTTTATTTATCCAGCTAAGTGTTTAATTAGTTTTTCTGCGAGTTGTGCGAGTGCTTCTCTCTCCACGCTGTCGGGAGTAAACACTCGGCTGAATAATTCAGAGCCGAGATTGACTTGAGCTGATTTGCCGGTGGAGAGAAAACGAATCTGCAACAGTTTGTTATCTTTGTTTTTTGCAGCTGAAGTCATTTTTTTCATCGTCTTCTGCGGCTTTAAATCGTTTATCTTGCCGTTTGTTTGTGTTAACTCGTGTAAGAGCAGATTTTCCTTCACCCCTTCCTGCATCTGTCCACCTGCCAGTGTCTTTTACTGGTCGTTTTAGTTTTAGATGAAGGCTCGATTTGCTTTGAGGCTCGTCTGCACGGCCGCCTGCCTCCTCACGGCGCCAATCATTAACCTGGTCAGGTGCGTGTGACATCATCCAGCTGTCAGGTGACTCTCAGGTTAAAGCCAAACCAAACACTCGGCCTCAGCGGGTCGCTTTGTGACATCCCTCGCCCTGGTTCCAGATTTGCCGCCTGACCGTCGCACTTTTTATTTTTATCTTTGCGTAAATCGCATCTATTTGCGTGAACGTCTGCAGTTAATCAGCCGTCAGTAAATCAGAGGTTGCAGTCAAAACGTCGGGACCAGAAACAGCTCAGTTTATCAGTATTCCATAATTTAACTTCACCGTTTCGCTCCGTTTGTCTGTTTTTGCTCACATAAATCAGGAATCTAAAGTTTCATCATGCTAAGTTGTCATTAGGCGTCATTTTTCAAGCACAAATGCCAACAATTCTCTGGTTCCAGCGTCTCAAATGTGAGGTTTTGCTGCTCCTCTTGGCCTCTTATGATTGCACATGCATGTAGTTATGTAGAATAAGCAGTTTAAAGATGAAGGTTGGACTTTTTGGAACATGCAGCGGCCATTTTTCACTATTTCCGAGCAATTTACTGGAGAGGATATGCTGTAGATGGATTAATAATGGAGATATTTACTAGTTGGAGCTATATTTTGACTCTCAGCTAGAGGAAAACACATCAGGGTTATTTCATCTTGAAGTTTTTCCACTTGTGAATGGAGGATTTAAAGTTTTATGCTCCACGGTTGTCATTAGATGTCATTTTTCAAGTAGAGATGCTAACATTTTTATGGTTCCACTGAGTCAAATGTGAGAATTTGCTGCTCCTCTTGGCCTCTTATGATTCCACATGCATGTAATTATGTAAAATAAGTGGTTAAAGGAGGACTCTTGGGTTTCTAGGAACATGCAGTGGCCATTTTTCACTGTTTTTCAACAATTTACTGGAGAGAATATGCGATAGATGAACTAACAATGGAAGTATTCACTAGTTGGAGCTATATTCTGAATCTCAACTAGAGGAAAACACATCAGGGTTCTTCCATCTTGAAGTTTTTCCTCTTGAGAATCGAGGATTTGGAGTTTTATACTTCACATTCCTAAATTTTAAAGCACAAATGCCAACATATTTATGGTTCCATTGGCTCAAATGTGAGGTTTTGCTGCTCTTCTTGGCCTCTTATGATGAAACAAGCAGTTGAAAGATGAATGTTGGGCCTTTAGGAGCAAGCAGCGGCCATTTTTCACTGTTTTCAAACATTTTAACTGAGAAAATATTAGGTAGATGAATTAATAATGAAGATTTCTACAAGTTGCAGCTGTATTTAGTTGAATTTGGCAGGTGTTTTCTCCCCTTTTGTCGTAGTTTTAGACTTTCAGACTCTCGATTACAGAAAAACACGAGGTTTTTTTTCTTAACTATTATCATTTTTCAAGCACAAATTCCAACATATTTATGGTTCCATTGGCTCAAATGTGAGGTTTTGCTGCTCTTCTTGGCCTCTTATGATTCCACATGCATGTAATTGTTTAAAACAAGCGGTTTAAGGAGGACTGCTGGGCTTCTAGAAACATGCAGCGGCCATTTTTCACTATTTCCGAGCAATTTACTGGAGAGAATATGCGGTAGATGGATTAACAATGGAGATATTTACTAGTTGGAGCTATATTTTGACTCTCAACTAGAGGAAAACACATCAGGGTTCTTCCATCTTGAAATTTTTCCAATTGTGAATCGAGAATTTAAAGTTTTATGCTCCACGGTTTTCATGAGATGTCATTTTTTAAGCAGAAATGCCAACATTTTTATGGTTTCAGTGTCTCAAATGTGAGGTTTCGCTGCTCCTCTTGGCCTGTTATGACTCCACATTTATGTAATTATGTAAAATTAGCAGTTTAAAGATGAATGTTGGGCTTTTAGGAACATGCAATGACTGTTTTTCACAGTTTTTGAACAATTTACCTGAACAACTATGCGGTAGATGAATTAATAATGGAAATATTTACTAGTTGGAGCTATATTTTGACTCTCAAAACACATCAGGGTTCTTCCATCTTGAAGTTTTTCCTGTAATGAATGGAGAATCTAAAGTTTTTAACTCTACAGTTGTCATTTTTTAAGTAGAAATATCAAGATATCTCTGGTTCCAGTGACTGAAATGTGAAGTTTTGCTGCTCTTCTTGGTCTCTTTTGATAAAACAAGCAATTTAAAGTAGGGCTGGTTCCAAATATTAGAATATTTAAACATCCGAATATATGTTCGTTGTGGTGGTATTTGAATAATAATTTTGATATTTGAATATTCGTGCGTGCCGCCGCCGAGTGCTGCCGAGTGCCGCCGAGCGCTGCCGAGTGTTGCCAAGCGCTGCCGAGGCTGTAGTACGCCGCAGTGGTTCTAGTATGCCGACCTGCCAGCTCTGGTGTGACGCTCCGGCATCACCAAGGATATCGATCAGTTGCAGCTGTATTTCGTTGAATGCGGCAGGTGTTTTCTCCGCTTTCGTCCTCGCTTTAGACTTTCAGACGCGTCAACAAAAAGTCTGCTGACCCTCTTCCACCTCCAGTTTTCCCTCTGCTGACTTCATTAACAGAGTTGGGTCGCTCATCGATCTGCACCAAATAAGACGTTTCCTCTGCGGTGCTCAACATCTGTGGAGGCTTTCTCAGTCAGACGTCTGAAATAAAAGACGAGGATGTGTCGCTGGCAGCAGATTATCTTTGACTTTACTTTTTAAATCAGAATTTGAGCAGCTTGAATGTATTTTTTATCTATATACGCGAGGGGTAAACATTTATTTCGACTCGGTAGTGGGTTGTAAGCTGATGTGCATGTATATTAATGTATTGTCAGCAGCTATGACTCCTCCTGTGTGACGCTGATCTATTTTACACTTTTAATATTATAAATTGTCCCCGTAGCTGAGCAGGAGTTGTAATTGCTGGCAGATACTGACCACAGAGCTGCGTATTCGATTGTGTTTCAAACCTTTAATTGCATGAAAGCAGCTAATTAGTGTTAAATTGTCATTATTAAAGTGTTATCGATGTGAACTTAATGGAGGATGCTCACGTCTGTGTCTGAGAGTTTCCCCTGGCGTTGCCGTTCAGCCAACACACTGACTCTATCCTTCCTTCTTCACCATGCTGACGTCAAACACACACGAACACGAACACACACTTCCTTCCACCTCCGGCCCCGAGCGATGCCCTCTTTATTGAGATAATTACATCGCTTCGACTCTATAACAGCTGTGGCCCCCATGAAGAGGTAAATGGGTGTTATAAATCTGCCTCTCCTCTACGCACCCACCGACACACACACATCTACATCTCCAGTGGCAGCTGAGCAGCGTGTGGTTTCAGTTTGGGAGTTTATTTGCGGTGATCTAAGCCCTGAAATCCGACAGCTGAGCGACGTCTGAGAGGCACAAACTAACTGCGAGTCTCTTTGCCTCGGCACAGACGGGCCTCAGACGTCTCCCGCTGTGGTCGCCGAGGCTCCGAGTGGGTCGACGGGACGCCGAAGAGAAGTCGCTGCTGCTTCCCGCTGAGGTGCTGATATTTCGGATTCGGATTTTTTTCGCTGGTGGTTTTGCAGCAGGGAGGGCTGTTGATTATTTACCTGAAAAGGGCTCTAAACCGCACACTAGGCCCCATCCACATGAAGACGAGCCCAGGCCTAAACGCACAAATAGTTCACACCAAGCCGGCCTTTTGGGGGTCCGAAAACGATCCTTTCTGAACCTAGAGTACAAAGATCTCAAAATGGCGTTTACCGCTACTTCCACTACTTTTTCTGACACACTTGCGTCGTAGCTCCGCCTCTTGATAAATGCGCCAAACTGAGAAAACGACGACAACAATGGCGCCGTATAGTGCTGGTTGCGTTGAAGCTAGTCACCCTGTTATCGCTGTACTACTTCTGCATTTCATGTTAACAACTCACTTAATGAGGGGAGAGGCATCACACACCCAGCAGACTGAAGCTTTAATGGTGTTACTTAGGGGTGGGACAAAATATCGATACAGTGATATATCGTCGTCCCTCCACGTGTGATATGAGTATCGATTCGCTGGCACCAAATATCCATACTTAAATCAATATAATGAGGCGCTCTAAACCCTGCCAGCTGCCATTTCCCCAGCGTCACTACTCAATGTCTCCACACGGTGGCGTTTATCACATGAATGAGGGAGACTGGAGTGGAAATGAATCGACCCAACAACAGTTAGTACAGGTATAATGGAGGACAGCAACGCTACCGTAAGAGACGCCCCATCCACGTTTAAGTCCAAAGAGTGGACCCATTTGGGCTTTGAGGGAACAAGCAAGCTGGACGAAGACTACGCCATATGCAAGAACTGCCTCGCCAAAGTAAAGCACACAGGGAACGCCGCCAACATGCAAACCCACCTGCAACGCCTCCATCCTGAACTCCTGGTCCAGAAAGCGGCTGATGCAGCAACGTTTCAAGTCAGCCTGCAGCCGTTAGCACAACGTTTAAAGCAAAGATGGCCGCCAGCATTACAACGTCCATCACTGGGTTCATTTGCAAGGACCTCCACCCGTACAGTGTGGTGGAAAATGAAGGGTTTGGAAAAATGCTACACACTGGAACCAAGGTATGAATACATCCAAGGTATAGATATCGAGATGTATCGTTATGTGGTCGTCTTGCAATATATCGATTATCGCAGTATCATGATAGTATCGGTATCGCATATCGTATCGTGAGGTACCCTGTAATTCCCACCCCTAGTGTTAATGGCTCCTGAAGAGCATGAAAATCTGGAACTCCCAACCAGTCAGTTTAGAACTCTCTTGGATGAGAGGTGAAACATCTTGGAGAAACTCAAGTAAGTCCAGATGCTACGATCGAAACTACGAGGACAATATATGGTGTAATTTGGTGATTTTTAAAAAGACAACATGACTTTCAAACCCACCACTGGGATTAGGGTTTAGAAGGTTAAAAAAGACCCACAGGTTTTTCACGTAAACAGCTGTTTGTGATCGTAGTTAACACGTTTTAATGTTGACCTCTAATAGTCGCTTCAGGAAACAAGCGAAAGTAAATTTACTTGTCCAGTCCAGTGATAATTCTCGCTTCTATTGTTGCACAAACTTTACTAGAAATATGTTTCGGTCGCCTGATTTTTCATCTGATCAAGGTCTGAGGGCTCAAACATTACAATAAAGTTTGTTGTCATTAACGGGACAGTGTGCATTCTTTATTTTTTCCTCCTATGCACCTGTGTACAAGGTGTGCATGAACTTTCACAATCAAAAAACAACTCACTTTAGAGCAGTGCTTCTCAATTATTTTCTGTTACGCCACCCCCAGGAAGAAGAACACATTATTTGCCCTCCCCCGACTCTCCACTGCAACTATACATAGCGTCATTTTTCGATAAAGTTGTTATAAGTACACCTCTGCACAACACTGTTTTGCCCGCTGCCAACATTTTTAGACACGGTAAACACTAGGGCTGGTCCCGAATATTCGTTCGTTGTGGTATTCAGATAATGCTTTTGATATTTAAATAGCCGCCGCCGAGCGTCTCTGAATGCTGCCGAGCATTGCGGAAGCTGTAGTACACCGCCGAGCGCTGCCGAGTGTCGCTGAGCGCTGCCGAAGCTCTAATACACCGCCGTGGTTCTAGTACGCGGACCTGCTGCCAACTCCGGTGTCACCCACCGACACCGTGGCACGAATAAATATTCGAATATTCACCGATTATTGGATCCGAATATCCAGAGCACAGATTCTGCTATTCGGACCGGCCCTAGTAAACACATCGGTCTTTCCTCGTCTCCCACCGTAGTCACAAGCGAAGCCAAGCGCTGCATTCACTTCGTCATATTTCCTCGTCTTAACTTTCGTTCGTCTCATTATCTCCGTCTCTCTCCGCCTTTCTTTTCATCCCTGTTAAATATTTTTCCACGGTGTCTCTTAAGGGTGTGTTGTAGGAGTGCAGTGGTACATTATGCTTTTAATAAATTAGCGGTGTGATCTTTGATGCAAACAAAGTGGCGCCTTGTTGTTAAATACAGCGAGAAAACTGGCAGGTGAGTCATTCCATGCCAACTGGGAGGCCTTAGGTGGGTCGACCTGGAATGACTCGGGCTTTACTCAGCTCGGAGTCGGCCACTAAAACGGCCAAAAACAATACTTGCGATTAAAGTTTTGTTCTCCGCGAGCTCCTGAGGAAAATGCTGGACTCTGTAGCCTCCTGCTGCAAAGTCAGTGGGAGTGAACCGAATCAGTAAATGTGCTGTAAAAAAAACCTAAATTACGCAACTAAAAGATGCTCGGAGGCGCTGCGGAGTCGGTGATACTTCTCCGTGGGATCCCCTTCACGTCACACAATGACTTTGCCTCTCAGATGAATCGGTTAAATGTACTTTAAATGTGCAGATTAAGTCCGTCCCTGACATTCGGTCCTGAGTGTAACGTGAGCCTCAGACGCGACGGATCCTCTTTTAGCGCTTCGGTTTGATCAGTCTTGTTGATGAATGAGGTTTTGTTCCAGAGGCCTTTGATGTGAACAGAACGGCTCGTCATTAATTAATAAGTCATAGTCGTGCTAATTGGTAATTTTTATCTGGGAGGCCGCTGAGGGTCTGTATCCTCATTACACTCGCTCCTCTGTCTGCGAAGCATTTAGTGGAAATGAGGGTTTGAAGCCAGGAGAAGGCTTTTTGTCTCGGCTCCCGTGGGCAGAGCCGAGTTATCACGAAGTGCTTTCATGTCTATTTTGCTGCACAGCGATGTGAAGCTGCCAGACGAGCTTCTGCTGCCGTTTCCTCTGATAGGCGAGGATGTTGTGGGCGAGTCCGTGAAGAGCTTCTGCCGCTCTGTTCGCATTGAAGTGCTGCCTTTTGGAGGAGAAGTGTGTGTTATTGGTATTATTGCCTCAAAAGGCCGCTGGGTTGCCGACTGCTTTGGTCTTTTTTGATGCAAACTTGAGGGACAGTCCGAGAAATGTGGAATCAGCATGTACAGCAATTTTCCAAGTGTTCACAGCTTGTCTCTAGAGGTTGGAATCACAGGGTACCTCACGATATGATACGATACGATACATGGCTCACAATACTGCGATAATTGATATATTGCAAGACAACCACATAACGATACATCACCATATCTATAACTTGGATATATTCACACCTTGGTTCCAGTGTGTAGCGTTTTTCCAGACCCTTCATTTTCCACCACACTGTACGGGTGGAGGTCCTTCAAACGAACCCAGTGATGGACGTTGTAATGCTGGCGGCCATCTTGCTTTAAACGTTGTGTTAACGGCTGCAGGCTGACTTGAAACGTTGCTGCATCAGCCGCTTTCTGGGCCAGAAGTTCAGGATGGTGGTGTTGCAGGTGGGTTTGCATGTTGGTGGTGTTGCCTGTGTGCTTTACCTTTGCGAGGCACTTCTTGCATATGTCGTAGTCTTTGTCCAGCTTGCTTGTTCCCTCAAAGCCCAAATGGGTCCACTCTTTGGACTTAAACGTGGATGGGGCGTCTCTTACGGTAGCGTTGCTGTCCTCCATTATACCTGTACTAACTGTTGTTGGGCCGATTCATTTCCACTCCAGTCTCCCTCATTCATGTGATGAGCGCCACCGTGTGGAGACATTAAGTAGTGACGCTGGGGAAATGGCAGCTGGCAGGGATTAGAGCGCCTTATTATATTAATTAAAGTATGGATATTTGTCACCAGCATATCGATACTCATATCACACGAGGAGGGACGACGATATATCCCTCTATCGGTATTTTGTCCAACCTCTAGTCCACAACGGTGCTGTTTTATGTTGTTTGACTTCGCAGCTGAGTCAGTCGATGCTCACTGAAACGCTGCCAGTCAAATATTAGCTGATGCAACTGAACCACAGCAGAAGGAGGCGACAGAAACACGGAGAACGACGTGGACAGAACAGTTCAGTTGGAAGCTGCCGAGTGGTTAAGGCGTTGGACTTGAAATCCAATGGGGTTTCCCCGCGCAGGTTCGAACCCTGCTCGCAGCGATCAGTCATTGTAAAATAAACTTATTTCTGATTCTGAAATCATCAAGATCAACCTATAGAACTGCAAAAACAGTCAACAAAGTAAAATTTGTGTCAGAAAACTGAACGTTTGCTAAGAAGAAAAACAGGTTTTCCTCAGACGGTTGAGACGGAGGCAGACTTTGACTTCCACATCAGACCATCATTATAGTTACATCTTCAACTTTCACTCACTGATTTTCATTCATTGTATTTTCAGATGTTGTTTGGTGAAGTTTAGGCAGCAAATCCACATGTTTAGGTTTACAAACCTACCTTTGGATCAGGCTATCCCGCAATATCTTTGTTTATGTCCTACACCTTGTCATATCTGCTCCATCAGTTATGAAAGCTCAATGAAAATAACTTCCTTATTCACTTTTCCAACTCAGTGTTTCATATCATAAAGTTCTGAGCTTGTTTTGTTTTTTATTATTGTGACATGCAGCTGCATATGGACTAGTTGACTTCTGTGTAATCAGTTTGTCAGTCGTCCAGTATTAGATAGTTATAGATAGTACACTGAACAAGAATATAAAGGCCCCATGTGAAATATTGATGCCACATGAAGTGCACCACCCAAAGTGAGCGTATACTGTCTGGTACTTTTTAATTTCCTGTCAATAATATTCCAATTTTCAACCAATATATCATTCAAAATACATAATTTCTCATTTAAAAGAAATGTTTGCACCAGATATATTATTTATACGTTCATGATTACGTTCCAAATGCGTTCTAATAACCTAGAAATCCCAGAATCTTTATGAAAGTGTTTGTCTTCACCTCTTTTTTACTTAAAATGCACAAACCTGGCGACTCAGCACCGACTTTACTGTTGAGTTTACAGGTTTGCACTGCCCTGATTATGCTACTATAATGTAAATAAAACATGTTTTGTAAGGGTTTGGCTTTGCTTAGTCTCCTCTGGGCGTCGATCGGTCCAGAGTTCAGTCCTAAACTCACTAATTAACCGTTTATATCTTGTTTGTTTGATCGAAGCACAAAGAAATATAAAAGTTAATCGTTTAAAGGTGACGCCAGACCTGGAAGTCCCCACTGTGCTGCTCCTTTACACCACATAGAAAAACACAAACCGGTGTTTCTCCTTCTCTGCTGGAAGAAAGAAATAAAAAATCAGTGCAGGATGTGAGCTGATGAGGTTTTCACCCTTGGATTCACTGTTTTCTCTTTCTTCTGTGTTTCTGCAGGAAAGTGAAATCGCTCCTGACTGCAACCATGTGAGTATTTCCAATAAAACGTACACAAACGCACCTTTATTTCTTTATTTAGACCATTCAAAGGACAGAAACGGTCACATCAAAACAGCATCACCTGTAGTTAGTTTTTAATTGTAATTATCAGATATTAACAGACTGACTGAAATAAAGAACCTCGTAGGGCTGAATGATTTGGGGAAAATAGCTAATTGGGTTTTAATTTGCAATAAAATTGAAGCTGTAGCTCAGTATCTACTTTGTAATAGATGGAAGACGTGATGGAGCTGAAGTGTGACTGTCACTCAAGGAGGGCGACATAAAATTCACTGAATCATTGATACAACAGGTTAAACTCTGGATCAGACACGCCTGTAATGTGCTATTAGAATCATGCTTAATGTGGGATATAAGGAGCTACTACTACGTTGTTCCCCCCCCCCCAAAATACTTTTAAATGTAAATTTGGATACCACTAACGTAGGATAAAGCGCTATACAAGTGCAGACCATTTACCATTTACCATAATGTTCATAAGTTTCTCTCTGATAACGTATAACATCTGTTCACAAGCGAGATTAAAAACTATGAATTAAGAGGTAATATGAATTTTACAATGCCACTCGTACCACTAAGAAGAGTAGATGATCCTCAGTTTGTGGGGTAAATTTTTGGGGCAGTCTGGATGAAGGTCTCTAAATGAGTACAACTCAAAAAGAGGTTAAAGAAAAAGCAAGACTCCTTGAAAAATCTAATAATGGGGGCGCAGTGGTGGTGCAGTGGTTAAGTCTCTGGGCTGCTGATCAGAAAGTCAGAGGATCAAACCCCAATACAGCCACAGTTGGGCCCCTTGAGCAAGGCCTTAAGCCCTTCCTGCTCCAGGGGCGCCGTACCATGGCTGACCCTACGCTCTAACCCCAACTAGGATATGTGTAAACTACATTTCACAATGCTGTAAAAATGTGTTCGTGACAAAAAAAGGTTTGTTCTTCTTCTTCTAATGTGGAACAGGAAGGGTGCTTCTTAAGATGTACATACACAGATCAGCCCCAACATCCTGACCACTGACAGGTGAAGTGAATATCATTGATCATATTGGTTCTATGTGGTGTTCTGATGGAAAACCTTGATCAGACTTAGACACCCAAATAAACATTATCCAACAACAAACACACTCCCTCATGCTAATGGAAATCCCAAATGTCACTGGAGGAAAATGCACCCCACCACATGGAAACAACATCAACCAATCAGGAACATGTGGAGGAACATGACAATGGTCCAACATGTTGATCTGACCTCCAGACTTCCTACAGCCCATTCTGATCAAGCATCAAGAATTAAGATCATCTCTGTTTACAAGCTACCAGGATATAGAACACTGTCCTAATCATCCCTGTTTGGTCGGAGGTCATTAAACATAACAGAAGTCTTTGTCATGGTGCCCGTTGCTAGTTTAAGCCCAACAATGCTCTCAGGACCATGTTGAGGAACATGACAATGGCCCAACATGTTGATGTGACCTCCAAACTTCCTACAGCCCATTGTGATCAAACATCAACAGGATGCAGTGGAACAAGTTGGATTGACAGAGGCCCCACTGCACAAGCCAGAGCACCCAAAGGATCCAGTGGTTCCAGACCCCATAGGACACCCTGAGAGGTCCTCTGGTCCATGATTCCCAATGGTTCAGAGCATTTTGGACCACATAAGGGGGACCAACACAATATTAGGCAGGTGGTCATAATGATGTAGCTGATCGGTGTAGTATGTATAAACAGTTTTGATGTGGTTTAACTGAATCCACGACTGAAAAAAGGTCATTTGTCCTCAAAAGAACATATAAGGAACTTACACTAACCTTTGTTTTTCTTTGTTTTGTGTCATTTGCACATGAATCGGATCTAAAAACCTCAATCAGGAAGTCCCTGATTATTAATTGTAGGAGTTAATTCAGGATGCATGATCCTTCTGTGTGCAGGTCGGGTGCATTATTATTATTTCCCTTTAATGCAGAATAACGTGTGGGGAATCTTATTTTCACTGTAAACCTCAGATCTTCTCCTCCCTGATTAACCCTTATGAGGAATCCTCATCACAACCAGAGCTGACGACCTTCACAGACGTACATTTACATCTCTTAGTTTTCTTTAGCTTCACTTATGCCTTTATGCTTCTCCCTGTTAAATGTAAGCAGCTCAGTTCTGAAGTTTTCTGACTGTGATTCACCTCCATCTAACATCCAGTCGGAGGGTTTCCTCCTCATAAACTCGTCTCAGTGTCTCCTGGACGATCAACCTTCAGAGCTCAGCTGGCGGCTTTATGGAACGCCACGAGGCTAATGGACCACTTGGACTGTCTTTATTGCAGTGCTGGAACGCTCCGGCTGCAATCATCGCGTCACACCGGCTTGTTTTGTGTCGCTCCGTGGGCGTTCTGACTGTCAGCGGCTGTTATCGGAGGCCGGCTGCTGCAGCTGGCAGCGACACAATAAACACACAAACAAAAGACAGAAGAGAGTCCGGAGACAAAGGAGACATTTGGAGACGTAATTAAAGAAATGTGGAATGACGGGCGGTTGTTGTGAGCCGATCTGCGTGGTAAATGCTCTGATGCATATTGTGCTTCCATAAAACTGGAAGACATTGTGTGACAGGCTGCTTAGCAACCAAACTATGGTCTGGATCATACAAATGCAGCTCTCAGAATAATTAGCAGCTCATTATTGACATGTGTGTTTAATTTTGAGGTTGATAAAAGTGTCCTTTAACCCCATTTCTACTTTAATTACAAGCAAGTGCACCACATGTACATTAAAGGCCAGTTAATCACTATCTTTATTCCATCCTATAGCTATAGTAATTCCTCTACCTTTACTTATAAGTAGGGATAATATCGGTGGCCGATAATTATCAGTTAATTTTGGCAATTATGACGTCATTCTGATAATAAAAAATCAGCCGACCAAATGACCCGATAATAATAAAGACTTGGAATCTTGGTTTTTGCTGTTGGTCTGTGTGTTGTGGTTTGTCCTCATGCCTGGTTCCTCAACCCCTCCCCTCCCCAGTGGTACTGTCGCATGTGTGTGATGTCATCAGACTGCGCGGGCAGAGAAAAACAAGCAGCATGGCGTGGCACTGACCAGTGTGGACTTTCTTTACCGTGTCAGAAGAAGACATTTCACTAGGGATGGTCTGGAATATGGGAATACTGGTTGGTTGTGGTGGTGTTGGGATAATAATTTTGAAATTGGAATAGTCATGTGTGCTGTTGCCGAGCGCCGCTGCCGAGCAGCGTTGCCAAGCGTTGCCGAGTGTTGCCCAGTGTTGCCCAGTGTTGCCCAAGCTGTAGTACTCCGCCGAGGCCAAGCGCCGCCGAGCATCGCCGAGCGCCGCCGAGCATCGCCGAGCGCCGCCGAGCGTCGCCGAGGCTCCAGAACACCGCTGTGGTTGTAGTACGTGGACCTGCCAACTCTGGTGTCACCCCCGCTCCGTCATGCTTCCTCATCGGTTGACATTATCGATTATCGGCTGCAAGAAGTATAAAATTATTGATTATCGGTATCTGTAAGATTAGGATAAGATAACCCTTTATTACCCCCCACCAAATGTCACTGTTGATAATCATTCCATCCCTCTGTCCTCGGTTGTGTCCAGCCTGGAAGTAAAACTTGATTCGTCACTTTCATTCGACGCCCACATAGAAACGGTCTGCCAAACCTCCTACTACCATCTGAAGAACATCTCCGAGCTCCGACCTTCACTCTCCCAACCCGATGCTGAAAGCCCGGTCCACGCCTTCATAAACTCCCACATTGACTGCCATAACCCTTTGCTGGCAGGCCTTCCCTCCAAAACCATCCAGAAGTTTACAGTATGTCCAAAGCGGTGCTGCCCAGGAAAACACAACAACCCCAGTCCCAAGCCCAGTACAAGGCCGTTAACTGCTGTGGCCCAACCTACCTTCAGGACCTCCTCTACCCTGGTCTTCATTTCGGTCACTCAGGTCTAGCAATCAGGAACTCCCTTCTAAAGCTGCAAAAGCTCCTCCGACGTCTTTCGAACACCTTTCACTCAGTTCTTCTCAGGTTTTCTTTTGGCGCATTCAACCTCTCTCGGCGCTGGTTTGATTTTGCTTCGGGCTACGTTTTCAGCATCGTATTTTTGGAGCATTTAATTGAGCCTTAAAAGCATCAGTCGTCATTGTCAGAGTGTAAAGGTGTGAAAACAGGAGTGAGAAGCAGATAATGGAGCTTATTCTTATACATGCAGACACTATTTTACTAACAGAAGGCTTCCACAGTGACATCCTGCTACAACCATAACCACCACCAACCCTCCTTTACTTTGGTTTCTCTCAGATTTATGCTTTAAATTAATTCTGAATGAGTCTCATTAGTGATTAATATATAACCTGGAGCTGTTTGCTGTGTATACATGTGGAATCTTAACGTGTTCTTTCCTCCCTCAGCTTCTCTGGAACTACAAACTCAACCTGACCACGGATCCGAAGTTTGAATCTGTGGCGACGGAGGTCTGCAAGAGCACCATCGCCGAGGTCGGTTCACCCCCGTCTGCCTGCCTGCTCGGAGGCCCTGCTGTGATCTGATTGGCCCTCTGACGTGTCACATGTTCCTCACCCGCAGATTAAGGAGTGCAACGAGGAGGAGCGGGGGCGGGGCTACCTGGTGTCCTGCCTGGTGGATCACCGCGGCAACATCAGCGAGTACCAGTGCAACCAGTACATCACCAAGATGACCAGCATCATCTTCAGCGACTACCGGCTGATCTGTGGCTTCATGGACAAATGCAAGGACGACATCAACATGCTTCACTGCGGCAGCATCAACGTGGGACACAAGGTGGGTGTTTGCTGATTAAAGTAACTGAAGTCTTACATTTTTGTGAAGTAAAATCAAAGTTGATGTTGATGCAGGGTCCACTTAGTCATTTTTGGAGATTTTTTCTTTGCTAAATTCCCCCAAGACTCAAAAATGGACACCCCAACCATGACTAGAAGTAGAGGGAACTCAGAAACATCTTCTATGTAGTGTGACTAGGGATGGGAATTGATGAGATTTTTACGATTCCATTTTGGATTCTGCTTCACGATTCGGTTCTTTCATCGGTTCTCATTTCCCCGCCTCGGTGAAAGGAGAAGCTCGAGGTAGACGTGAACTGAAGCGAGTACTGCCGGCCTCTGAGCCGGTCAGACTGTTTCTTGTCATGGTCATGTAAATGTAAGGCACGAGTAGACATTCATTTAACAGCCCCTCTAGGATTTCTTGGGTGTTTTTCCAGATTGTTGCTCCTAAAATGCCTGAACTCACGGCAGCTTTTCTAAAAAGTTGCGATGTTTTAAACGTATTTGTTGCGATGAAACTGCGGGAGGCGGTAAAAAATTGCTAAAAAAGTTGCATTTTTTTCTTTGTTTTGTGTAATTCATTAAAAATTTTAAAAGCTTATAAAGTTAATTTCACATCCTGGCACACGCGTGTTCACACACACACGCTCACAGCTCGTCACGTCAGTTAATGAATCTAACTGACCTTCATTGTTTCAGTGCTGCCACAGATCTGGATGCAACAGCTTCATCACGGTGGTTTGTCTGGTCTGTGGTCCGCTGGTTTCACCCATTCTCCTGATATGTTTACGGTAGAAAAGTGTTTGTCAGTGGATGGTTTTGGTTTGTGTTCCACCTCAATATTCCACGGGGTGAAAACAGTTTAGCTCCGCTTTGGTGAAGAACATCAGGGAACTGTTTTGCAGTAGTTTTTGTTGCATACGTATCTGTATCTTCAAACCATAAACAAGGAAGTGAATTCGGTGACGTACCTGCATTACTGGGGACTGCTGTGATTGGTGGAACTCACGGGAGGCGGGACAAAATTGCGGAAAAGTGGCGGTGATTGGACAAAATTGCAAGGTCGTGCAGAATTCATGGAGATTGGTGGAATTTGCGTTGATTGTTGCGATCGGAACATCGCGAATTCCTGGAGGGACTGATTTAACGTTAACAGGTAGTAACAGCAGGTTTTACAATGAGGCAAATGGCGCTAACCTGACAGACAGTGTTAGTTAGTTAGTTACCTGCAGTATTCATATATCCTTTATTTATAGGACCAGCAGGAAATTATAAATCCAGTGACTCTTTGTGTTTTCATAGTTTATGCCTCTGATAAATCCTTTTCTTTTCTTTTTTCTTTAAGTGGTTTTAAACCCAGTTCAGTTCGGCACGGTTGACTTTTTTTTTTAGCGCCCGTAGGTAGATTTGTTTTGCAGTAAAACAGAAGAAGGCTTCTCACAGATACCCGGACGTCTGAACAGAGGACAGGCGCAAAAACAGACATGGCAGGTGCTCACAGTGCTCGCTGAACAGGATGAAAGCGGATAAAATAGCCTGCAAGGCAAGGAACAATAAAAGCCAAAGTTGGGTTTCCAATAAATAGAGACAAATAAATAAACAAAATAGACCTCAGGAATAAAAGTGCAAAAGAGAGACGGCAGCAGGGACGAAGCTGTTCCTGTAGCGAGTGGTCCTAGTTCTCCGTCCGAATGGCAACAGCTGGAACTCGGGAGGCGTCGTTTGAGATGGAGCTGGTGAGCCGCTGCAGCTGTTTGGTGTCCAGTGTCTCCAATCAGTCGACCAGACCTTTTAATTATCTATAAGTGAACACATTTTCTTTTAGGGGCAGGTTTCCGAGCCATGATATAAGTGGAAAGAGTTAGAACAGATTCAATAAAAGCTTGAGAAAAGAGTGCCATAAAAGTGCAAAGTAGCATCAATGATTGTCCCGAGATATTTATATGACTGCACCTGTTCCATGACTTGTCCCTTGATCCTGACAGACTCAGGTGTTTTGGCGTTCTTTTTAAAATCAGTGGTCTTTGGTCTTTGTTAGGTTGAGCTGTAGGCGAGAGTCTTCACACCACTTGACAGAGTTGTCAACAACAGGGCCGTGGTTGTTTTCACTTCCCCCACTGGCTGGTTTTGTGGTTCAAAGGATTGTGAGAAGGAAAACACCGGAGTCAGTTTCCTTGTGTGCGTCCACCTGCTTGGTCAATAAAGCTGATTCTGATTCTAAACTGGTGGAAAGGACATTTAAACAGTCCTCTATAGCTGAAGTCAAAGCCTGAACACCAAACCTGATGACGCCCATGTGTACGGCTGCAGCTGATGATTAATGTGTTTGGGATTGTTTCTGGTCTTCGAGGTTTCCTTTCACGACTTTTATTGAGGGGGGATTTGGTGACTCATTCATACTGAAAAAATCTTGACAATCTGTTGTAGCCTTCAGCAGATTGTATTTAAATGATGCCCCTCGTGGTTTTTGGTTTCCCTCCAGGACGTCCACTCTCAGGGCGAAGTGATCTCCTGTCTGGAGAAGGCGCTGGTCAGGGAGGCGGAGCAGCAGGAGCGAGTCCGTCCGATCAAAGAGGAGTGTCAGAAGTCGATCCTGAGGGTGGCCGAGCTGTCGTCGGACGACTTCCACCTCGACAGGCATCTTTACTTCGCCTGCAGAGACGACCGCGAGAGGTTCTGCCAGAACGTAAGGAGACCGTCAGAGAATCACTGTGGAGTGAAACCGATTGTTGAACCGCAAAGTTAGGAGTTCTCTGATGCGGCGCATTCAGCAGTCCTCTGACTTTATTATAAAGAGACAGATTGTTCAGTAAACTCTAATGCTTGTGAGAAACATCCAGATTGGCACCAACTCTTTTGCTGCTTTGCTGATGAGTGAAACTAAATTTGTTAGCAGATGCTCTCATTTTGAGAGACTGGAATGGAAACAAAAACTAACTAGAAAAGCCCTCATAGAGCGCAGACCTCCGCCAAGCAGCTTCAGTCCACCTCCAACACGATCTACCAATGACAAAGTATCATAGTGTAGTCTGTTGAAATTAACACAGGACACAGAAATATATGTTGGTTCTTTATTCTGAACAGATTAACTGGAGGATGTTCAATGGATAAAATAAGTAGGATAAAACCAGAAACGTTCCTCTGGAGAATTTTTGTTTGATTTTGCTAAACAGGACTTCTGTTGCAGCTGCGTTTGAGGACAAACAGCTCTATGTGAAAAACAACTACTTAGTTTTAACAAGACGTCCCAATTTACAGCTTTGTGACAAGAAATAAGCAGCAGGAGATTTCAGCAAGATGAAATAAGGCTGACCTTAAGGCCAAGTATGGTGTAGTTCCAAGTAGCCAGGGTGTCCAGGGTGTCTGCTGCCTTCGCCCTAGTCGGCTGGGATAGACTCCAGTCCCCCCGCGACCCTACAGAGGATTAAGCGGTGTACAGATAACAGATGGATGGATGGATAATTTTCCTGCAACAACAGCTCAAAATACACAGTTTCTGAGTCAGCTGTTAAACCTAGACATTAATTGTTGGTGGTGTGACAGCTAGTTAGACTTAGACAGGCTTTATTGTCAATCAGTGTACAGTGATCCCTCGTCTGTGGTGGGGGTTTGGTTCCAAAACCCCCCGCGAAGTAGAAACCTTATATTTATTATTTATATATATTTTAAGGCTTTATAAACCCTCCCCACACTGTTATTAACCTTTCCCACACTCTTATAAATACCTCCTACACTCTTAAACCTTCCATCTAGAGGAGCTTCTACAGCCGTGTCCGATAATGGAACTAGCGACGCAGCGATCCACTTGGGAAAAACTATTATAAACACACCGACACCGAGGACGTCCGGCTGCCTACCGACCTGGAAACTGATGATGATGATGTTACCGTAATCCTACAGACTGTCACCGGTTCTCTGACGGTCGTTTCCAGTAAACTCTCACCGTGTGGGACCAAAGGTTCTGGCTGGCTTCCATCACCGCCGATCAATCAGAGACCGACCAGCTCAAGAGGAAGCAGCTGTAGCTGAGTTTTCCATACATGTCATCTGCTGTACACTACGTGTTTTATATACACTTTAAAAATCCACGATACAGTGAGACCATGAAAAGTGAACCTAGATATAGCGAAGGACGACTGTACAACCAGCGCACACAGAACGGAATTCCTTGGCTATTAGCTCAGCACAGACGTAGAAATATAAAAGGATATATTAAAATAAAATCAAAATATACAGCAGCAAAAATGCGATGAGGTGCAATAGTGCAAAAAATTGTACGTACATAATAAAGAACAGTAATTGAAGAGGTATGGAAGAGTGTACGAAAGAAATCCAGTGTAAGAAACATAAAGCAAACTATTGGAAGAATCAAAATGGAGACCTGACGGATGAATCTTCAAACTCCTGCTGTACACTAGAAAGAAAACAAACGAAGAAACCTAAAGATGGATAATTACGTAGTTGAATTTTTTCTACTGAAACAAACGGCAAACATTCTGCAGTGTGTGAAATAATAGATTAAACTGGTATTTCTTTTGTTTGCAGACGCAGGCCGGAGAAGGGAAAGTCTACAAGTGTCTGTTCAATCACAAGTTTGAAGAGGCCATGTCAGAAAAGGTACAAACCTAACGGCGCAGGAGGATTCTCAGTCACTATCTGGGTCGCTAACGTTTCCCTGTTTCTCCCCCCCTCAGTGCCGCGACGCCCTGACCACCCGTCAGAAGCTCATCTCTCAGGACTACAGGGTCAGCTACTCCCTGGCTAAAGCCTGCAAACTGGACCTGAGGAAGCAGCGCTGCAGCCTCGACACCAACCTGCCCCGGGCCCGCGAAGCCCGGCTGTCCTACCTGCTGCTGTGCCTGGAGGCCGCCGTGCACCGCGGTGAGAAACCCTCAAAGCGTTAGATGCATGTTACCCAACACCGTGCAGGTCGGGGCTCTGATTTATCGTGGATTCGCTGCAGCTGAAACTCAGATTGCACCAGACCCGAGTTCGCTTTCATGAGCTCCATTTGCAGCAGCAGCAGGCAGAAAATGCATTCGTGCTACCAAACAAGTTATCAGCAAGCTGGTGAACTAATAATGAAGCTTTTAGCAGCAAAAAAAAAGCTGGTGGAGACCAAAACAGAGCTAAAAGGAGAGTAAATATTGAATCTGGTGGACGTGAACACAACTCTACATGAATGCTGATGTAGAGAGAGGTTTTATTAAGGTAAATATGAGCATGTTCTTTTATTTTCAGACCCCACTTTGTTGGAATAAACCCTGTTTTGTAGGAGATTTGTTTAGAATCTGAATCAATGACATGATGAGAAATAAGAGTGAAAATTTCAGGCTTTTATTTTGAACAGTTCCTGAGATGATGTCGTTCAAACAGCCTCGAATTTAAATCCGATGGGCAAATTTAAAGTAATTTTACCCCTTAAAGTATTTGGTATATCAGGCTAAAATGTCACAAGAACCACTATAAATATCCATGTTTTGTGCTGTGAAAATTTCAGGCAAACCAGAGATGATCGAGCAAAGAATTGTTGGGATGGAATCACCCTTTATAAAGTAATAATGGGTTGTTGTTTGGTGCAGCTCAAGTGGACAAAAATGCAGCTCTAAAGCTCGAGTACCCTTCGCCTGAGTCAGCTGGGATAGACTCCAGCCCCCCGCGACCTTACAGAGGATTGAGCGGTGTACAGATGATGGATGGATCTTCTACCGCTTATCCGGGTCGGGTCGTGGAGGCAGCAGTCTACGCAGAGAGGCCCAGACTTCCCTCGCCCCAGACGCCTCCTCCAGCTCTTCCAGTGGGACCCCGAGGCGTTCCCAGGCCAGCCGAGAGACATAGTCCCTCCAGCGTGTCCTAGGTCTTCCCCGAGGCCTCCTCCTGGTGGGACATGCCAGGAACACCTCCCCAGGGAGGCGTCCAGAACAGATGTCCGAGCCACCTCAACTGACTCCTCTCAATGTGGAGAAGTAGCGGCTCTACTCCGAGCTCCTCACCTGGGCCCATATTCACAAAGCGTCTCAGAGTCCTCTAAGAGAGCTCCTAACTCAGCCTTAAAACTCCCAGCAAGGAATCTGAGCTTAAGAGTGATTCAGGAAGTTTCTGAGAGCAACTCTGAGCAAGGAGGGACAGAAACTTTGATCTTAGTGAGGAGGTGTGGTTGACCCCGTTGCTAGTTGTGACGCAGTCTAAAGGCTCTGATTGGTTGGTACCAAAAGGGGGAAAGACAAAAGAAAAATACGCTCCTCGTAATGAATGGACAGTAAAATCAACCAATCATATTACTTGGACTGTATTCAGAAATATGTTATCGTGACATTAATTTGATGTCATGATGATGAAACTCGGCAAAATTAAATTAGTTGTGACACAGCTTCAAATGTTTGAACGTACCTCATTAACATGTTGATTCTATTGATTTGCTTATTGTCATGTTTACTGTCCATGCTGGTCATTTACTGCTTCATGTGTTTGATATTAATGGTGGACTCAGACTCAGCTGTCAGCAGGTCCTGTGGTTGATGTGAGAAGCTCTGGTACGAGCTGTAATCCCAAGGAGAGGAGATTGAGATTAATAAATTGCGCAACGATACGAGGCTGTGAAAGACCGAACTGGTCTGACTGGTCTGACTGGTCTCTCTGCTGACAGAGGGTTGTCACAGACCCAAGTCATCACTGCTACACTGCTGCATTTTACCTGTGGCCAGGTATCAATGCTGTGATGACTTTCATCTCAGGAGTTTTTACGTTACTGCGCTGAGTGGGTCAGTAAACTCATCCCTGATGAGGTCAACCACATTACCGTACAGAGAATATCTCTCCTTCCTCTCCGTCTTTCCACCATCTTGTCTGTTTAAGACACTCTTAGGCTTCTTAAAAGTCCTCCTCCTCCTCCTAACAGTTTCTCACCTTAGCAGCTCTCTTAAGGCCTGAGACGCTTTGTGAATAACTCTTATCTCACCAAGGGAAAATTCTAAGAAAAATCTTAGAACTCGAGAAATTCTAAGATTTTTCTAAGAATGACGTCACTAAGAGCTACTTTTAGCCTCAGGATGCTTTGTGAATACGGGCCCTGGTCTCTGAGGGTTCGTCCAGCCCCCCGTTCAGAGGAAACTCATTTTGATCGCTTGTATCCGGGACCTCGTTCTTTCTGTCACGACCAAGAGCTCATGACTATAGGTGAGAGTAGGAACGTAGACTGACCGGAAAATACAGAGCCTCGTCTTTTGTCTTAGCTCCTTCTTCACCACGACGGACCGAAACAGCGACGGCATGACTGCAGACGCTGCACCGATCCGTCTGTCCACCTCACGCTCCATCCTCCCTTCACTCGTGAACAAGAACCAGAGATACTTAAACTCCTCTACTTGGGGCAGGGACTCTCCACCGACCTGTAGAGGACAAGCCACCTTTTCTAGAACCATGACCTCGGATCTGGAGGTGCTGATCCTCATCTCAGTCACTTCACACTCGGAGGACGGATGGACACATGTATTTATATTATGGAGGAAAATAGATGCACGAATAGGATTTCAAATTTGTGTCTCCATTATTTGTGTGAAGTGAAGATATACCAAGTCAGTTATTCAGTGATCATCCTCCCTGGTGTCGTCCGGCCTTATTTCTGTCGGTAGTAACAGATCTTGTTCCCTGCAGGTCGTCCGGTCAGCGGCGAGTGTCAGGGCGAGATGCTGGACTACAGGCGGATGCTGATGGAGGACTTCTCTCTCAGTCCGGAGATCGTGCTTCACTGCCGGACGGAGATCGAGGCCCACTGCTCCGGGCTTCACCGCAAAGGCCGAACGCTGCACTGCCTGATGAGGATCGGCCGCGGCGACCGCAGCACCGCCGTCGACAGCGTCTGCCAGAGCGCCGTAAGAAACGAAGCCGCCACCGCCGCCGTGATGCTGAGATGTTAGACGTGAACAGATGAGAGGAAGGACTGATGTTTGTTCAGCTTTGTGTCGTCTGACAAGGCTTCAGTCGGCCGTTTGGTTTCTCATAGTTTTTACGATCAGCTTTTAATTTGTCTCGACATCTGAAACCAGTCAAACCGTGGTCCAGCTGTCTTTCATGAGCCTCAACTGATGGATGTTTTCTGCTGTAAAATCTTCATCCTAATTACAAATTTTAAATCAGATTGTCACCCAGCTGTGTGAAGTCCTCCAAAAACGTAATTTAAAGCTTCAACAGCTCATTGTCTTCCTGGCATTTTTACCACATTTGTGTAAAATACAGATTTATAGCAGATAGATGAAGATACACATCAGGATCTGCAGCTTTTAAACTAAAATACACATTTTTTAAGGATATTTAGCAGGAAAATTAATGTTTTACATAAAAAAAAATCTATATTGAACAAATCTTCTGTTCTGAATTATCATAAATTCGACGTCTTATATCAGAGAATCCTCCTCATAATGACCCTCATAGTGTCCTTTTCTTTAGGCTCCTTTCTCCACTCTATTTATTTTTCCATGCTTGAACTTGATAAAGCACATTATATAATAACAATAATAATCTTGTGAATTATAATAATAATCAGTAATAATATTATATTTTTATATAATGTAATACAATAATATATAATATATAATATAATACTACTGATTATTATTATTATTAAAATTATTGAGATTATTATAGATATAAAGTGTGCTTCTAACAATATATTGCAATAAAATAATAATAATAACAATAATTATACATTATTATATAATATTTTGATGTAATAATAATTATTGTTATTATTGTTATACATCATTATTGTATTACATTATGTAATTATAATATAATATTATATATTATTATAAGTACATTTAAGTATAACATAATAAGTATAAATATAATATTAATAAATAAGAAGAATATTATTCTTATTATTAATATTATTATTATAAGTACACTATATAATAATAATAATAATCAGTGAAAGTATTATATATATATATATATATATATAATGTAATACAATAACAATGTATAATAACAATTATTATTATTGTTATTTTTATTATTATTATTTTATTATATTACTGATTATTATTATTAAAATTATTCTTCTTATAATATATTCTATTCTTATAATAGTTTGCTTATAACAGTATGTAATAACATATAATAATAATAATAATAATAATAATAATAATAATATAATGATTATATATTAGGGTTTAATAATATTTTCTGACATAATGTTATTGTATTACATTATATAGTTATAATATAATATTATATTATCACTGATTATTATTGTTATTAAGATTATTATATAATGTGCTTATGTTATTAATAATAATAATATTCATATGTTGTAAATTTGACAGTATATCCTGAAGAGACTGTATGTTAGTGGGGGATTGAATTAAAATTAAATATAGAAATACAAATAAAATGTATTTCCGTTTTTTTCTCTGGCTGCAGCTGCAGACTCTGATCCAGTCGGCTGACCCCGGAGCCGACTACCGGATCGATCGAGCTCTCAACGAGGCCTGCGAGTCGGTCATCCAGACCGCCTGCAAACACATCCGCAACGGAGACCCGATGTGAGCAGATCACACACAAACATGCAGCGACTGTCTCCGCTGTAGTCCTGAGACTTTAACCTTCATCACCACTTCTGTTACCAGTGAATCATCTGATGTGTCTCCATGCAGGATCCTCTCATGCCTCATGGAGCATCTGTACACCGAGAAGATGGTGGAGGACTGCGAACACCGACTGCTGGAGCTGCAGTACTTCATATCCAGAGACTGGAAGTGAGTCGGCGACACAACAAACCTGATCCTGCTCTTCATTTTCCAGCTGCTTTAAACAGCTTCAGTCGTTTGTAGCGATGAAAGTTCAATCTTTACTTCAGATATAGCAGCTTGATTCAATGACCTCAACTCCAGGTCCGTATCTGCACGTGAAAATATCTCAATCATGAGCTCAGTGTTTACAGATAATTATTCCACATTTTTATTTATTGACTGGGACGGTGCTGCTGAGGTTTTCTCCCAGTTTAAGTAACACCAGCGCCTATTAGACCAGTAAGAGTCTGATCAGATGGAAGTAAACCAACCAGGACCTGCAGCCCTGCTAATTTGGCCTGAATGCACCATGGGAGTTAATTTACTGTGACATAAAGAACACAACCAACGTGAGCTCGTCTCAGGTCTCACGTCTGGGAAGCTGGAGGCAGAAACAGGACAGATGAGCTCTGTTCTGTTCTTTGCTTTCAAACGTCTGATCTCCGTCCCTGTTTGTCCCAGACTGGACCCGATCCTCTACAAGAAGTGTCAAGGCGACGCTGCTCGGCTCTGCCACACTCACGGCTGGAACGAAACCAGCGAGCTGATGCCGCCCGGCGCCGTCTTCTCCTGCCTCTACCGCCACGCCTACCGCACCGAGGAGCAGGGACGACGGGTAACGTGAAGCCAGAACATGTTTATATAGGATGTAAAGGGACAGGAGGGAGGTTAGGGGTTCCTAGACCACCTCAGAATCTACTGAAGCTTTCTAGTAATGATCTTTGGCATCTGAAACTGATATCTGCCCTTTTTGTAGCTGAAATTCCAACATTTTCATCATTTTTAATCCAGTGGAAATCGTCAATAAATGTCATACAACTTGAACCTGCATTCTTTCTAACAGCCAGCAGGGGGCGACTCCTCCGGTTGTCAAATTACATAGGAGTCAAAGAGAAAACGAGTCGACTTCTCACCTGATTTGTTACCTCAGTGAACGTTTCCCTGATGAGTTCAAGGTCTTAATTCATAGTTTCAAGTCTCCTTCAATGCAACATGACGTTAATTTCATAAATTACACTCCTATTTAGAGGAAAATAGACGATAAAGCAGGGTTTGTCTGTCTACTTTGTGTTTGACAGCTCAGTGAAGGTGGTTCCTTGACCATATCAGAATCTGCTGAAGCTGTCTAGGAATGATCTTTGGCATCTTTCTGTTTTGTAGCTGAAATTCCAACATTTTCATCGTTTTCCACCCAATGGAAATGCTCAGTAAGTCTCTCGCCAGTTGGAAATTGAACCAGATGCCACTTTCAGACGTCCATATCTCTTCAAGTCTACGTCCTGGAATCTTCACATGTTCAGGAGATGTTCAGGAGTTTCTGGTGGATGGAGAGAACGCAGCAGATTCTGGAAATCAACAATTACATGCATTTTACTCTAAAAGCCACCAGAGGGCACTCTTGTTTTTGGGGTAACCCCCTGTGACCACATGACATTTTGGGTCTCCACGCGACAGACAGCGACAATGACGGAGTTCTCTTTCCTTCCTGCCAAAGATCATTCCTAGAAAGTTTCTGAGATGATCAAGGAACCGCCTTCACTGAATAGACATGGGATGATCCAGGATTCAATGTGTTTGGTTGATTAAAAGCGTTAAAGTATGTAGGATGGATCTTTCTCTTTATTCACTAAACACAGAATCATCTCTGATGTTCTTAAATTTAACAGGTAAAGCCAGACAAGCAGGTAAGAGGTCTGTGGTTCTCCTAAATCAATCAATCATCAGTATTGATCCTGGTGAGGGGTTGAACTGATAATTAATGATGACGATTACAGCAGTGATCTGGGCTGAATTGTGGTTTTAATCTCTGTCGTGTGATTGGCTGAGATGAGCCGACCAAGAATAAAAAATGCTGATCAATAACAGCACCTGAAATCATATGTTTATAATAATATAATATCAATAATAATAACAGGTTTGTCTGTATAGGACTACTCTCTCATTAAGATATTAAAAGTGTTCAAACAGGTTGCAATAATTCACTTCCATTCCAGAAAATACGTGTAATTTAAACCAGCAAATTTAAAAGAAAATGTGAGATGAAGCGTTCTTCTTTCTCTGATTATGGTAGCATTGTAGCATTTAACAATAACTAAAGCTGCAACAGTATGGTAGTACCTTAGCAATTGGCATTTAGCAGTTAGCATTAGCATTATAGACGAGTCAGGCTCTATAGTCTCCTTGTGGGTGAGGAAGTTGTGGGTAGTATATTTTAAGCAGTTAGCGGTTAGCATTAGCATGCAGCATTTGCATTAGCTAAATGGTAGCATCGGCACTGGTCACTACCTGGAGCATCTCCAGAACAAGCCTAGGTCAGATGAACGTGGCAGTGCTGGTTGAATTAGCGGTTAGCATTAAAATGTAACAGTTAGCTAAATGGTAGCATCGGCACTGGTCACCACCTGGAGCATCTCCTAAACGGGCCTGGGTCAGTTGAACGTGAAAGTGCTGGTTAAATTAGCAGTTAGCATTAGCAGTTAGCTAAATGGTAGCATCGGCACTGGTCACTACCTGGAGCATCTCCTAAACGGGCCCGGGTCAGTTGAACGTGAAAGTGCTGGTTGAATTAGCGGTTAGCATTAACATGTAGCAGCTAGCTAAATGGTAGCATTGGCACTGATTGTTCACTACCTGGAGCATCTCCTAAATGGGCCTGGGTCAGTTGAATGTGGCCGTGCTGGTTGAATTAGCGGTTAGCATTAACATGTAGCAGCTAGCTAAATGATAGCATCGGCACTGGTCACTACTTGGAGCATCTCCTAAATGGGCCTGGGTCAGTTGAACGTGGCAGTGCTCGTTGAATTAGTAGTTAGCATTAGCAGTTAGCTAAATGGTAGCATTGGCACTGTTCACTACCTGGAGCATCTCCTAAATGGCCCTAGGTCAGTTGAACGTGGCCATGCTGGTTGAATGAGCGGTTAGCATTAACATGTAGCAGCTAGCTAAATGATAGCATCGGCACTGGTCATTACTTGGAGCATCTCCTAAACAGGCCTGGGTCAGTTGAACGTGGCAGTGCTGGTTGAATGAGCGGTTAGCATTAACATGTAGTAGCTTAATAAATGATAGCATCGGCACTGGTCACTACCTGGAGCATCTCCTAAATGGGCCTGGGTCAGTTGAACGTGGCAGTGCTCGTTGAATTAGTAGTTAGCATTAGCAGTTAGCTAAATGGTAGCATCTACTAATAAGTACTGTAAGACTGAGCAGCAGGATTATCTAAAATTCCTCCACAGTCCTCTCTTCTGTAGCACTTAATCACATCTGTTCCCTAAAAGAAGGAGGGTGTTTCTGGACATAATTTTAGTTGTTAGTTTGAGCATCTGCTGAATATTTAAACTTAATGACGAAGCCTGCTTGCGTCATATCCATGTAATCAGCATCCCTCCGTGGAAAACACTGAGTGGGAGGCTCCCCTCGTCCCTGGTTTTGGTAATTACTCCCCTTGGCGAGGAGACTCCTGACAGCTTGATTTGATATGATTATATGCTGTCGATGATCTCAGACCTTCACAGTGAGCACAAATCTGGACTTTAGAGCTGCTAAAAAGCCAAGCAAAGCAAAGCGACACTCACAGAGCTGCTGTAATCAAAACAGAATCACAGCCTGCTGGAAAAATGACAAATTATTGAGTCATTAATGCTAATTTGGGGTCAGAACCTGGTAATTATGCTGAATGTGGCTTCAGGGGCTGGTTAACACATTCTGTCAGTATCATCAGTCAGTGTTAGCTTAGCATTAGCACATGTTATGGCCGAGATGAAGCTGCAGTGAGGTTTTCCTGTGGTTGTGTGTCTGCAGTTATCTCGGGACTGTAAGGTGGAGGTCCAGAGGATTCTCCACCAGAGGGCGCTGGACGTGAAGCTGGACCCGGAGCTGCAGAAACGCTGCATGACCGACCTCGGCAAGTGGTGCAGCGAGAAGACCGATGCTGGACAGGTGAGGCTGGTCTAGTTGAACCTCTTAACCCCAAAACGATGGGTTTGAAGGGAGCGTCAGAAACTGTAAGAGCAGAAAGAATTTAATCGAAATCGCTTTATTTAAAAATGTACCAAAAATAAACCGTCTTCAGGAACCAGATTCTGTAAAAACCAAAAAAATCTGCGCTCCTCACTGCAAACAATAAGCTGTTAGCGACTCAGCTGCGACCCACAGTCACGTGATGGAAATTCAGAGACCATTCGGCTAAACTGCAGGCTGTGCAGTTTAGCATTATGTAATTTAGCACTTCTTGTGCTAAATTACATAAACACTATATTCCCAGAAGTATTGGGACGCCCCTCCAAATAACTGAATCCAGGTGTTCCAATCACTTCCATGACCACAGGTGTATAAATCCAGCACTTAGACATGCAGACTGCTTCTACAGACATTAGTGGAAGAATGGGAGCTCTAAGGAGCTCAGTGGATTCAAGCCTGGTACCGTGATAGGTTGAAACCTGTGGAATAAGTCCACTGGTGAAATTTCCTCCATACTAAATATTCCACAGTCAACTGTTGGTGGTTTTATAACAAAGTGGAAGCAACTGGGAACAACAGCAACTCAGCCACCAAGTTGTCGCCAACTTTCTGCAGAGTCATCAGCTCCAGACCTCCAGACTTGGTGTGTCCTTCAGATCAGCTCCAGAACAGTGGTAGAGAGCTTCATTAATGGGTTTCCATGGCTGAGCAGCTGCATCCAAGCCTCACATCACCAAGTGTTGGATGCAGTGGTGTAAAGGACGCCGCCACTGGACTCTAGAGCAGTGGAGACCAGTTCTCTGGAGGGACCAATCACACTTCTCTGTCTGGACATCCCATGGACCAGTCTGGGTTTGGAGGTTGCCAGGACAACGGTACTTCCTGACTGCATTGTTCCAAGTGTAAAGTTTGATGGAGGGGGTTATGGTGCCCCTTAGTTCCAGTGAAAGGAACTCTTAATGCTTCAGCAGACCAAGACATTCTGGACTATTTATTTATTTAACTTTGTGGGAACAGTTTGGGGATGGCCCCTTCCTGTTCCAACATGGCTGCCACCAGAGCACAAAGCAAGATCAGTAAAGACATGGATGATCCAGTCTGGTGTGGAGGAACTGGACTGGTCTACACAGAGTCCTGACCTCAACCCGATAGAACACCTTTGGGATGGATTAGAGTGGAGACTGAGAGCCAGGCCTTCTGATCCAACATCAGTGGAAAATGGTCAAAGATTCCCATGAACACACTCCTAAACCTTGTGGACAGCCTTCCCAGAAGAGTTGAAGCTGTTATAGCTGCAAAGGGTGGACCAACTCCATATTAAACCCTACGGATTAAGAATGGGACGTCATTAAAGGTCATGTAAAGGCAGACGTCCCAATACTTTTGGTTCGATACTGTATGTTGTAAAACTCAACTGACAGAACCTTCATGTTGTGTTCTTGCTGCTGTGTTTTATTCCAGGAGCTGGAGTGTCTGCAGGATCATCTGGAGGACCTGGTGTCGGCCTGCAGGGAGGTGGTGGGAAACCTGACGGAGCTGGAGTCAGAGGTCAGCACAACTCAGCAGGAAGTCTAGTCCCACTGTTAATGTCACATGGAAACCAGCAGAGGGAGCCGAGGCGTTGAACTGATTTTTGTTTCCGTCTCGTTGTTCAGGACATCCAGATTGACGCTCTGCTCATCAGAGCCTGTGAACCCGTCATCCAGGCCCACTGCCACGTGAGAAAACACTTTAACACTTCATTTACCTTCAGGGACAAAGCAGGAAATTCACACAGACTCACAGCTGCAACCCCCTAATGCTTATTTTCTTTAACTGCGTGTACGTTTAGACTTATCATGTGTGTGTTTGTGTGTGTGCAGGATGTAGCCGACAACCAGATCGATACCGGCGATCTGATGGAGTGTTTGGTTCAGAACAAACACCAGAAGGAGATGAACGACAAGTGTGCAGTCGGCGTTACGCACTTCCAGCTGGTCAGTTACCAAAGCGACATCTCTTCCTGTTCTGTTTATAAATTAAGACGTCAGTTTCACAGAATTTTTAATAATAATTTAAATAATCTGAGAGATACCAGGCCCAGTCATGTTTTCATGAGTTTGAAAATATTCCTATGTTTTTTTTTCAACATTATTTGTTTTATTGAGTTTTATGTTTTGTTAAAATAAGAAAATTTCAAAATAAATGTCAAAAGAACAGCAACAATGGTGAAAGCAAGTAAGAACATAAAAAGCAGAGTGTTTGTAATAACAAGAGTGATTTAGTTGTATATTTTAATAATAGTATGCAAAACTTTTGACGGTAATGAACAAAAAATAAATGAGGATTGACTAGAAACGTGAGAAAAAAGATGCATTATTGGACGATAACCCAATTCTAACATGTATAAATGATTGAAAAGCACATTTTAGATTAAAGGTTATTTATTCTGAAGGTGTACCTACAGGAAGTTCATGGTCTGCAAGTCGAACTGTGGATGGTGATAAATGAGGTTCTACATTTGTCTGCATCTTTGACTTTCAGGTTCAAATGAAGGATTTCCGGTTCTCCTACAAGTTCAAGATGGCCTGCAAAGAGGACGTTCTGCGTTTGTGTCCCAACATCAAGAAGAAGTGAGTTCAGATTCCACAGAAACATCCAGTAAATCAGAGTCTTACACAGTCTTACACAGAAATTTTGGGACTGATCCGGATCACCGTCTGGATCCAGGATTTTTTTTTAATCTAAGTGTAACCAGGTGGACAATTAAATGCATTTTACTCTAAAAGCCACCAGAGGGCACTCTTGTTTTTGGGGTGACCACATGACATTTTGGGTCTCCACGCGACAGACAGCGATAGTGACGGAGTTCTCTTTCCTTCCTGAGCGACATACGCACGGTTGGGCCGGCATTCTTATCTCCGGTTGTCTAAGAAGCTGGGAGGCTGTTAGGAGCTGCCGCGCTAGAGGCCGCGCCTGTTCATTAGGTCGGATGGGGTGAAGGCCGCATTGTCGGTAGGACATTTGAACTGTATGTAATTACATTTGTATCTGTAACGTTCCAGACAAAATATGTGAATTGGGAGATTGTGTTGGGGGTGGACTGAAGCTCCTTGGTGGAGGTATGAGCTCTCTGAGTGCTTTTCTAGTTTTGGTTTGTGTTCCGCCTCAATATTCCACGGGGTGAAAACAGTTTAGCTCCGCTTTGGTGAAGAACATCAGGGAATTGTTTTGCAGGTCTTTAGCAGTAATTTTTGTTGGTAAGTGAGAATCATTACTGTCTCACATGTCTGCATCTTCAAACTATAAACAAGGAAGTGAATTCGGTGACGTACGTGCATTACTGGGGACTGCTGTGATTGGTGGAACTCACGGGAGGTGGGACAAAATTGCGGAAAAGTGGCAGTGATTGGACAAAATTTTAAGGTGGCGCAGAATTCATGGAGATTGGTTGAATTTGCGTTAATTGTTGCGATCGCAGCATCGCAAATTCCTGGAGGGACTGATTAATGCGTGGCTGCTCTCCGTCTGATGCCTCCAGTGGGTTTAAAACTCCGTCTCCCCGCAGGGTCGACGTCGTCATCTGCCTCAGCACCACGGTGAGGAACGACACGCTGCAGGAGGCCCGGGAGCAGCGGGTCTCTCTGAAGTGTCGCAAACAGCTGCGAGTGGAGGAGCTGGAGATGGTAACAAACACCAGCACACACAAATACACACATGCAGACACACACACACAGCTGTAGTGTCACTTCATTGAACTCACACCATGTCTTGATGCTTCAGTCGGTACTCAGGTTAAGTTAATTGATCTGGAGGGTGAACCAGTTGTGTGTGACGTGTATCCATGGCAACAGTCTGTTTCAGGTGTCACATGATGCAGCTCTTCGGCCTTGATAATAACACACAAATCAATAAAAACCAGTCTTTCTTGGAGCTGAAGACGTCACTCTCTTCATCCAGAAGCCTGCTTAGAACCTGCAGCAGATTCAGTGGATATCATTACATCTGATGTACAGTGTGACTCAATGTCTAGAAATATGCGTACAAAACCCAGCGACTGGTTTGAAAGGCATTTTATCTCCAAAAAAGTGCTAAAATTACATCATTTATGAGTGTCAGAAACCATAAAAACAGAAGGAATTTCATCAAAATCACTTTATTTAACATGCCTCATTTAAAAATGTACCAAAAACAAACCGTCTGCAGCAACCAGATTCTGTAAAAAAATAAAAAATTTGCACTCCTCGGCACAAACGAGAAGCTATCGTCATGTAGCTGCAACCAAAATGTGATGTGACACCAATTCAGAGACCAGTCGGCTGAACTGCAGGGTGTGTTTAAACAGAGCAGAGTGGAAACACATTAGCGGCATAAATGCAGCATGGCTCAAAGATGGCATACAGAGGAGCACTAAAGATGCATTAGACATGGTAAAATATCTTTCCACCATGGTACAGCGTAAAATGTAAACAGTAAAATGAATTTAATATGTAAAACACACAATTTTTTCTTAGCCTGAGAGCACTTGGAAAATGCTGCATGTTTATTCCAGATTTTTTTGATGTAAAATAAATGCTCAAAGTGGGTATGTGACTAAATGTCCAGAAATATGCTTACAAAATTACAGCAAAGTCGCTTCTTATAACGCCATTAGGAAACTTCGTTTTCTGCTCTGTGCATCCATGCTAACTGCTAATAGCTAGTTCTCTGTACTCTAATGTAGTGTCAGTTAGCAAACACAAGCATGCTAACACGCTAAACTAAGATGGTTAATACTGCAACCATTACACCTGCTTAACATTAGCATGCTGATGTTAGCAAAGATAATTTACTATTTATAAAGTCGTGACAAGGATCAAACATTCTCGACTGCATCACAATACATAAAAACCCCTTTTCCACTGACTGAGCTGGTTCCAGGTCTAGTCCGGAGCCAGAGCCTGACTTAGCTCCACTTCTTTGTGTTTCCTCCACCTAAGCACCAACTCCAGGTTCTATAAACTGGAGCTCAGCAAGCACCAACTCTTTGCTGGTCCAGAGCTAAGCACCGAGTACGTCAAGGGCTGGGGGCGGGGTTATGGTGACCAACCATCAACGGTGGAAAGGGACACACAAGCGCTAATTAGTGTCCTTGTTCTCCAGGACGTCCCTGGTCCCATCACACATGTATTGGAATGACTCCTGGAAGTTTACCACAAAGTGTTGACCTGAAATCCGCTACAGTTGTGTCCCACCAGTAGCGTGATCACGGATGTGTCCAGGCAACAGGAGGACCTCCGCCTCACAATCAGCCTTAAGACCATCTATAGAGATAAACATAGATATTATCATCAACTTACTGCTTTTGTTTAACTGCTATGTAATGGATGCTAGCGTAGTGGTTTTACGGTGACCCAATGGCTCCAACTTGGAAAAACAAACAGGTTCTTAGGAGGAACGAGATTTGAACCAACTAAGCACCAGAACTAGGACCTGGTTCTTCTTGGTGGAAAAGGGGTAAAAATGTCTCCAATTAGTTCTCTGGTGAATCTTGCAGCTGTGAATCATGAAACTTGGCAGCTACACTTTTGTTTATAGGACAAACAACACAGTTCCCTTTCTTGTCTCCTCTCATCCCAGTCGGAGGATATCCGGCTGGAGCCAGAGCTTTATGATCCCTGTAAGTCTGACATCAGTCGCCTGTGTCCCAACGTGGCCTTTGGGAACGCTCAGGTGAGGATTGTGTGATGTCATGTAAACTTATTACGTTAAGTCGCAGCTAGAATTTAAGGCAAATCCTTCTCTTCCTCCCTCAGATGATCGAGTGTCTGAAGGAGCAGAAGAAGCAGCTCAGCCAGCGATGCCACCAGCGGATCTTCAGGCTGCAGGAGGTGGAGATGAGCGACCCGGAGCTCGACTACCAGCTGATGAGAGTCTGCAAGCAGATGATCAAGGTGACCGAGAGACGATAGTCTGGACTTTAGAGGACTGAAAAGTACTGAATAGTATCAGGGCAAAGTATTTAGTTATTTCAGATAGATGGATATATAGAAGAATGGACAGACGGACGGACGGACAGATAGATGATGGATGGATGGATGGATGGATGGATGGATGAAAGATGATGATTGTTGGATGGATGATGGATGATGATGGATGGATGGATGAATGGATGATAAATGATAGATGATGGATGGATGAATGGATGGATGGATGGATGGATGATAGATGGATAGATGATAGATGATGGTTAAATGGATGGATGGATGACAGATGATGGTTGGATGGATGGATGATGGATGATGATTGTTGGATGGATAAATGGATAGATGGGTGGACAGATGATGAATGGATGGATGGATGATAGATGGATGGATAGATAGATGATGATGATAGATGATAGATGGTTGGATGGATGAATGGATGGATCATGGATACTTCATGGATAGATGGTTGGGTGGATGGATGATGGATGGATGGATGGATGGATGGATGGATAGATGGATGGATGGATGGATGATAGATGATGATGGATGGATGGATGGATGAATGGATGGATCATGGATACTTCATGGATAGATGGTTGGGTGGATGGATGATGGATGGATGATAGATGGATGGATGATAGATGATGGATAGATGATAGATGGTTGGGTGGATGGACGATGGATGGATGCATGTCAGCGGCTGTAACAAACCAAGACGATACTTGCCGTGATCTGGTTGTTTATTAAACCAGTAATACTCTCCTGCAGAGGTTCTGCACCGACGCAGACGCCAGAAACGTCCTTCAGTGTCTGAAGCAGAACAAGAACAGCGAGCTGATGGATCCAAAGTGCAAACAGATGATCACCAAGAGACAGATCACACAGAACACAGGTACACAAACAAACACCAACGAACTCACAGGTCAGTATGACGTCTGGAGCGTCCTTCATCATCCTCTTCCTCCTCCAGACTACAGGCTGAATCCGGTGCTGAGGAAAGCTTGTAGAGCCGACATCCCAAAGTTCTGCCAGTCCGTCCTGAACAAGGCGAGCGAGGACAGCGAGCTGGAGGGTCAAGTCATCGCCTGCCTCAAACTCAAATACGCCGACCAGGTGAGACCACAGCAACATACAATCAAAGTTAGAACATAGAAAACTGTCCAGTTAAGTAAAATAATACATGTACGGACATCTTTTAATGCTGCTGGTAGGTGAATAGGTAACATCCTGTTTGTTATTGTTGTGTTAAATTGTGCTTTTTCTGGCTGGGCTTTGGTGCAGAGGTTGTCTCCAGACTGTGAAGACCAGATCAGAGTGATTCTGCAGGAGTCGGCGCTCGACTACAGACTGGACCCACAGCTGCAGATGCACTGTTCAGATGAGGTATGAACATTTCACATTATCTCACATTAATCTACCTTTTGGTACTGATGTCTTCAAGAAGCCCTTGTATTTTGTCACTGATTAGCAACTATATGTAAACCAACCACCACTTCATGCCATATTTACATGCGGCCCCCTCCCTACTGTCTGACCATCCCTAAAAAGTGCTGTAATCTGCCAATGTTTTGGGTCGGTTTACCTTCACAGACTCACACTCTGTGTTGGTAAGGCCACCGTATACCAAAATACTAATAAACAGCCCACTACAGCAAACTTTGCATGAGGACTTGCAGATGTTACTTCAACATGTAGCACCTTGTTGCTGCCACCACCATGCTTCACATCATGATGCTGCCACCACCATGCTTCACATGATGCTGCTGCCACCACCATGCTGCACGTCACGATGCTGCCACCACCATGCTTCACATTATTATGCTGCCACGACCATGCTTCACATCATGATGCTGCCACCACCATGCTTCACCTCATGATGCTGCCACCACCATGCTTCATGTGATGATGCTGCCACCACCATGCTTCACATCATGATGCTGCCACTACCATGCTTCACCTCATGATGCTGCCACCACCATGCTTCACCTCATGATGCTGCCACCAGCATGCTTCACGTGATGATGCTGCCACCACCATGCTTCATGTGATGATGCTGCTACCACCATGCTTCATGTGATGATGCTGCTACCACCATGCTTCACATTATGATGCTGCCACCACCATGCTTCATGTGATGATGCTGCCACCACCATGCTTCACATCATGATGCTGCCACTACCATGCTTCACATCATGATGCTGCCACCACCATGCTTCATGTCATGATGCTGCCACTGCCATGCTTCACCGTGGTGATGGTGTGATTGTGATGATGTTCAGTGTTCAGTCAAAATGTATTTATATTACATCTGTTGCAGACCTTTGTAGCAGCAGTATTCCCTGATGGCCTCTTTAAACAGGATCATTTTCCCTGCCACACATGCAAACATTGTTCAGGATGTGTCTGGTTTGAGAAACATGTGAAAGAGTTCAAGGTGCTGACTTGGCATTCAAATTCCACGGATGCTGAACAGGTTGATTCCACATTCCATATTGAAATGTGAATCTACACTACGCTGTAAAGAGCATCGACTCACTTGCAAAACTGCCAACGAATGCAGGAAAGTATAAAGAAAATGCTCAGGCAGAGACTGAACACTGCACATCATCACGGACACACCATCACCACGGTGAAGCATGGTGGTGGCAGCATCATGACGTGAAACATGGTGGTGGCAGCATCATGATATGAAGCATGGCGGTGGCATCATGATGTGAAGCATGGCGGTGGCAGCATCATGACGTGAAGCATGGTGGTGGCAGCATCATGATATGAAGCATGGTGGTGGCAGCATCGTGACGTGAAACATGGCGGTGGCATCATGATGTGAAGCATGGCGGTGGCAGCATCGTGACGTGAAGCATGGAGGTGGCAGCATCATGATATGAAACATGGCGGTGGCAGCATCGTGACGTGAAGCATGGCGGTGGCATCATGATGTGAAGCATGGCGGTGGCAGCATCATGACGTGAAGCATGGTGGTGGCAGCATCATGATATGAAGCATGGTGGTGGCAGCATTGTGACGTGAAACATGGCGGTGGCAGCATCGTGACGTGAAGCATGGTGGTGGCAGCATCGTGACGTGAAGCATGGAGGTGGCAGCATCATGATGTGAAGCATGGTGGTGGCAGCATCGTGACGTGAAGCATGGAGGTGGCAGCATCATGATGTGAAGCATGGAGGTGGCAGCATCATGATATGAAGCATGGTGGTGGCAGCATCATGACGTGAAGCATGGCGGTGGCAGCATCATCATCTGAAGCATGGTGGTGGCAGCATCATAAGGTCGGGATGCTTCTCAGCAGCAGACGATGGAAGGCTTGTAAAGGTTGAGGGTAAAATGAATGCAGTAAAGTGTCGGGGAATCCTGGAGGACTTGGGAGAAGATTTGTTTTAGAAGACAACGAGCAAACAGGCCAAGCTACACAGAAATGGTTCAAAGACAACAGGGCGAATGTTGTCAAGTCAGAGCCCAGAACTCCGTCCAACTGAGAATTTGTGGCTGGACTTGACTCGGCCTCCACATTTTCCAGGTCTCAGTTAAATCAGCATCTGTGGGATGTGATGGAAAAACCGCAGGACAGGACCTAAAGCTTAGTAGGCAGCTGGTTTTAATGTTGATTCTTCAAACTCGAGGATCTTAAACTCAAAGTCAAGGCAGCCTGTTGTGTCTTTGGGAAACCTGCCAATCGTAACTCACTAGTATTAATAATATAATAGTTTGCTAATGTGTCCAAAGCTGCCAAACATCACCCACCTCACAGATGTACAAGTCAAACACAACCTGGCCGTAGGATCAACGAGAAACAATTGAAAACAGTTCTGCCATCGCACAAAAAGCGGTTACATTCCTTTAGTTGACAACAGTGTGGTCGTGTCCTGTAGTATAGACGCCTTTATAAGCTGTTTTTGGATCCGTGACTGTCTCCTCGTCAGATATCTTCGGTTTTTATTTCCCTCGCTGTCGTTATTTTCTCCCGCAGATCTCCAGATTGTGTGCCGAGGAGGCGGCAGCTCAGGAGCAGACCGGTCAGGTGGAGGAGTGTCTGAAAGTCAACCTGCTCAAAATCAAACAGGAGGGCTGTAAGAAGGTGCGTTTACACCACTTTATCTTCATTTACGGAAAATCTTTTGGAGATATGTGGATGAAGTGAAGTTTAGTCGGTGCTTAATTTCCACTTTTAACAAACGAAGACCACAAAAATGCTACTGTTTAACAATAAGAAAGCCAAAAGTGAACTGTTTCAACCCTCTCTATATATATTCATGCTATTTTTGCATATATATTTAATTTTAGTAGTCAGTTGAAGCCTTTAACAGCGGTTCTGTAACGTTTACATGAAGAGGCAGAAATACTGTGAGCTGAAAACAACAGCAGAGGAAAGTAAAGTCAAATTAAAGTACAATAAAATAAAGAAGGTGATATGAAACTGTGCTGTTTGTTTGTTTGTTTGTTGTTGTTGTTGCAGGAAGTCCTGAACATGTTGAAGGAGAGTAAGGCGGACATCTTCGTGGACCCGGTCCTCCACACAGCCTGCGCTCTGGACCTCAAGCACCACTGCGCCGCTATCACGCCCGGCAGAGGACGACGTGGGTGTTCTCACGCAATGTTTTTATATCTTTAACTCCAGTGAACTCACCAACCTGTAACTGTTAACCTCCACAGTTAGTTTTTCATAGTTTGGAGAGTTTAAAAGCCTCTCAGCGGTGTTCTTCAGCATCTTCATCGCTTCTTCTCGCCCTGCAGAGATGTCGTGTCTGATGGAGGCGTTGCAGGACAAGAGAGTTCGTCTGCAGCCTGAGTGTAAGAAAAGACTTCAAGACCGAATCGACATGTGGAGCTACGCTGCCAAGGTAAACACCAAAAGATGTCTTCACCTACAGTGTATAAAAGGTGGAGACTGAACACTGTACATCATCACAAACGCACCATCCCCACGGTGAAACATGGTGGTGGCATCATCATGATGTGAAGCACGAATGTGGCAGCATCATGATGTGAAGCATGGTGGTGGCAGCATCATGATGTGAAGCATGGTGGTGACAGCATCATGACGTGAAGCATGGTGGTGGCAGCATCATCATGTAAAGCATGGTGGTGGCAGCATCATGACGTGAAGCATGGTGATGGCAGCATCATCATGTGAAGCATGGTGGTGGCAGCATCATGACGTGAAGCATGGTGGTGGCAGCATCATCATGTGAAGCATGGTGGTGGCAGCATCATGACGTGAAGCATGGTGGTGGCAGCATCATCATGATGTGAAGCACGGCGGTGGCAGTATCATGATATGAAGCATGGTGGTGGCAGCATCATGATGTGAAGCATGGCGGTGGCAGCATCATAATGTGAAGCATGGTGGCTGCAGCATCATAATGTGTAGCATGGTGGTGGCAGCATCATGAAGTGAAGCATGGAGGTGGCAGCATCAAAATGTGAAGCATGGTGGTGGCATCATGATGCGAAGCATGGTAGTGGCAGCATCATGATGTAAAGCATGGTGGTGGCAGCATCATGACATGAAGCACGTGGTGGCAGCATCATGACATGAAGCACGGCGGTGGCAGCATCATGACGTGAAGCACGGAGGTGGCAGCATCATGATGTGAAGCACGGCGGTGGCAGCATCATGATGTAAAGCACGACGGTGGCAGCATCATGACATGGAGCATGGTGGTGGCAGCATCATAAGGTGGGGATGTTTCTCAGCAGCAGGCCCTGGAAGGCTTGTAAAGGTTGATGATAAAATGAAAGCAGTTAAGTGTAGGTGAATGCTGGAGGACAATCTGATGCAGTTTGTAAGAGAACTGCAACCTGGGAGATTTGATTTCTAGCAAGACAGTGAGATGAACTAAACAGTCAAAGCTACACAGGAATGGTTTAAAGACAACAAGGTGAATGTTCTGGAGATGCAGAGCCAGAGTCCAGACCTCGATCCAACTGAGAATTTGTGGTTGGACGTCTAGAATACTTCTTGAATAAACCATTAAAACTTTAGGTTGTAGTATTTTGAGTGCAGTGAGCCTTTAAAACCAGAAGTTGTACACTTTAGCGATCATCCGTGGAGGTAGGTGGCGCTGTCTCGAAACCAAGGTCCTGAGAGTGCAGCCTCCAGTGCTGCAGGTACATACTACCATAGACATATATACGTAGACGCCGCATTGACTGTGGAGGGACGTGCCTAAAGCTCCGCCATCTTGGTACAGGGCTAGCAGAGGGGGGAGTGAATGTAAGTCTATGGAGGTAAGAGGTACTCCACAATCTTAAAGTAGAATTATTCACTGAATTTTCGACCGATTTCCAAACGGTTTGGTTTGTTAAAAACGTCACACATGTAGCTTTGACACAGGATGCTTGGATGCTTTTGTTCTATTTATGTCTGCCTGTCCGTCCTCCATGTCTGACGTTTGTAACAAACAATATATGTTGACAACTGATGGATTTATGATCACTTTTATAGTGCAGACATGTCATTCCTCTATAGACGTAATGCACTGTAGGGGCGAGTGGCACTGTACCAAGATGGCCGCCGCGTAGGCACGTCGGCTCCAATCGGCAGCAGCAGTCAACGCGGCGTCTATGTTTATATGTCTATGCATACTACTGGATAAACTGCTGCTATCATGAGCGTTAACCCCTCTGTGTGTCCTGTAGGTGGCGCCGGCGGAGGGCTTCTCGGACCTGGCCGTCCAGGTGATGACGTCGCCCTCCAAGAACTACATCCTGTTCATGATCGCACTGAGCGTGTGCGTCCTCTTCCTGGTGGGGCTGCTGTGCGGCCACATCACCAAGCGGGTGACCAGAGAGCTGAAGGACCGGTAGAAGACGAGCTCCTTCAGAAAGGACCGACTCCTTCCTCCTCCTCCTCCTCCTCCTCCTCGTCCTCGTCCTCCTCCTGCAGATCTGTAACCAGCCAGCCTGCTCAGTGCCAACACATCTGGATCCTCCTCCGTTCAAATCCTTTACTCTCCGTTTGAGCGTCTCTAAACTCACAGAGGCGCCGACTGTCTGATTTGATCGTCCCCCCCCCCCCGACTCCCCGACAAATCTGCTTTTGCTGAGGACGTTTGAGGACGTGAGGTCGTCTTTTCAGTTTCTAAATCAGCGCTGTTCTTGATGTGACTGAGGGCTGCCGCTTCTGAGGTCCGGATCGCTTTCCTCTCGTCCAGTCCCGATGCTTTTCTTGTGATGTTTAACCGAGGCCGGAGCATGCAGAGCAGAGCGACGGGAAGCGACAGCAGCTTGCCCCCCCGAGTCGCACACGGAAACCTTGAGGCAGACTTTGCTTTGGTCGAACTCTGAGATGTTCCCGTTGCTTTGAGACGTTTCCTCGCCCGTCGTGACGCCCCGTCGACCAGCCCGGACCCACTTCGCTTGCTACTGACTGAGAACGAAGGTCAGGCTGGTCTCCGTTAGCAGGAATGTCGTGTGCGCGTTTTGTTTTTGTTTGTTTTTTAAAAAGAAAAAATCATTCAAATGCTAATTTCATTGCACTTTTTTTTAACTTTTATGCCTTATTTATTGATTAGTAACCGATTCTGATGAGGTTCTGATTTGTTTGGAGCATCAACCCCTCATCCCTGCTGCGTTCACAACACACAACAGCCTCATGTTCAAACAGCTGCACAGGGAAGCTCCTGTTCTTAAATGCTAGAAAACACTATCAAACCTGAGCTGAGCCGCTGATCCACTGGAATACTTCCCGTCAGGCTTCGTTTACTTTGGAAATTACGTCACATATATGCTCAAGATGACCTGCATGCAGGAAAACAGCCAATTAAACATTTTCCACGGAGTTTAATTCAGACGACGATCCAACCAGGCACATGCTGCATCTGCTGCTGGCTTGTAGTTCGACTCATCCTCCCAGAAAGACGCTCAACATCCTGACTAACTGGAAGCTCGCACAGCCGCTGGTGAGCTCCGAAGCGTTTGAAAAAATGACCCACTTTCAGTTTTAAATCCCTGCTATCAGATTTATTTAAACCACAGCGATCGATACCAGCAGCAGGTGAGAAACATGTTCATTTAAAATGTACTCGTGACCAAGGAAAGCCCATTTCTTTGTGTTGCCAGCAGGTGGAGCTGTTGATGCATGTGAGCTTCAGATACGAGGCACCTGGCTGCAGAACCTCCACTGTGAGGACAGGAAATGCACGGGATGCATTACAAAATAAAATCGCGTAGGCACTTCCGGTGGAATTAATTTTCACGCTAATGCATTAATTCGTTAGCAATACAACGTAAAATCTACTAGACCATCGTCTCTAGGTCAGTGGTTCTCATCTGGTCCAGCCTCAGGACCCACTATGTCTCTATTAATAACAGTCTCGACCCAAATTGTTGAAGTTTGCTCTTCCTGTTAACAAATTAAGGTTTATTTGGATGTAGTCTTAACACATCTTGATACAGCCTTGGAAAAAAATGGCTTATTATTTGCTCATTTTGGTAAATTTGGACACTTTTACCAAGTTTTGGGCATATTTTGGCTCATTTTGACAGATTCTGAGCACATTTTGGTTCACTTTTGGCACGTTTAAGCATCATTTTCTCCAATAAGCTGGCAGAGACAGATCTAGAGGTTAATAGTGGGCAACTACTGGTGTCACCACCACTAAATATCCTGCTATTGAAAGCAAACTGTGTCATAAGAAACACGTCCTTTAAAATAAAAGACTTTATACCACTACTTTTTTTGCTTCTGCAACCCTCTAAAAATGGCTTCGCGACCCATTTTTGGGTCCCGACCCACCAGTTGAAAACCAGTGGTCTATAGTATATATCGTTTAATTTATATATTAAACTTGTTATTATTTTGAGAATGAGCCCCATTGTGAGTTTTATACCTGCTAACAGAAAAATCCTTAAATGTTATTTTAATGCACAGTTACAGTCATAAGAATAGAACAAAGACGTACTACAGGTAATGAAGACAACACAGTAATTACTACCATTAGATTCCCGTAAAACTACTTCTATCCTGCTACAGAACCGTCAGAGCCAGCGGCAGATTTCAGAAAGTCTATCCGAGCTAAGGCTGCTGTCAGCGGGGAGCTGTGAGCGCTGACCGCCTGGTAGTAGCTGTCTAACGGGGACACTCACATCTCCGACATTGTTGGAGTAAATTTTTAAGCAGAATTTATCTGATAAACTGACCACAGATTTGATGTTTATACAACCACTTTATTGCCTCAAATAATCTTAAAACTAAATGTTGTGTCACATCACGATCGTACCGTGGACAAGTACGAATACTGAGAAACAGCCACAACCACTCGTTAAACGGCTGCTTCTTCTTTTGATTTAATTAGCGGTTAGCAAACCAACTTCACATGCGTCACCGCCACCTACCGGACTGGACGCTTTAAATGTCCTTTTCTTTTTTTTACCCGTTACTTCCTGTCCTCACAGTGGAGGTCTGCAGCCAGGTGCTCTTGAAACAGTCAGACATTGGCACAAACAAGCCGGTAAACATTGCAGTTTTTTAAATGCAGTCACACACAGGGTCAATAATACCAATAATAATAATAATGTTTCCTCTTCAAGACACCATAGAGGCGATGAACACACTAAGATGCACTAAGGAGCTTTACAGACGTTATTAGGTGATTTTTATAACTTGACCAGCTGTTTCTCCAGCCTGCAGCCTTCATGCTAAGCTAAGCTAAAGGACAAAAGGCTGCCATCTCCCCTTCAATGAGTCGCAGCCTGATTTGTGTTTGAATTGTTAAATAAAAGTGCAGATTTTCTCGCTAGTCGGTCAAACAAACGACCAGAAACGGAAGCAGAAACTACGACATAACCAGGCTAAAAGATTTAAAGGGATGACGGAGCAACCAAAGATGCAAGTGGAGCTGCAACGATTCGTCGGTTAGTTGTCGTGTTTTTGGAATCAGTTAATCATCCTGGGTAATTAAAATCCAAATGTTCTGATTCCAGCTTGTTGAAATGACGTATATTTTATCCTCTTCTAGGTTGAGGACAAAATAAAACATTTAAGGGAGGTAATTTTGCGCTCTGGGAGGCACCGATCGACATATTTCACTCTTTTCTGACCTTATAAAGACCAAACAACAATTCAGTTAATTAAAGTAATGATAAATAGATTAATCTCTAATCACTTGCAGCCCAAGACTCAAGATGACAGTGATGCTAGATAAATACTGACTGTAAAAGATAACTAGGATGAGATGTTAAGACACAAAGCAGCTACACAGTGAAGCAACATTACTAAAACCCGAATGCCAAACAACTGCATGGATGCAAAATTCATTAAAGGAGATGTAAAACAACGTCTAAACATGATCCAAAACAAGCAAAAATATGCAAAATAACTAAGAGGTGGAATAGAAACACTACAAAGAGATGCACAATGACTAAAAAAAGAACTGCTGGACAAACACAGAGATGCAAAATAAGTGAAAGAAGATGTCAAACGACTACAGAGACAACAAAGCTAGAAGAGGGAAGCACAAAGATGCAAAAAGGATGTGAGAAACAACTGCAGAGAGACTCGAAACAGCTACAAACTGATGCACAATGACTGAAAAACTGATGCAAAACAACCAGAGACGTGACATAAATGTAAAAAAATTAAAGTTACTCACACAAAACATCTAAAGAGGGACGCAAACTAACCACAAACACTCAAAAATTACTATGAGGGCATGAAAAACAACCAGAAAGAGAAGCAGAACAGCCACAAAATGATGCAAAATTAGTAAAAATCAAATGACAAACAGCCACAGAGATGCTAAATAGCTGAAATGAAATGTAAAACGACTGCAGAGAGACAGAAAACAGCTACGAAGTGATGCAAAATGACTAACAAATGATAAAAACAAGTAGTCTTGACAAATGTTAAAAGAAACACACTTAACATGACTATAAGGAAACGTAAAAACATCTAAAAAGGGATGCAAAATAACCACAAACACTCAAAAATAACTAAAAGGCACACAAAACGACTACAAACAGCTACAGAATGATGCAAAATAGCTGAAATGAAATGTAAAACGACTACAGAGAGACAGAAAACAGCTACGAAGTGATGCAAAATGACCTCAAACTGATGCTAAACAACTGGAAACATGACATTAATTTGAAAAAAATTGAAATCACTAACACAAAACAATAAAAGAGGGATGCAGAATAACCACAAACACTTAAAATAACTAAACGGGCACGCAAAATGGCTACAAAGAGAAACAAAACAGCCACAAAATGATGCAAAATTAGTAAAAATCAAATGGCAAACAACCGCAAAGATGCAAAATAACTGAAAGAAGATGGAAAACAACTACAGAGACAACAAAACTAAAGCACAAAGATGCAAAACATCAGAAAGGATGTGATAAACAACTAAAAAAGAGACTCGAAACAGATGCAAAGTGATGCTAAACAACCAGAGACATGACATAAATGTAAAAAACAATTAAAATCACCAACACAAAACATCTAATGAGGGATACAAAACAACCACATACACTCGGAATAACTAAAAAGGTATGAAAAACAGCTACAAAGTGATGCAAAATTAGTAAAATCAAATGGCAAACAACCACAGAGATGCTAAATGGCTGAAATGAAATGTAAAGTTACTACAAAGAGACAGAAAACAGCTACGAAGTGATGCAAAATTACTAAAAACTGATGCTAAACAACCAGAGACGTAACACAAATGTAAAAAAATAAACTTAAAATCACTACAAAGAAAAATAAAACATCTAAAGAGGGATGCAAAATAGCCACAAACACTCAGAATAACTATGAGGTCATATAAAACAGCTCCAAAGAGACAGAAAACAGCTGCGAAGTGATGCAAAATTAGTAAAAACAAATGCTAAACAACCAGAGACGTGACATAAATGTAAAAACAAACTTTAAATGACTACAAGGAAACATAAAAACATCTAAAGAGGGATGCAAAATAGCCACAAACACTCAAAAATAACTAAAAGGGCGTAAAAACCAGCTGCGAAGTGATGAAAAATGACTAAAAACAAATGATAAACAACCAGAGAATGTAAAAACAAACTTTAAATGACTACAAGGAAACATAAAAACATCTAAAGAGGGATGCAAAATAGCCACAAACACTCAGAATAACTGACAGGGCGTAAAAAACAACTACAAAGAGACAGAAAACAGCTAAAAAAAATGATGCAAAATGACTAAAAATGGATGCTAAACAACCACAGAGACGCAAAATAAGTGACAGAAGAAGTAAAACAACTACAGAGACAACAAAGCAAGAAAAGGGAGGCACAAAGATGCAAAAAGGATGTGAGAAACGACTGCAAAGAGACTCGAAACAGCTACAAACTGATGCACAATGACTGAAAACTGATGCTAAAAGGACATGCAAAAAGACAAAGCAATTTGCCGGAGCATGAAGCCCCATGTAAACACTTCTAATTGATGTTTCTGTTTTCATACAAATGACACAAACGAGATTTAACATGTCAATTAGTGAAACTTCAACCGGATGTTTTCAGGCGTCGTGCTGAAGCTAAGCTAACTGCTGCCTTGTTCCACCTGCATAGAGTATTAATGCATTACCGCGACACACACGGACAAAAACTGAGAGACTTCAGCAGGTGAAAGAGACGTTTCTCAGACAAACGACGACATGAACAGGATGAAAACTTGAGCATGAAACTAAACCACAACCCCTCGCTCGGTCTTTCACACATTTAAACCGTAGGTATTATTGCTTTTTCAGGAAGGTGGCGAAATAGAGATCAACGTTTTGGTTCTTTTCCCCGCTTAAATCTTTAATTTTGCACTTTATTTACCGGACATCACATTCGCAGAGCCTCATCCCTTAATTTAAACGCCTCTCGAGTTATTTTAATGAACGTTCTGCTGCTTTTTCTCGTATTCGAACCTTTTTTTTTGCCAGATGTTGAACGAACGAGATCTGACCGGTGAAATAAAAACATCCATCATGACGAGTTTTGTACGCGAGTCTCTCCGTGTAGAAACTTTATCGGTGTGCAGTTTCGTTCTTTCTAGAATATGCCATGTAATATGAAGATGTAACAGATCTGTCATTGTGACATTTGATTTTGCTGTACAGATAAAAATTTGTCAATTTAATAAAAATGTCTGCAGATTTTCATACCTTCGCCTCGAGCCGAGTCCCTTTTAATACTGAATGTGAAGTCTTGAGCCTGTAGGGTGAAGGATAAGGAACGTGTTGAGAGCAGGACGTCCTCAAAAACTGAGTAACCGTGAAAGAAAACGATGGCAACCAAGACACCTGTGACTATGAGATGGCAGAGAGAGAGTGGTCAAACTTTATGGGAGAGTAACAAAGAGAAAGCCACTCGTGAAAAGAGTTCATCAGAAGACGTGGGAGACTCTGAAGTCAACTGGAAGAAGGTTCTTTGGTCTGATGAGCACAAAATTTTGCTTTTTTTGCCTTCAGGGTGGACGATATGTCGGGCTGAGACTGTACATCATCCCAAACACACCATCCCTACCATGAAGAGCATGGTGGTGGCAGCATCATGATGTCAAGCATGGCGGTGGCAGCATCATGATGTCAAAAATGGTGGTGGCAGCGTCATGACATGAAACATGGTGGTGGCAGCATCATGACATGAAACATGGTGGTGGCAGCATCATGATGTGAAGCATGGTGGTGGCAGCATTATCATGTGAAGCATGGTAGTGGCAGCATCATCATGTGAAGCATAGCGGTGGCAGCATCATGATGTCAAGCATGGTGGTGGCAGCACCATGATGTCAAGCATGGTGGTGGCGGCAGCATCATGATGTGAAGCATGGTGGTGGCAGCATCATGATGTCAAGCATGGTGGTGGCAGCACCATGATGTCAAGCATGGTGGTGGCGGCAGCATCATGATGTGAAGCATGGTGGTGGCAGCATCATGATGTCAAGCATGGTGGTGGCAGCACCATGATGTCAAGCATGGTGGTGGCGGCAGCATCATGATGTGAAGCATGGTGGTGGCAGCATCATGATGTGAAGCATGGTGGAGGCAGCATCATGATGTGAAGCATGGTGGTGGCAGCATCATGACGTGAAGCATGGTGATGGCAGCATCATGATGTGAAGCATGGTGGTGGCAGCATCATGATGTGAAGCATGGTGGTGGCAGCATCATGACGTGAAGCATGGTGGTGGCAGCATCAAAATGTAGGAATGCTTCTCAACAGCAGGTCCTGGAGGTTTGTAAAGGTTGAGGGTAAAATGAATGCAGTGAAGTGTAGAGAAATCCTGGAGGACAGTCTGATGCGGTTTGCAAAAGAACTGCGACTTGGGAGAAGATTTGTTCTGGTTTGTTTTGGTTTCGTTTCATTGAATAAACATCAGTCTTCTATTATTCAGGTCTGATGTTTGCATCCATGTCTCTGCTCTCTAGAGAAGGAAATGTCATGTGTGGCTGTAGTTTGTCCCATAACTCTGTTCACTTTGCATTTTTTCTTGCTTTCTAACATATTGCGAGCAGATATTTGCTTCTCTGCAGCACCACATGATGCACTTCTATATGATAACCATCGACAAATGACACCAACACAAGGAAAACAGACAGTCAGCTGCAGAAAGCTCTTTATTGTTGCTTCCCCCTTTATGAACTGTACATGTTACAATGCTGGAAAGAAAAGCAAAGAATCAAAGGAGCGGTGCAGTTCGCCTTCGTTTTCCTAACATCTCTCTTTACGATTCGGACGTCTGCGTGGGTTAGCTGTAGCTGTAGCTGTAGCTGTAGCTGTAGCGACGCTCCGATCAGCAGAGCAGAGGAGGCTCCCTCGAAAACAAACCACAGATTAAAGCATGAAAAACCCCAAAACCCGACATCTTTAGACGAAAGACTGAGATGTATTTCAGGTGACTGAGACGAGCCTCCGGGTTCCAGCACAGAGAAACGAGCTAGCAACAATCCACCCTTTACAAGTTGAATCACCCAAAAGCTAACAGTCGGTTTTACACTCCCTGCTTTACTAGTTCAAATGAAGAATGATTGCTAGATTAGGAAAATAAATTAGAAGGTAAATAGGACGACACTGTAAAAACGCTAATCTTAAAAAAAAATCAAAGAAACAGGAAGCGAAAAAAAAAATCCAAAAAGGGAAGAAGGTGAATTCAGTGTCGAGTCTAAGGATCTACAGAAACAACCAGAGCACACAGATGTGGAGCGAAACGACCGGGAGGAAGCCAATCAAGTGATGCCTGCCTGATCAATAATATCCATGTAACAGAAGATCTGCTGGTTCCAGACTGGACCTTATCAGCACGACTCGAATTCCTCAGTCGGACAGCAGGGCGGCGCCATTTAGGGGCTGCAATTCCTCAGTCAGACAGCAGGGCGGCGCCATTTAGGGGCTGCAATTCCTCAGTCGGACAGCAGGGGGAGCTGCCGGACATTTCTAGTGTGTAGTTCCTCCACTGGACAGCAGGGTGGCGCCATATCTATTGGCTTTCATTCCTTGGCGATGCAGATTTCTGGGATGCAATTCTTCAGTTCGCCACATTTATCAGCTGTAATTCCTCAAACGGACAGCAGGGCGGCGCTGTACATTTCCATCAGACAAGAGGGTGGTGCTGCACATTAGGGGTCGACTGATTACCTGCCTGGCCGATTATCGTATTCAGCATTTTCTCCGATTATCAGTATTATGTCTTTTAAACTGATTTGAAATACAATAAATTAAAACAAGTCACTGTGGCTGTGATGCCGAACAACAGCCTCAGCACCGATAAATGTTGGAAAGATCTCTTTTTAAGAAACACATGCAAGTTTCATTCAAAACTTTATGCCAAATCTTAATTTTTACCACAAATGTGTATTGATTTTAAATATTGGTTATCGCTCACCTCAATCACTATTAATATAAATAATAATCAGCTCTGGAAAACCATCAGTCGACCCCGGCTGCACATTTCTAGTCTGTAATTCCTCGGTCAGCCAGCAGGGCGGCGCCTCATCAACTAAAGGCACTGACAGTCTTTCATTGGTTTTTTTTTTTTTTTTACATCTTCAAACCAAACTGCAGCCACCACAGCTTAGACCAAACGCTGGATCCAAGAAAACTCAAGGACCACACTGCAAAAGTCCAAACTTTTCTATTTAAATTAACACGTTGCGCCTTAAAAAGTCCGACTTTATGTGACGAAGGTGAAATTTAATCATGAGGATGTTTCTAAAAAAATATGTTCAACATTTTGGGCAACGTACTTAAGATTAATAGCACTAACTTTACTGCCAGCAGCTGGTTAGCTTAGCTTAGCTTAGCTTAGCTTAGCATCCAAGACTGGAAAAAGTGGAAAATAGGTAGCCTGAATGCTAACAAGTACAAAATACATCCACCAGCACCTCTAAAACGTTTACAAAAGCAGATGTTGTCATTTTTGCATTTCACGCTGGTAAGCTAGCTGTTTCCCCTTGTTTTCTGTCTGTATGCTAAGCTAAGCTAAGCTAAGCTAGGCTAACTAGCAGCTGGTGTTACACAAGAGCGGTATTGATCTTCTCATCAAACTTGGCTAGTCATTTCCCAAAATGTTGAATTATTCGTTTAAAAAAAAACAGTTTTGAGGTGTGATTGATTAATTGATATTATTGATTGACAGATGTTTCGATCAGTTCGACCAGTTCCTCAGCTCTACCCAGGCTCCACCTCCTCTTTGATTAAATGTGGATTTTCTGACTCTTGGAACAAAAAAAAAACAATGGCAGTGAGCAGAAAACTAAAAATCCAGAGTTCAGTTAAACGTCCCGTCAGAAATCGACGGATGGCGTGACAGGAAGTACGTCCATGTTTTTCTACTACTTTTCACAATAAGGGAACTTCAGCTCCGGCTGGTTTTTCTCAAAAAAGCTCAAACAACAGAAAAATTTTTTAAAAACTCAGCGACGAGCTTTTCAGTCAGTAACCAGAAACTGTCCGAGGGCGTGTCTACGTGTCAGCGCTAACAGCTTCTGATTGGTCCTGGCATCTTGAGTGTGGTGTTACCATTGGCTGGCTGAGCAGAGGGGGCGGGGCATCAGGAGGCGACCACCTGGACGTAGTTGGCGGGATAAAGGCCGACCCGACCTCCGCTCAGCTGACCTTTACACCAGCCCTGCTCGTCCTCCTCACCCAGCTTCAGCAGCTCCTCGCCTGGATGGAAGAGAACCAGAGAACCATTTTAAATCAAACCTAAACCGTATAAACGTGTCCGAAGTTTCTCCAACTAAAATCTCCCTTTTACACTTTAGATTAATTTCTTTGTGGCTTGATGTTGACATTTTTCCAATTACCTTCAAGGCTCTAGATTATAGATAGATTATAGATTATATTTCAGGGTTCCTCGGTTCTTCTACATCCCAACTGATACGTTTTAATTTTAAACAATTTTAAAATGAAAGTTATTCCATCTCATGTTATTAGTGGGCATCTGCTTGACCACATCTGATTTGCTTGAAACTTTTTTTTCCACAACAGGAAAACCTCAAGGCTGAAACCTTGACGCTTGAACCTAGAACCTCAATGCTAGAACCTCAATGCTAGAACCTCAATGCTAGAACCTTGATGCTAGAACATGAACAGGAAAACCCCAATGCTAAAACCTTGACGCTATAACTTTGACACTGAAACCTTGATGCTTGAACCTAGAACCTGGGCGGTTGAACCTCAACGCTAGAACCTGGACACGCTAGAACCTGGACACGCTAGAACCTCGACACTACAACCATGATTGTAGAACCTGGATGCTAGAACCTCAACGCTAGAACCTGGACACGCTAGAACCTGGACACGCTAGAACCTCGACGCTACAACCATGATTCTAGAACCTGGACGCTAGAACCTCAACGCTAAAACCTCGACGCTAGAACCTAGTCGCTAGAATCTCGATGCTAGAACCTGGACGCTAGAACCTGGATGCTAGAACCTCAACAGGAAAACCTCAACGCTAAAACTTTGACGCTTGAACCTGGACATTAGAACCTTGATGCTAAAACCTTAACAGGAAAACCCCAATACTAAAACCTTGATGCTAGAACTTTGACACTGAAACCTTGACACTTGAACCTAGAACCTGGGTGCTTGAACCTCAACGCTAGAACCTGGACGCTAGAACCTGGACACGCTAGAATCTTGGTGCTAGAACGTCGAGGATAGAACCATGGAGGTACAACCATGATGCTAGAACCTGGACACGCTAGAATCTGGACACGCTAGAACCTTGGTGCTACAACCTCGAGGCTAGAACTATGGAGGTACAACCATGATGCTAGAACCTGGACGCTAGAACCTCAACGCTAAAACCTCGACGCTAGAACCTAGTCGCTAGAATCTCGATGCTAGAACCTGGACGCTAGAACCTGGATGCTAGAACCTCAACAGGAAAACCTCAACGCTAAAACTTTGACGCTTGAACCTGGACATTAGAACCTTGATGCTAAAACCTTAACAGGAAAACCCCAATACTAAAACCTTGATGCTAGAACTTTGACACTGAAACCTTGACGCTTGAACCTAGAACCTGGGTGCTTGAACCTCAACGCTAGAACCTGGACGCTAGAACCTGGACACGCTAGAATCTTGGTGCTAGAACGTCGAGGATAGAACCATGGAGGTACAACCAGGATGCTAGAACCTGGACACGCTAGAATCTGGACACGCTAGAACCTTGGTGCTAGAACCTCGAGGCTAGAACTATGGAGGTACAACCATGATGCTACAACCTGGACGCTAGAACCTCAACGCTAAAACCTTGACGCTAGAACTTTGACACTAAAAACTCTGATGCTGGTCCTAGAACCTCGTCGCTAGAACCTAGTTGCTAGAACCTTGATGCTAGAATCTCGATGCTAGAACCTCTACGCTAGAACCTCAAGAAAACCTCAACGCTAAACCTTTGACGCTAGAACCTGGACACTAGAACCTCGATGCTAGAACCTCAACAGGAAAACCTCAATACGAAAACCTTGCCGCTTGAACCTAGGACCTCGACCCTAGAACCTTGACGCTAGAACCTAGAACCTGGATGCTAGAACCTTGATGCTAGAACTTGGATGCTAGAACCTTGATGCTAGAACCGCAGCAGGAAAACAACAACGCTAAAACTTTGACGCTAGGACTTCAACACTAAAACCTTGATGCTAGAACCTGGATACTAGAACCTTGATGCTAAAACCTCAGCAGGAAAACCTCAATGCTAAAACTTTGACAGCAGAACCTGGATGCTAGGACCTCAACGCTAGAATCTCAACACTAGAACCTCGATGCTAGAACCTGGACGCTAGAACTTTGATGCTAGGACCTCAACAGGAAAACCTCAACACTAAAACCTTGACGATACAACTTTTTTTCATCTTAAAAAAGTTGTGTTATAAATATTCCTATTTTATGAAATAAAAAATTAAGGTAAAACATAGATGGTTGACTGTAAAACTGTAATTTCTGTGCAGACGAACAGGCCTGTAAACGCATCACATGACAGTTCATTAAAGCTTGACTGTTTTTTTCCAGGAAAGAGTCATGTGACACATCAGGGAGTGAATGTAGCGACGATTAAAAAACCAATCAGATGGAAAACATGGGGGTCTGACTGGGTTTTCAGTTTCTGTCAGTATGGGAATTTTCAAAATAAAACAAAGACTTAAAACTCTGGGTAGCTGTGGATTTTAGGAGTTTTAAAAACAAAATCATATCAGTGCATTTGCATCAGGATCATTCTGGTTCAGTAAAAGGTGCAAAAGTTAAACAGTGCACCAGGTGAGGCCACCTGTCTCAGCTGATCAGGGATCTGGTCTGGTTCGGGATAAGCCGAGCTGAGCTGGACTAAGCTTTTCCAAACTGAGATCTGTCCTACTGTGGTTCCATCAGGTTCCATTAACTCTGTTGTTCTGAACCGCATGAAGCTCGACCGCTTGCAGAGTCCCGACACTAAAACCTTGACAGTAAAACCTCAAAGCTGAAACCTCGACGCTAAAACCTCAATGCTAGAATAACAATGCTAGAACCTCAAAGCTAGAACCTGGACGCTGAAACCTTGAGGCTAGAACCTGGACGCTAGAATCTCGACACGCTAGAACCATGACGGTACAACCATGATGATAGAACCTGGACGTTAGAACAATGACGCTAGACCCTAGATGCTAGAACGTCATCAGGAAAACCTCAATGCTGGAGTCAACAAGCAGAACCTAAAACCTTGACGCTTGAACCTAGAACCTCGACGCAGAAACCTAGTCCCTAAAACCTCGATGCTAGAACGTTGACGCTCGAACCTCGATGCTAAAACTGCGACGCTAGAACCTCGATGCTACAACCTTGACGCTAGAACCTCAATGCTAGAACCTGGACACCAGAACTTCGACACTAGAACCTCTAGGCTAGAACCTCAACAGGAAAACCTCAATGCCAAAAACCTTGACGCTATAACCTTGATACTGAAACCTTGACGCTTGAACCTAGAACCTCAACGCTAGAACCTAGCCGCTAGAACCTCAATGCTAGAACCTCAACAGGAAAACCTCAAAGCTAAAACTTTGACGCTAGGACTTCAACACTAAAACCTTAATGCTAGAACCTTGATGCTTGAACCTAGAACCTAGTCACTAGAACCCCGATGCCAGAACCTTGACGCTCGAACCTCGATGCTAGAACCTGGATGCCAGAACTTCGAGGCTAGAACCTCAACAGGAAAACTTCAATGCTAGAACCTTGACGCTAGAACCTCAACAGGAAAACCTCAACGCTAAAACTTTGACGCTAGGACTTCGACACTAAAACCTTGACGCTAGAACCTGGACGCCAGAACCTGGATGCTAGAACCTGGACGCTAGAACCTTGAGGGTAGAACCTGGATGCTAGAACGTCAACGCTAAAACTTTGACGCTAGGACTTCGACACTAAAACTTTGATGCTTGAACCTGGACGCTAGGACCTTGATGGTAGAACCTAGATGCTAGAATGTCAACGCTAAAACTTTGACGCTAGGACTTCGACACTAAAACCTTGACACTAGAACCTGGATGCTGGAACCGCGACAGGAAAACCTCAATGCTAAAACCTTGATGCAAGGACTTCGACACCAAAACCTGGACGCTAGAAACTCGACAATAAAACCTCAACAGCAAAACCTTGACGCAAGAACTTCGACACTAAAACCTGGACGCTAGAACCTGGACACTAGAAACTCAACAATAAAACTTCAACAGCAAAACCTTGACGCTAGAACCTGGATGCTAGAACCTGGATGCGAGAACCTCAACAGGAAAACCTCAACACTAAAACCTTGATGCTAGAACCTTGACGCAAGAACTTCAACACCAAAACCTGGATGCTAGAAACTCGACAATAAAACCTCAACAGCAAAACCTTGATGCTGGAACCTCGAAGTCACAACCTCAAAGCTAGAACCTCAACAGGAAAACCTGGACGCTAGAACCTGGATGCTAGGACCTCAACACTAGAACCATTTTTGTTTGTTTTTACAGTGTAGTTAGACTCACATTTCAGATTTCTTCACCAAACAGTGTTTTTCCCCTCAAAACCTCCCACATGATAGAATAAATCAATTAAAAGCAGATTTGTGCATCAGAACTTTGTTTTTCCCTTAAATATAAAATAATAACAATATTCCAAGCATCAGAAAACACAGCACATACAGGGAAATGTCACAAATGAAGCCAAATCTGTGTAAAATGTCATTAATTCATAAGAATTACCTCGTCAAGTTTATAACCTTATTTTTCCTTTTATTGTAGTTTCTTCTCAACATGTCTCTCCTTGACTTACCTGATCATGAGCTCAGATTATTCATTGATAATCACATAAAGCAGAGTTGATGACGTCAGAACATGCGACGATAAAACAGCCGCATGTTCTGATTGTTTTTAAAGTGAAGCAGGTTAAATATTAAATCAGTTGGTGTTTTTAAACTACAGGAGGAAACAGCAAAAGCAGACTGTTTCATCAAAATAAAAGCATTAAATCTCTGGAGCAGCTGTTCAAATTTAAAACTAATGTTCAGCTGGACTTGTGATGCTTTTATTCCCAGATGGTGTAGATCTGCTTCACATCTGTCACACATCATTTACCGATGTGTTCGTTTTACCAGCAATTTTGCATAGAAAACGTTTCTAATGATCCAAATTAGAGCCACAGAAAGAACCCAGTGTTGTATATTTACACAAAACAATAAGCACAACTTCAGAGAGTGATGAAAATCCTTATTTACAAAGCGTCTCAGAGTCCTCTAAGAGAGCTCCTAACTCAGCCTCAAAACTCCCAGCAAGGAATCTTAGCTTAAGAGTGATTCAGGAAGTTTCTGAGAGCAACTCTGAGCAAGGAGGGTCCAGAAACTTTGATCTTAGTGAGGAGGTGTGGTTGACCCCGTTGCTAGGTATGACGCAGTCTAAAAGCTGTGATTGGTTGTTACTAAAAGGGGAAATGACAATGAATGGCTCCTCGTAATGAATGGACAGTAAAATGAACCGATCATATAACTTGGACTGTATTAGAAATATGTAAACGTGACATTAATTTGATGTCATGATGATGAAACTCAGCAAAATTAAATTAATTGTGACACAGCTTCAAATGTTTGAACGTACCTCATTAACATGTTGATTCTATTGATTTGTTTATTGTCATGTTTACTGTCCATGCTGGTCATTTTACTACTTAATGTATTTGATATTAATGGTGGACTCAGACTCAGCTGTGATGCTGGCGTCCTCATAAAAAGTGATTTGGCAGAACGACCAAACAACGAACGACATGGATAAAAGGAGAACAAGGAAGCCAAACTGGACACCAGAGCAGTGTCTGCTGTTGGAGCAGCTCTGGATGGAAATAAAACAGTATTAGGAGGGAAACTGAGTCCAGGATCACAGCCCAAAGGAAGAGGCAGACTTGAAGGTGCATTGCCCACCAGATTCAATTTCAATTTCAGTTTTATTTATATAGCGCATATTTACAACATAAGTTGTCACATAGCGCTAAACATTGTAAGAAAGAACAGGAAACAGAAAAACCCAACAATCCAAAGATGCTTTTGGATTCCCTCTGAGCAGCAGTCAGCGACAGTGGGAAGGAACCAAAAACCCCCTATGGTAGGGAAGAGGGGAAAAAACACCTCCGACAGAACCAGGCTCAGGGAGGGAGGACATCTGCCTCGACCGGTTGGGTTGGGAGTGGGGAAGAGGAGGAAGGGAATCGTTTCCTCTCCTTTTACTCACAAGTGATGAGTGTGAGAAGCGTTGGTACGAGCTGTAATCCCAAGCGAGAGCGGAGATTGAAATTAATAAATCGAGCAACGATACGAGGCTGTGAAAGACCGTACTGGTCTGACTGGTTTGACTGGTCTCTCTGCTGACAGACCCAAGTCATCACTGCTACACTTCTGCATTTTACCCGTGGCCAGTTTATTTGCCATTTGCAGTTAAAAACACCACATTGGAACAGAGGTGCAAGTAGCTCTGTCAAATCATTCATACAAAACACAGACTCACAAACAGCTGCCAGTAATCAATACATGATGAAAGTCACAGTAAAAATGCTAATATATGACAAATATCGAGCAAAAGGGAAACGCCCTGTCGAGATGCTTTATGCATTATTAAGTAAGTAAGTAAGTAAGTAAATTTTATTTATATAGCACCTTTCACAGACAGAAAGCCACAAAGTGCTTCACAGCATGAATAAAATAGAACAAGTAAAAACACATAAATAGGCAACACTAAAAATTAGATCATAGCAGCCCCAAAAAACTAAGCAAATGCTTGGGCAAACAAGAAGGTTTTGAGTTGTGCTTTAAAAGCATCAGCAGAAACAACTGAGCGGAGAGAGAGCGGGAGATCGTTCCAAAGACTGGGAGCGACAGCCTGGTATGATCGGGCTCCTCTGGTCGCAAACCGAGTACGTGGCACCTTTAACAGATTTTGCTCTGCAGACCTTAAAGCCCTCGCAGGGGAGTAAGGCTGGAGCAGGTCACATATATAACAAGGAGCTTGACCATGCAGGGCCCGAAAGGTTAGGACCAAAATCTTAAATTTGACTCTGTAGGAAACAGGCAGCCAGTGAAGATCCTTTAAAATAGGGGATATATGAGTCCTCCTATTTGTGCGGGTCAAAATTCTCGCTGCAGAGTTTTGCACAAGTTGCAGCCTGGAAAACTCCTTCTTGTTCAGACATGAAAACAAGCTGTTACAGTAGTCTAAACGTGATGATATAAAAGCATGAATAATGAGCTCTAGATCGCTACGTGAGACCATTTTCCTGAGTTTTGAGATTTTTCTAAGTTGAAAGAAACAGTTTCTTGTCAGCTGCTTACAGTGCTGCACTAGAGACATGTCTTCATCAAAGAAAACACCCAAATTCCGAAGACTCGATTTAGCAGACTGCCCTAAGTCACCAAGGTACTGTTTGATCCCTGGAATTAAAACATCAGGGGCGACAATAAGTGTTTCAGTTTTGTCTGAATTAAGCTGAAGTGAATTCAGACAAAACTGAAACACTTATTGTCGCCCCATTTTTCATTATTTAAAGACACCACAGCTTGGGGGAAAAAACTTTTCCTGTGGCGAGACGAACCGCATTTAATGGCACGATAGCGTCTACCTGAAAGCTCAAACAAGTCGTTAGCCGGACGTAGCGGCTCATTTACAGGTAGCCAGGTATAAATGCTGCGATGACTTTTATCTCAGGAATTATTACGTTACTGCGCTGGGTGGGTCAGTAAACTCATCCCTGATGAGGTCAACCACAAACATCATCCCTGCACCATTGAGCCGACAGCGTGTTATTAAATTCATCATCATTTAATGTCTTCTTAACGTACGAAGAATATCTCTCCTTCATCTCGGTTTTTCCACCATCTTGTCTGTTTAAGACACTCTTAGGCTTCTTAAAAGTCCTCCTCCCTCACTAACAGTTTTTTCACCTTAGCAGCTCTCTTAAGGCCTGAGATGCTTTGTGAATAACTTTTATCTCACCAAGGGAACATTCTTAGAAAAATCTTAGAACTCGAGAAATTCTAAGATTTTTCTAAGAATGACGTCACTAAGAGCTGCTTTTAGCCTCAGGATGTTTTGTGAATACGGGCCCTGGTTTCTCAGGTTGTTTTGTCCTCGTTTAGCTAAACACAGGTTGTTTTTTAATCTACTGAAGCTGTAAAGTTCCCTTCAGCTCATTTATTTACTACTTTAACTGAACCTGAGATGTTTCTGCGACTCAGATTGACTCATTTATGCAACACAGTGCAGTAAAAGGACACTCTGAGGGAAGACGTGATAATGTTCTTCACATCACGTCTTGCTGCGTTTAATGATCATGTCTGAAACCACGTGTCTGACATGAGGGTGTGAATGTGTTAGATGAGGCATCACAGGTGGGAAAAAAAAGAAATGAACACACATTTTTAGGCTCTGGGTGTTGTATTCTGGATTTTCAAGAAACAATAACGTAATAAAAATGTACAAATCAGCTGCAGAATTCTCCTTTAACTGCTAAACATGGGTAACTGCTTTATTATAAATGTGTTTAATGTAACAAATAAAATGTAATATAATCTGTCTGCACATTTATATAAAGCCTTAAATTAAAGTACTTAAATTACAGTACTTTCTAGAGTCTTGCACTTGTTTTGACATTTATGATTATTATTGTAGGTGCTAAATATGAATACATACAAACACAGTGCATAATGCAGAAGCTGAGAGTGAATGTTGCTTCTGAAGTGATATTAATGTCATCATCTTGTCATTAAACTGCTTCCACATGATCTTTAATGATGAATTATAATAATCATGTGATTCTGTATCATGAGATAAACAGCATTTTAACAGGATTATATGAGAGTTCAGATCCTCAAACTGAGATATCTTCATTCTTATGACGGGTAAAATGTCTCGTGATGGTTTATTTGATCATGAAACAGGCTCTTCTGTTGATAAAGTACAGAAGAGTGTCTCTGCAAATGTGTGTATTTGGTAACACAAGCGAATTATCCTTTCTTAATCCATTTATTTTTAAAGCAAAACTGGTTTCTTTTGTTTGTTAGTGAGAAAGAGACAAAGGTTTTTCAGGTAATTGTGTTTAATGCAGCTAAATTCACCATACAGTTGTGCTTATTTACATATTTTATATTTAAAATTACATTTTTAAGTATGTTTTTATTATCAATACACTGACGAAATGCACTGAAAATACCAGTTGATGATCGGCTAAACTCACATAGAGCCAATAAGCATCTAAACAAGCTGCAACCATGCATTTATTTGTTTGTGTGTCTACATACATATATGTCTGTGTGCACGTATAGTTATGTGTATGTATGGATGTATGTGTGTACAGATGAATGCATATATGTGTATATTATATTTACCTCCACCAAGGAGGTTATGTGATGGCCGGCGTTGGTTTGTTTGTTTGTTTGTTTGTGTGCAAAATAACTCAAAAACTCATGGATGGATTTGGATGAAATGTTCAGGAAATGTGTGAAATGGGACAAAGAACAAATGATGAAGTTTTGGGACTATCCAGATCACCGTCTGGATCCAGGAATATTTTTTAATCCAAGTGTAACCAGGTGGACAATTAAATGCTGTTTACTCTAAAAGCCACCAGAGGGCACTCTTGTTTTTGGGGTAACCCCCTCTGACCACATGACATTTTGGGGCTCCACGCGACAAGACAGCGACAATGACGGAGTTCTCTTTCCTTCCTGAGCGACATACGCACGGTTGGGCCGGCATTCTTATCTCTGGTTGTCTAAGAAGCTGGGAGGCTGTTAGGAGCTGCCGCGCTAGAGGCCGCGCCTGTTCATTAGGTCGGATGGGGTGAAGGCCGCATTGTTGGTAGGACATTTGAACTGTATGTAATTACATTTGTATCTGTAACGCTCCATAGAAAATATGTGAATTAGGAGATTGTGTTGGGGGTGGACTGAAGGTGATTGGTGGAGGTATGAGCTCTCTGAGTGCTTTACTAGTTTATATATGCGTCATACTTTAATTGCAATTTCTATGAATGACGTTTACATCTTTGTTGTCTTATATTGTATGATACTGTACTGTAAAGCACAAAGGTTGTAAAGGTTTAGAAAAGTGCCATAGAAATAAAGTTTATTATTATTATTGATGCTTTGACTGCGGTGGAACACAATGCAGCTGGATGTTTTAAATAGAAGAAGTTACGTTGTGATCTTGAGATAATAAACCCTAAAAAATACTAACATCAAACACTAACTACACCATAAACTGTCAGGGTGTTGACATATTTGGGGTTTTATGTTCCAGAGAAGTCTTTGCTGCAGCTGAAAATGTAATTGTTTTGCGCATTTTATGACATAAAAATGTTCATAATAGTGATGAATCAAACTTAAACCCGTCCGTGATGCCTCCCCTCTACAGAAGCGTTAGTCAAGTGTTAATACCTGCTTTAAAGCTCAGCTCGTCGGCCTCCTGTCCTGTGTAATCATACAGCGCTCGGACTCGAACTCCTTCTACCTGCTGCTCCTCCTCGTCCTCGGCCTCCCCGACGCCGTTCACAGCCAGAGCCTTCTTAGGACTCTCATCATCCGACCAGTCCGAGGAGTAATCTTTCACCCTGAGAAACAGCAGCGAGAAACAAGAAGGTGAACATCTGGCAGAAACAAACGCAACCGACCCACCAAATACTGGAGACGTATCCTGTCAAATGTTCTTTTAACTCTGTGAACTTTAAAAGCTGCCGGTGGGTTTGAAAAACGTTATCTTAAAAAAAACAAAAACACCAGAATGACACAATCTATCACAAACTGTAGAACGTCAAATTTTCAACTTTCTAATGGTCCTTGAACTACTCATCTGTGAAATGCTGTTTGGTCTAATCTGAGCTCGGAATAATTTCATTTAATCATAAATTCGCCAAAAACAAACCATTTACAGCAACTGGATTCTGGTAAAAACAAAAAAATTCTTTGCTCCTCAGTGCAACCAGGTGGCCATTAATGGTTCAGCTCCAACCAACAATGATGTGATGAAAATTCAGCAAATTTTTGGATGAACTGCAGACAGTGTTTACACAGAGCAGAGAGGAGAGTGTAGAGACACATTAAAAATAGTAAGTAGTGAAACATCCATGGTATGTAGAGCCATTGTTTTCCCCCAAACACCTGGACAAACCAAAAAAACACTGTTGTACATAAGTTATTTCAATTTTTGAAAAATAAATAATCAAAGAAATTGTAATTATTTTCCCGCCTAAACCTGTTGGTGGTTTTTTGAAGGTATGCTGTCTAAAAGGAAATTATAATAATTATTATTATTTTATTTTACAAGCCAAAAAGACAAGTCTGAGAGAAACTCTGACATGCCTTTCAGTCAGGAAACTAAGCCTAAAATTAAGATATTTCATTAAAATAACTTCATTCTACGTCTCATTTAAAAATTGGCAGAAACTAAATCATTTGTTCGAATCAAAAACAGAAAAAACAAAAAAATTCTTTGCTCCTCGGCAGAAACAAGAAGCCATTAGTGACTCTGCAGGGACCAACAGTCATGTGATGAAAATACAGGAAGTTTTTGGCTGAACTACAGTCAGTGTTTGTAAAATAAAGGAAAATATCTTTAGGATGTAGGGCCATTTTTTCAGTCTTGGTACAAACCAGGCCTGAAAGTAGACTAGGAAGATAATGTACATGTTGATTCCAGCTTGTTAATAATAAAGAAATTTGACTTTTTTTGTGTAATCAATGACATTATGACTTTACTATACAACACAAAAGACATTTCTGAGTTAACTCTCCTTCTAGTTAAGGTTGTGCTGTTTCTATTGAGGTGTTTGACTTTATATTCTGTAGAAAAATGAGTAAAAATGGGCAAAAAACACCCAGAAACTGCTTTAACAAACAAACAAACAGAAGAACATTCCCAGGACAGCTCCTCTCCAGGTTACTGAGCATCACATGTTTCTCCGACTGAGGTGTCGTAAATAACCGCTGCAGCTCCGTCACACGTCTCCTGGAAACCGAAGCTGCCGTCATCACGACGTCCAGCAGAGAGAGAGGCGAGTGTGAGAATGTCAGAGACCAGTCTGAGTCTGGAAACCAGCTCACAGAGGCCAAATCACAGACTGGAGCTGCTGGTGGTTGAACCTGGGGGTTGCGCTTCCACGTTTTCACCACTTCTGAGGACGACACGCCGACTCGCGCCCATTTCCTGCAGACTGATTCCAAGTTTGCGTCACTAAAACTGGATTTCAGTCCTCATAACAGAAGCAGTTCTCCACGATGTGACCCCGTAAACAGATTTATGTCCTCACAAAACCTGTAAGACCCGGATACGCACACACAAACAGACACACAACTTACACACAGCTTTCTAGCTACTAATTACAGTGTGTTGTGTGCAGGATGTTAACTCCTCAGGGTGACTACGAGCGAACAACACAAGTAAACCACATGCTGCTGCTATTTCTGTCACACACACACACACACACACACACATATAATTGTAGTGTTGTGTTTAGTCTGGACTAAACAGCCTACAGGTACGAGCTGCTTTAAAACATCACAAAAACAACAAACACACCGACTGTCTTCTTAAATAAGCGGCGCATGTGTTTGTGTGTGTGTGTTGTGTATCCGTGTTGTGTATCCGTGTTTGTGTGCGTACAAGAAGAAGCAGCTCTTTATCCCGAAGCGGAAAAAACTCTGGAAACCTTCTGCAGACTCACTCCGACGACATTTCAAGCTCCTGTGTCCGGACGAAACCCCACATGAGATTTAAAGACTCTTTCATTTGGGCTCGGATCACAAATCTGACTCTAATCTGTCTCGTGTAAATCAGGGTCGAACCTCCAGCTGTTTGTTCGACGTCAAAAACCCCAGAAGAAGAATCAGTGTTTTACCATGTATGATATTTTCTTCAAATTGGGATACGTATCGTCGTCAAAACTTCTATATGAAATCTTTTTCCCTAAGATAACAAACTTAAATGAGTCTGTAGAACTGTTTACCCTTATTATCCCTTAACAACAAGCTACCTCACAGGCCTACTCGGATGGAAATCTGCTTCCTATATCAGCCTTTCCTCCTCAGGTCTTGATATAAGTTCAGAGAAATTAGTCTCACATCAGGTTTTCCTCCATTTTGCTCTTCACACCTTATCTGGATTACGCTTTTTTCTATTGGGTCGTTCCATGTCAACTAAGCGAGATCAGGGGAGGTCAGTTTTCTCGACCGTGCATTAAAACTGCAGTCTTTCTTTCAGCCAGCAGGGGGAGAATCCTCTGATTGTATGAAAGTCTACAAAAAGTATGATGAAATATTTCAGCATGAAGGCAACATGGAAGGAGATTGAAACTTGGCACACCAGTAGATGATACTTCCATCTCCTACTATCCCAAATTTCATCAGCCTACCCATAATTCAACATGTCCATCTGGCCGTTTGGAAATTAATGACTTTTTTTTTTTTTTTACCTGTGTCAACTTTAATTGGCCATAACATTGGTGATAACATTCAGGTAGTATTTTCACAATAACATTGATCAAATAAATCCTATGTAGTAGATATGTTTTGAAAACCCACTTTATTTGCAATTTTTGAGGTCTGAATCAGAAAATTGAGTCTTGATTGTCAAAATCTGCTGCATTCTCTCCATTCACCTGAAACTTCTGAACATCTCCTGAAAGTTTGAAGACTCCAGGACGTTTACTTCCAGAGATATGGACGTCTGAAAGTGGCATTTGGTTTGATTTCCAACTGGCGAGAGATTTATTGAACATTTCCATTTCAGCTAAATAATGGGCAGATGTCAGTTTCAGATGCCAAAGATCATTCCTAGAAAGTTTCTGAGATGATCAAGAAACCACCTCCACTGAATAGACATGGGATGATCCAGGATTCAATGTGTTCGGTTGATTAAAAGCGTTAAAGTATGTAGGATGGATCTTTTTCTGGACTCTAAACACAGAATCATCTCTGATGTTCTTAAATTTAACAGGTAAAGCCAGACAAGCAGGTAAGAGGTCTGTGGTTCTCCTAAATCAATCAATCATCAATATTGATCCTGGTGAGGGGTTGAACTGATAATTACTGATGACGATTACAGCGGTGATCCGGGCTGAATTGTGGTTTTAATCTCTGTTGCGTGATTGGCTGAGATGAGCCGACCAAGAATAAAAACAGCTGATCAATAACAGCACCTGAAATCATATGTTTATAATAATATAATATCAATAATAATAATAGGTTTGTCTGTATAGGACTACTTTCTCATTAAGATATTAAAAGTGTTCAAACAGGTTGCAATAATTCACTTCCATTGCAGAAAAGACTTATTGAGAGAGACTTATTGAGCATTTCCTTTGGGTGAAAAATGATGAAAATGTTGGAATTTCAGCTACAAAATGGGCAGATGTCAGTTTCAGATGCCAAAGATCATTCCTAGAAAGTCTCAAGAGATTCTGAGATGGTCAAGAAACCACATTATTGGCCGTGCAGGTATCTGTCAGAGCTGGTAGCATTCAAAGTCCAGCTAATTTAAGATTTTGACCAATCTGTTTGGAAATAAAACGCTTCAGAGCACAAAAGTGACAATGTTAATTTTTGTCTGTAAGCCTCTTCGGAGGAGAATTTCAACATCATGTTCATAATTAAGTTTAACAGCTCTAATGTGCAGCTGCATTGATCGGTAAAATAAATATATTAACACATGACTTAGCAGTTTTCTACCAGCTTTCCTGTCCTGCAACATTTGCAGCAGCAGCACTTTTTACTGCAACAAGTTTATATTTTCTTCGTGGCTCTCCATCATAACAACCTGTTCCTCCCGACTGCAGTAGGTTGAGATATTTCATGCAGAAGAAGAGTCACATGATGCATCAAACACTTCCTATGAATGCGCACATAATCTGAAGCTAAAATTCGGACTTAGCTAATCACCACCACCATTCGGCCGCTCATTATCTGACTGGAGTTTTAGGTTTTATTGAGCCAGTTAACACAAATAAATCCTGGCTAAGTCAGAGTTCCTTCATGAGGTGTCCTCCTACCTGCCGGTATCCACGGTGATGGGACTCGGCGGGGCGTCGCCTCCTCCTGAAGAGACGATGTTGGTCAGAGTCACCACGTTCTCCTCAGACTGTCCAGATCGTTCCTTCCTGCTGATGGAGCGACTCGCCTCCGGAGACCACTCCTGGAACATAAACACACAAACATGGTGAGTTACTGCCATTAATACAGTCTGAAACTCTTCACACGTCTTTTTCAAGAGGCAGGGAATCCAAAAGCTTCAACCAGCTATTTGCAAAATAAAGGTTTAGCGCTTGTAGCATGTAGCTTTGAAAGTTCATCTAAAAAGGACTTTATTTAGCAAAGATTTATAACATTTTATGGACCGTTTTCTACCCACTTTGAAGGACCTTACACTTACTTCCATTCATTTCCTGGAGACCAAAGTAGCATTATCTACTTTCTCTTCATACTAAAGCTTCCCTTACACAGCATATAACGTTTCATACAATTGGGGAGATGCTACATTTATAATACTGCGCCTTAAACTTTGACCGTTACAGTCAGTAATGTGAAATAAGCTGTCATCAAAACTTGTTTATACTCGCACGGGACACCATGATGTACAGTCGTGACAAAACTGTTATATATAGTAGAGTTACAGGAGTCATTGGAAACTCAAGACTGCAACGATACACATGGTTTTTAAAAGTCTGTATACTTTACCATGTATGTAAACTGTTGGTCACAGCTGTATGTGACGCAACTGTGCTGAAGATTGTGGATCAGAATGGTCAGAAAAGCATGCTGCTAAATATACAACGTACTGGAACATAATTAAGCCTTTTCTAGCATATTCTACATAAAATAGTATGGTAGTATGAGTATTTTAGCACACCCTGAATTGAATGTTATTCTACCAAAAATTTAAAAAAAGCTAAAGTTAAATCTCAGCAATATGCACATTTTTTTCCTAAAAATTAAATCATTCTCATGTCACACCCAGACAAAACCTGACCAGAAAGAGAACTTGCATTACACCGACTTAAACATGCCTCTTTTAGAATTGATTTTAAGATCTTTTATTAGTTTATATAATTGTTAATGGTCTCAGTCCTTCAGTCTTCTGGTCGTGGATTTTTAATTAAACCTAAACAAAAACATACGGCACAGCATTTTGCTGTTATGGCCCACATCTCTGGAACAGCAGAAGACCTGAGAGCAGCAGAGACATTTTCTAAAAAGCAAACATTTTTTAGTCAGGGTTTTGTTTAATTTATTACTCTTCTTTGAGCTAATTTTATTCATTGATTATTTACGTATTTACATATTTTAATCTATTTAATATACAGTTTATTACTTAATTTTTAGAATGTCTTATTCTGTTTATATATATAAACTGATATTTAATTTATTTCAGTTAGTTATCTCACCTATTTTACCTTATTTTATTTTACTTTATCTCGTGGTGTTTCCTCACTGCATGTGTTAAATAGGATAGCATTTCCTCAGTTCCCCTGTGTTTTAGAGTCTTTTATTGATAACTTGACTGTGGGGGTTGTTTGTACTGTTTTATTGCATTTTTATTATCTGTAAAGCCCTTTGCCAACATGTGAGCACTTGTGAACGCTGTTCTTAAAAGGTGCTATATAAAGTTATTATAAATAAAGTTATTATTACTTTGTGTTGCATTTGTTTTGTATGAAAAGTGCTATATAAATAAAATCTGATTGATTGGAAACGCAAAAACTCATAACAGGGTTCAGCAGTCTGGAGATAGACTATTTCAGTCTCAGAGGTTCTGGCTGCTACAGGAGATAGAAATTAACGCTGAATAATCGCAGCTCCTCCTTGTTCTTTAAAAGTCGAAGGCTACGAATGAACGTGGCTCATTCCAGCTACAGTGGAAATGTTGGTCCTCATAAACAACTCCAAGGTCTAGGTCCTCACAGTGTAATAAAACCTGTTCGTCTGTGTGTGTGTGTGTGTGTGTGTGTGTGTGAGGACAAAGCCTCTCTGTTTGCGTGTCTGTGGGAACATCAGGAGATTCCTCAGAGGACAGAGAAGACGGATTCTTTCTGCCAGAGTCTCTAAAAGTCTGAAGAAGCTGCAGCAAATAAATGTTTATTCTCACCGTTTACTACACCGAAGAAACGTTACGATGCTTCCTCGTACAAAAAAAACCCTCAAATACGAAGAAAATCTCATGCACTTGTGATGTTTAATACGTTTAAGCTGACAAAAACAGCAGAATGATCCTTTAAGTTTTAACATGTTGCTGAACTTCATACTCTGCAGCTGCTATTTTTATAATTCACTGATACCAAAACTGATGTCTCTTCACATTAAAAGCCTCAATTAAGCAAAAACTATTCAAATCCCCTACTTGTACTTAAAATATTAAGGCAAAAGTCCAGGTTTAGTCTCTCTGACTGACATATTATTATATATATATATGGCATAATTAGTTGATCAACAGTAAGGCATCATTGTTTTAGCAGCATGTTACGGTTATTTAAACGTCTTTAGATGCAGTTTTATATTCAGGGAAAGAAGATAAATCTAAATAATGTGAGAGGAAAGAAGAAAAAACTAACTTCTGATACACAAACCTGTTTTCAGTTTGTCTAATCTTTAAATTGTTGCAGAAAATGTTGGATCACTGAGACGTTTAGAGAGAAAAATCAGTATTTCTAGAAGCTGCCAGCAACTCATAAACACCTGAAACGTGAGAATAACAGCAAATATCTATAAACCATAATAAATACAGAAGATTTAACACTACTTTGTTCTATTACTTGCATTTCATTGCCTTTTTAATGTGCGACAACTTTAGAGGCTTTTGCACAACCTCAAGAAGCTTTTCACCCTGTTCTCTTTAGCTTTCAGTGTAAACCTAAAATGTTATGCTCCCAAATGTTGTGGCATTTTTGTCCCTGTGGTATCTAATATCAACATTTTTCAAATGATTGCGGCAAAGTTGGAAATTCCAGTCTCGTGAGGAGCTAGCGCAGACTGAGAGGTGGTGATGTTTAGTCTGCTGTCAGTGATATGAAAGGAATCCATTGCGCTCCTCTGGTATTTACATCAGCTAATGAAAGACAAAATAACAGCTGAGCATTTGCACCAATCGAGACTGTTAAAACGTGAAGAATCAATTCAGATCAGAAAACCCTCGCTAAAGAAAAAGACCTGAGGTGGAATCCTTTTTCCAGGACGGACAGATGTGCAGCAGATGTCATGTATGGAAAAGTAACATTGAGGTTCACAGTTTAGATTAGCTATTAGACTAAACCATCTTCAGCTGCCACAACTCAAAAAGCCAAAACTGTCTCTTCTGAAGCTCCTCGGTTTGAGCTGTGGCCTGAAGTGTGAATTTAAAAAAGGATTCAAGAAGATATTAAATCTCCTTTCAGAGTATTACATGTCAACTCTTTTGTCCAGTCTGAAACTCAAGGATGCAGGTCTGCAGCTGTTTCGGTCGATGTGTAGCTGCAGAAACATAAAGTGGGAGGCAGGAATCCAGATGATTGTATCTCTATTATAACACAACAATCAGCTCTGCGGATCTTTTCACAGACAGGAAACAGGACAAAACAGCGTTCACAATGATTCCTGACTGGTCTGAGGGTGTGGAGCAACACAACATCTAACACCAGTTACATCATCCTCTCTGGGATCAGCCAAAAACTGGTTCTAAAGAGACCATGTTCTGCTACTTGGGCTTCTGTCTTTCCTTTAGAGTGTGATGCTTATTCGTTGATGTAAAAGGTCAACAAACCTACAAAGCAGAAAGTCCACAACAAAGAGAACTCTGCTCACCACCCGCCTGACATGCCTTGTTTAAAATCCAGGCTATTCTTCCATCACTTATAGATGTCATCATGTAACACTTCTGCATAACACCTGACTACCCAGCTGGAACCTAAAACTACCACAGTTAGAGTGAACACAAAAGACTTCATGCACTGCCAGCATCTTTTGCCACAACAAGAGGAAAATCCTTCTGCTGTGTTCACACTATGAGCAATTAAAGTCACAAAACATCCCAGCAGGATATTGCTGGAGAATCAGTGCTGAAGTTGAGGTAAAAAAAAACAAACAAAAAAACATTACAAAAGAATAAACATACGTTTAAACAGCACTGGGAACTCCGTCACTGCAAAAAAAAAATCACTGTTTCTTACTTTTTAGAACAGACTGAAACAGAAAGTTGCTTCATATCATCAGTTTCCATTGAAAATGACTTGCTTTTTCACCAGCAGTCTAAAAACACCACACAGTTAGCATGATGCTATCGAAGCTAACATTACCATTAGCTAGAGCTACGTAGAATCTGTAATGCTGAGTGACACCACTGCATTATAACATCGTGCAACTTTTGCAAATGCTCTGGGTCTCATTCTGTCTCAGATTGATTTTTAAACTTTTTTTGTTTTTTGGCAGCGAACAGTTCTTAAAAGTTCTTACACTCACAGATCAAAGCCTTGCAAAGCCGAGTCAGCTGACCAATCAGAGAGGACTGGGCTTTTTTTAACGAGACAGGAGCTAAAAAAGAGTGTTTAGGACAGAAGGTGAGGAAGAGGCTGCTGCAGGGTACAGTATGAGATAAATAAAGCGTTCTTTTAAATATTAAAACAGGTAAACATATAATAGTAAACACAAAAAATAGAATTATAAACCTGTAAATGAGCTTAATATGTGCTCTTTAAATAGTCAGTTTGACTGCGCTGGCATCGGGGCTGGGTTTACGTTGATATACACCGATCAGGCATAACATCATGACCACCTGCCTGATATTGTGTTGGTCCCTCTTATGTGCTCCAAAATGCTCTGAACCATTGGGAATCATGGACCAGAGGACCTCTCAGGGTGTCCTATGGGGTCTGGAACCAGGACCAGGGCACTGGATCCTTTGGGTACTCTGGCTTGTGCAGTGGGGCCTCTGTCAGTCAAACTTGTTCCACTGCATCATGTTGATGCTTGATCAGAATGGGCTGTAGGAAGTCTGGAGGTCACATCAACATGTTGGACCATTGTCATGTTCCTGAGCATGTTCCTGATTGGTTGATGTTGTTGCCATGTGGTGGGGGGCATTTTCCTGCAGGGGTAGGCCAGTGTCATTTGGGATTTCCATCAGCATGAGGGAGTGTGCTTGTTGTGGGACAATGTTTATTTGGGTGTCCAAGTCTGATCAAGGTTTTCCATCAGAACACAACATAGTACCAATAAGATCAATGTTATTCACCTGTCAGTGGTCAGGATGTTGAGGCTGATCGGTGTATTCGGTGGGCTGGTTGGAATAACAGGAGGCCAGAATTTAGAGAAGCAGGTGGGAAACCTTAAGGTTACAGGTTCAAGACATTTCTTCACTTTGAGATTACCATTTCTGTATTACAGCACATGTTTTTGTCTTGTACGATTTGTTTCCTGATAAAGAAGAAAGTACTTTTGAGTGATTTTTACAGGCAGCAGGACTTTTATTCACGTTGCATCTGTGCAGCCGACTGCAACCATCTCAACCAAATACCAAGTTAGAAACTATTTTAATGGTTCTATTTTTTATTGGTTGGACCAAAAAGAAAACATTTCCTAACTTTTGACTTTGTGAGCAAGATGCACATTTGGGTGGTTTGAACCCAGAGCTGCTGCAGGTCCAGGCCAACACAAATGCAAATCCATCTGAAAATGTCATTTTTCGGTCTCAATTTCTGCTCCAGCTCTGAAATCTCTCTCCAGAGACGCTGCTGGTTTCATTGTTGGCCAACTACCACTAAACTGAAAGGAGGGATTTAACCATTCTTCTGTTGTTTTGACAGTTCTTAGAAGTTCAGTGGTTTCTCAGTAGTTCAATGGTTTGTTTTCTTGCAGCGATTCAGACAAGAGACTGATTCTGCCCTAAAATTATTCATAAGTATTGAGATAACCCCGGTAGCTGAGTTCAGCTTATCTGAAGGGAAAACCGACACTCAGCCTCTGTCTATAGGAAACACAAATACCCTGTTGAAAAGGATTAAACACGTGATATGATGTGTGTTTAATTCAAGGTGTGAACACAACAGATTGTTATTTTATGGGGCAACCCAACAGCATACAGGTGAGATATAACTGACTGCTTACTTCTCCTGTATTTCCTCTTTCTCAACTGTTTCTGTTAATAAAGGCACAAAAATGACCATTTTAAAAGAGCTCTGCTTCAAACTAGAAATGTAAAACTGCCCAGAAACCAAAGAGAAACCATTTAAAATGCTTAAATCAGGAAAAACGGATTACAGATTAAAGATATTAAACATAAAAGCTTTAATTTCTTTTATGTCTTGGACTGTCTTTTTCTATGTGCTTCTATGTTTATATATTTAAGTTTTTAGTTTTTATTTTGTTTTATACATAAATCTTAAAGTGTATATAAAAAGCTTATGTGTGTCTTTTTTATTATTGCATTTTGTTAAAAATTTAGATAGTAAAATTATGCAGAAGTTTTTTTTTAATTCTTGGCTATACAAAAATCTTTAATTATTAAATTTGTACATTTCTACAATTTTTGTACAGATTAAAGATATTAAATACAAAAGCTTTAATTTGTTGTACATCTTTGACTGTCTTTTTTCTAATATCTTTCTGTGTTTATTTAAAGCCATTACCACTGCCTTTTGTTAAAACTGTACTTTCCAAAAGTTTATTTGATTTGTCTTACACAAAAATTGTATTATACACACACACACACACACACACACACACACACACACACACACATATGTGTATGTGTATTACTTTATTCTTCTGTGTATATTTGAGATTATATGCTAAAAGTACAATTTTTTGCTAAATTTGTACTTTTAGTTTGGTAGAAGTACATTTAATTTCTTGTTTAATACAAAAAACAAGATACATGAAAAAAGTGTATATAAAAATGTATATAAAATGCTTGTGTGTGTATTTAATTTTTTCTTAATACCTTTTACTAAAAAATTAGACTGAAATTGTGCAGAAGTTCTTTTAAATTCTTGTCTTATACAAATCTTTAAAAAATGTATAGATGCATGAATAAGGTCTTATTTCTTATATGCTTCTGTCTTTATTTAAATTCTTAATTCTTTAATTTTTTTGTTAAATTTGTATTAAACACTGCTTAAAATAGCAACCTGTCATTTCTACACTTTGAATTTTGTACAGATTAAATATAACAGCTTTAATTAGTTTTATGTCTTGAACTGTCTCCATTTTCTTATAACCAAAACATGTTCTTAAAGCTTCATTACTGCCTTTCCTTATAATTATACATTACAGAAGTTCATTAAATTTCTTGTCGTATAAAAAAAAATAAAGTAATTATTTAAAAAGAAAAACATATTTCTTATGTGATTTTGTCTTCATTCAAAGTCTTTATTTTGGCTTTCTGTCATAACTCTACTTTGCAGAAGTTCATTCAAGCTCTTTTCTTACACAAAATGAACGGTATCTTATTTCTTCACGTCACAGTTACTGGAAAAGTTTTCAACAGTAATTCAAATGAAACTCGACCCTGATGACACACAACGGCTCCGCGGAGACACAATCCTCCTCACAACCTGCTGTTTGTGTTTTCGGGTCTGTAAATATTTGTTTGTCCTCAGTGGCAGAGCCGACGTGAAACCTGTGGCCTTCCACCGCTGACTAAACAAACCTGTGTGTGTGTGTGTGTGTGCGTGTGTGTGTGTGTGTGTGTGTTTGTGTGTCTGCGTTGGACATTCCTGACCCCACTCGGAGCTCCCGGTCACAAAACAAGCCTTTCACTGGAAACCTGTTTAGTATTCGGCTCTGAAACACACACTTGGTCCAGTTTCTGTCACTTCTGAGGACTCTGCACCGACTTACATTCATTTCCTGGAGATTTACAGGCTCATAAATACCAGTTCCTCAAACCTCAAACCGAGACTTGTCACTAAAATGTAATGATTTACACTGAGAGGAGTTCGTCTTTGTTTCCAGAAGGAAGTGGAATCCCCTCAGAGTGACAGCAAACTGATTAATGTCCCCACAACAGGAGTAACTCGCAGCGACACGCCCCGGCTGTGTTTGTTCATCGAGACGTTCCCAGAAACACAATGAACGAATGCAGCCGTGTAAAATAATTCCCCGTGAATTGAACCACAGGTGTGTTTTCTCACCTCAAACTGGGGCCAGTTCATGCTCATGCCTGGCCCGTGGGTGTTCCTCCACCACCGCAGGTCCTCGGTGTCGTTGGCGGCTCGGATGGTTTGACCCAGATCTCGGTAGAGGTCCGTGAAGCTGGAGGACAAACAGACGGTCGGTCATCAGACCTCAGATCAGCTGCTAAACCTGAGCTTCAATGACTCTGTGTCCTCATAGATAATGGATAGAAATCATAACGCTGGACTTCTACGATTAAATGAAGATGATCTACGAGGACATGGATGTTTACATGACAAAAGAGTCCATGTTGATAAAGTTACTCGGTTCCATCTATGGTAGATTTTGTGTTTGTGTGCGTCTGTTTGTGTGTGTGTGTTGGTTGGAGTGTGTCTGCGTTTGTGTGTCCGTGTGTGCATCTGTGTATGTTTGTGTGTGTATTTGTGTGTGTCTGTCTGTGTGCGTCTGTGTGTTTGTTTGTGTCTGCATGCATCTGTGTGTGTTTGCGTGTGCATATTTGTGCGTCTGTGTTTGTGTATGTTTATGTGTATGTGTATGTGTGTGTCTGTGTGTGTCTATATGTGTCTATGTGTGTCTGTGTGCGACTCTGTGTCTATGTGTGTGTCTGTGTGCATCTGTGTGCGTCTGTGAGCGTGTCTGTGTGTGTTTGTGCATGTTTGCATGTGTCTGTGTGTGTGTGCATCTGTGTGTGTTTGCGTGTGCATTTGTGTGCGTCTGTGTTTGTGTATGTTTATGCTTGTATGTGTGTGTCTGTGTGTGTCTGTGTGCATCTGTATGTATCTATATGTGTCTATGTGCGTCTGTGTTTGTGTATGTTTATGTGTATGTGTATGTGTGTGTCTGTGTGTGTCTATATGTGTCTATGTGTGTCTGTGTGCGACTCTGTGTGTCTATGTGTGCGTCTGTGTGCGTCTGTGAGCGTGTCTGTGTGTGTTTGTGCATGTTTGCATGTGTCTGTGTGTGTGTCTGTGTGCATCTGTGTGTGCTTGCGTGTGCATTTGTGTGCGTCTGTGTTTGTGTATGTTTATGCTTGTATGTGTTTGTGTTTGTATCTGTGTGTGTCTATATGTGTCTGTGTGCGTCTGTGTGCGACTCTGTGTGTCTATGTGTGTGTCTGTGTGCATTTGTGTGCATCTCTGTGTGCGAGTCTCTGTGTGTCTATGTGTGTCTGTATTTATTTATTTTTTATTTAATAGGGACGATGCAATTAACATATTTTCAGTACAAGACATGAATCCGATGTGTTGCTTATACAGTTTTAGCTCCAGCTGATTCTCAACTCTTGTCCCTAGTTGGGCTTTTTACACAAATAAAACACACGAGACCGCAATCGCTTAAAAAAACCATAAGATACAAGCAACATGCACGAGAATAAAAACAACCCAGCTCATAGAACCAAGTTCAGAATCATCACAAATCTATAGAACAATAACGAGAAGGGAAGGAAAAAGAAAAATCTTCCAAATCAATTCAAATTAACTCGTGAAACACCTCTATACAACATGGAAAAGGAGAGAGAAAGAAGAAAAAAAATCTCACAAACCAATCTAAAGGAACTACTTAAACTATAACACTTTGAAATGGTTACAGCTCTGGTTTGCTTTAAGCCAACACTTAACCTTCTTAGTGAAGGTTTTAAGATGAGTCAGTGATTTTATTCCAGAGTTTACAGGCTTTAACTGACAGAGCAGATTGTCCAGAAGCTGTTCCTCTCTTACTGTCCTGTCTTTCAATATATTTATGAAGAGGTTCAGGTGCAAGATTATTTATACATTTGAATACTAACTTCAGAAAACACAAGTGTACTAAAATGTCAAAACTCATAAGGTTGTATTTTTTAAATATATGACAATGATGCATCTGTGCGTCTCTGTGCATGTCTTGAGTGTTTGTTCACGTGACTCTTTTCAAACTATTTCTGTTCACACATCCGTCTGAACGCTGTTCTCCATTAACTGAGTGGAGACTAGAAGCTTCTCTGTGCACAGCTGCTGAACCAGCATCTACTGCAGCCTGCATGTGAGGCGTTCAGGGAACATCAGTAAACTGTAGCGTCTACTGACAACAAGACGTTCAGCAAGGGTTAGGGTTTCAGGTCCAAGTTAATCCATATTTTGCACTATATTCAGATTATTGATTGATTTCCACAGATTTGCACATTAGCAGCAACATGTAGCGACAGCAGCGCTCTGTTTATTCTATTATTAGGGCCCGAGCACTACAGTGCAAGGACCCTATAGTTCCTGTAGTGTTTCTTTGGCGGTTTGGGGGGATGGTGGTTTCTTTTTCTCACACCACTTTGAACCCCAATTTGACCCCCTAAACATGCTCAAAAACTCCCCAACTTTGGCACACCCATCAGGACTGGTGAAAAATTTGATATTTTGGGGGAATTACACATATGAATGTGAAGAAGTAGCGACCTCACATTTATTTATATATATTTTAAGGCTTTATAAACCCTCCCCACACTCTTATAAACCCTTCCTACACTCTTAAACCTTCCATCTAGAGGAGCTTCTACAGCCGTGTCCGATAATGGAACTAGCGACGCAGCGATCCACTTGGGAAAAACTTTATTCTAAACCCACCGACCTGGAAACTGATGGTGATGTTACGGTAATCCTACAGACTGTCACCGGTTCTCTGACGGTCGTTTCCAGTAAACTCTCACCGTGTTGGACCAAAGGTTCTGGCTGGCTTCCATCACCGCCGATCAATCAGAGACCAACTAGCTCAAGAGGAAGCGGCCGTAGCTGAGTTTTCCATACATGTCATCTGCTGTACGCTACGTGTTTTATATGCAATTTAAAAATCAGCGATACAGTGAGACCACGATATGGCGAGGGACTGCAGTATTCTTTTAATTTAAATCCTGCAAGAGCATCAGCTAGATATTTTAAAGTGGATCTTGTAGTGTTTTCTTTCCTTCGCCTGTGTTTCTGCTCAATGTTAAATAACTTAAATTCCACCTCGAATAATGAGTTGACGTACCAGAGATCCCTGTGTGTCATTAATCCTGTCTCCATGTGGCTTCAGACGTGAGCTCTGACAATATTTAACCGTCTAACTTAGTTTAAAATGTTTGTTCAGTACATAAAGGGCCTCTCTACATACCACAGGCTTTGTTCTGTGTTGCGTTCAGGGTTTTATGCTGAACAGGGGGCCTCGTCCTGCAGCTCCCGGAAGGTTGGACGAATAAATGCAGCGTTTTCCTTCGTATCATCAAACAAACCGACACAGCGCGGATGAATCCAACTAGAAAACAAGCAGCGCACAATGGTTTTATCTTGGATTCCATCTTTAAATGGAGGCTTGAGGATCTTGGAGGCCAAACCCTCAGAGCAAACAGGTGCAGTCAGGAACCTGCTGCAGGAAATGCAAACTTCTGTCAACAGTAGGAGTCTGTGTACGACGAGCACCACAAGTATGGTTCGTTTTTATTATAATAAAGGTGCAGCTTCTTGCCATCTAGTCCTCTTTAAAGCTGGAAAAGCATGTATTTTAATGACTATATCTAATGCAGAAGGGGCTCACTGGTGTTTAGCATCCTTCAGGTCGTTGTTTTCATTATCTGGGTTGCAAATTTTATTGTTTTGGTTCAGTCTTGTTGCAACCTCTAAACAGACAGACACAGTGAGTAGCTGGTGGACATGTTAGCGCCTCAAGAGCCAGAAAAACTGCTAAAACAGAGCAAATGTTGGACATAAATTCATCAGGTGGACACAAATGCAACTGAGTATTTGTTTGTCTGCTTTTGTGCAACAGCTATGTGACGATATTGTGTTTGCAGCTTGTTTTGTTGCACCCAAGTGACCAGAAAAAAAGAATAATTAAAGCTGCAAGCAGCGTCGGACGGGCCCTCGCTCCTCATCATACTCCTCTCCACACGACCTTGTCTAGGGGGCGCCGTAGAGCCGATTAGAATTTCGACTGTGCAAATCTGTTGGTCTTGGGATACTATATGTATGTACCAAAGTTCATGTTTGTAGGATAAAGCAATGATTTTATATGAGTATTTGAATATTTGTAGGGGGCGCTGTGGAGCCGTTTGACCACGCCCATTAATGAATTGTATATTAAATATTAGGTCTTGAGATTAATGAGGTTTTGTGTGGATTTGGTGATTTTACATGGATCCTTTCACCTCCAAAACCCATTTCGTTCCACATGGCTATTTTGTTCAAAATGGCCGCCATGCCACGCCTACACCGTGTGACGCAGCCACAAGATTTTAATAACTTTTCATCCTGGATGGGTCTAGATGCCACACAGCGAATTTGGTGAAGATCGGACAAAAATCCTAGGAGGAGTTTGTTAAATTCCAATGCCTGCACACCACGTGCTCTAGGGGGCGCCGTTGAGCCTTTTTTGAAATTTTAAAAGCAGGAATGTTTTTGTCTCGGGCTACTGTACCTGTGTACCAAATTTCATGTGTTTACGTGAAACTAGCCGTATTAACTCCACTAAAGCCCAATTTTCAAGGTGGCGCTATTGAGTCATTTTGCCATATATCGTCGTCCCTCCTCATGTGATAGTGATTATCAATACGCTGGTGTCAAATATCCATACTTTAATTAATATAATAAGGCGCTCTAAACCCTGCCAGCTGCCGTTTCCCCAGCGTCACTACTTAATGTCTCCACACGGTGGCATTTATCTCATGAATGATGGAGACTGGAGCGGACATGAATCGACCCAACAACAGTTAGTACAGGTATAATGGAGGACAGCAGCGCTACCGTAAGAGACGCCCCATCCACGTTTAAGTCCAAAGAGTGGACCCATTTGGGCTTTGAGGGAACAAGCAAGCTGGAAAAAAGACTACGACATATGCAAGAACTGCCTCGCAAAGGTAAACTACACAGGAAACACCACCAACATGCAAACCCACCTGCAACGATGACAAAGATATGGTGATGTATCACTATGTGATTGTCCTGAAATATATCGATTATCACTGTATCATGATAGTATCGGTATCGTATCGTATTGTGTACCCTGTGATTCCCACGCCCATTTCTCAGTCTTTATCTTCTGTTTACTTGCACCTCCACCTCAATGTAGCATTCAGTTTAAATGCAGGTTTAATTGACAGCACATGTAGTCATTACAAAAGTTTTAAAAAAACACACACCGTTTGTATTTGCAGCTTTTTTTGTCGTGAACTCATAAAAATTAATCTGATATTCAACCAGAATATTCATCAGGAAACAGCTCTGTGGTGTAAATTTGCATGATTTTGTTGGTTTTCTTTAATTTTTGCCTTTTTTTTCTCGTGCAACACCACTTAATGTGAACTCTTAGGGTGTCTAACAATTAATAATACGACAAAATCTCAAAGTATTTAAGGACGAAAAATCACTTCAGACTCAAAACTCATGCAACCTGTGACTACTGAGCTTAGAGGACAGGCTCTGGGGGTCATTAACTTCAGGTAAATGACAGACTTCATAAGTTGCAGTTTAAGAATGAGAAGGTCTGGACTTCAGGTTTAAAGGAGAGGCAGGTGGTCTGTTATTAGCTGGGCGAGGAACCTGAACGTACACAAGCTCGCCTCCCTGAGTCGTCTAATTCAGTGGTTCTCAACTGGTGGGTCGGGACCCAAAAGTGGGTCACGAAGCCATTTTTAGAGGGTCGCAGAAGCAAAAAAAGTAGTGGTATAAAGTCTTTTATTTTAAAGGAAGTGTTTCTTATGACACAGTTTGCTTTCAATAGCAGGATATTTAGTGGTGGTGACACCAGTAGTTGCCCTCTATTAACCTCTAGATTTGGTTCTGCCAGCTTACTGGAGAAATTTATGATAAAACGTCCCAAAAATGAACCAAAATGTGCTCAGAATCTGTCAAAATGGGCCAAAAATATGCCCAAAACTTGGCAAAAGTGTTCAAATATCCCAAAATTAGCAAAAAAATAAGCCAAAATTTTCCTAAATTGTATCAAAATGCGTTGAGACTCCACCCAAATAAACCTTAATTTGTCAACAGGAACAGCAAACTTCAACAATTTGGGTTGCGAGCGTTATTAATAGAGACATAGTGGGTCCTGAGGCTGGACCAGTTGAGAACCACGGGTCTAATTCAAATGCTGACTGTGTTTTTAGAGAGCATCTGACACCACAGTAGAAATTTAAGCTAAAAGAAAAGGTGAAAATACCTTTAATATATGTATAAAGTTAAAATCTCTTCACTGCACATTGTTAAGTTGCTCTTCAAAGAGCCACTTGAAGGCAAACGTGGTCAATATTTGGACAAAGATCTCGGCGGGCTTCACCGATCTTGGCTCCCATGGCAACGGTAGCTTGTTTAAATAAAATCTGAGGTCAGTGGTTAATAGACAACGGCAGAGTTTCCTATTAACTCCTGAGTACACACACACATGTTCGAAAACACACACATATCGAGCCAAGGCAGGCTTCTGCATGCCTTCAGTCTGAGTCACGGATCAGGAATCATCTAAACGCCCCCTTTAGTGTGTGTGTGTGTGTGTGTGTGTGTGTGTGTGTGTGTGTGTGTGGCGTGTCCTACCTGTCCTTGGCCGTCAGGTCCAGGTGTGAGTGGATGTCCAGCAGGACGTCCTTGAAGAAGCGCAGCCTCTTCCGCTCGGCCTCCTGCGTGAGGTCGAACACCTGCTCCATGTCCTCCATGTACCGAGGGTTGCAGCGGTTCAGCTCCTCCAGGGCCTTTTGGTAGCGCTCCTTCGCCTGCAGCACACACCGAGAACACAAACACGACGCTGAACCCTTCATCAGCTCACAGTCACAACGATGAAGAGGAGGAAACATGGCTCCGTGGCGGCTGTTAGGGAAGAAATTCTCAAACATAAAGCTGCTGAGAGGAACAAGAAGTGTCACTATTACAGCTGAGAGACTGCAAGAGAAGCTGCAGGGATGTCCGTCCATCAATTATCTATACACCGCTTAATCCTCTGTAGGGTCGCGGGGGACTGGAGTCTATCCCAGTCGACTCAGGTGAAGGCAGGGGACACCTGGACAGGTCGCCAGCCTATCACAGGACTACATATAGAGACAGACAACCAAGCACACTCTCATTCACACCTACAGACAATTTAGAATCATCAGTTAACCTCAGCATGTTTTTGGGCTGTGGGATGTGTATCAATGAAATGCTGTAGTTAATTTAACTAATTAAAATATATTAACTGATTAAACAGAAGATGGACGTGCATGTAGATCCGCTGTAGTACCTGGCTGCACCACCAGGTGGAGCCTCTAACGCTGTAGCGACCAGACGAGGCGTCGCTATGACTGCCTGCAGTTCTGAGTTGGCTAGTCTCAAGTCGAACGTAAAGGTCAATCTGTTATTAAGGAAAAAAACACCCCAGCTTGTTCGTATATATCTCTAAGCCAATCACAGCTGTCATGGGCGGGGCTAAGCGAATCTGCATGCAGGTGTAGCGGTTGTGTACTCTCTCTCTCTTGTGTTGTGTGAAGAATCAGATTCAGACCCGTTCACTCCTTGGCATTAATCCGCCGTTTATTCGCCGAAGCAGGGCTCTCCACTGGTAAAACACATTGGAGTTAGGTCTCTCACAGTAAACCCTCGTGGTAACAAGCTCCAGTAAATACTAAAACACAAAGGAGGTTATGCAGCTAGCTACTGATTAGCATTAGCATCACAGAAGGTGCATGTAAAGTTACGCTCAAGCTAGCAAAGTCGCCGACAACGTGGCGTAAGTTATTACTGTAAACAAGCCGATATTCTCACAGGAGCATTTGGCGTATATTTAAACGAGCATAACGCCTGCAAAAGCCCAAAGTTTTGTCATTATAAACAACTTATTTAGCATTTACTGCAGAGCTTCTCACGATCGACCTACCAGCAGACTGAGAACGTAATGTGGGCCGGACACCTCAAGTCTGCAGCGGCCCAGCAGAGGGCGCCGTCCTTACATCCAGTCCCCGTGGGAGATTAATAATACATTTTAAATAAGATAAAAAATAATAATCGCTGTGATGGAAAGTGATGGCAAGTGGAATCATTAACTCCGCTACACCAGGAAATGACCACGGTGATTAAAAAAGGGCTGCCTGACTGGACGATCCGAATCCTCTGCAAGACTGGGATTCTCAGGTTGCTGCTCGGAGGTGGTTGTTGTTGTTGTTGTTGTTTTTCATCCCAAAAAAACTGTATCGTGCAGACAGCAGACGAGGGAGAATGCTATCCACATCCACATCCTTCATCCAGCGAGTTAGAACACACTGTGGGAGTTTAGCTAGCAACGGTCACCATGACAAAGCCTCCCGTGACGCTTAATGCCTCCTGGTCAGTTCTTCTTTAGTTTGCGAGCCTACAGCATTGGAGCAGCCGAATATCACATGACTGCATCCGGAACAGCTCCATCAGTACCCAGAACAACGCAAGCTGAATTAATTTTGTTGTTTGTCAATTTAGCGACGCACAAACTCAGGATTTCAGTCGGAAAAGTTGGAGGAGGCGATCATCTTCAGTGATATTTTGACAATCAACTGGAGCACTGACCATTTTGGATTTTCGTGACCAAGTATTTCGTATAATTTATGGACAGATTTGGATGAAATGTTCAGGAAATGTGTGAAATGGGACAAATGATGAAACTTAGGGAGTGATCCGGATCACTGTCTGGATCCAGGATACTCTCTCATTGGTAGATTGTGTTGGGGGTGGACTGAAGCTGCTTGGTGGAGGTCTGAGCTCTCTGAGGGCTTTTCTAGTTTTATTTTTATCTACTCAAATTTGAAACTCTGTGCTGTTGGAAAGCGTTTTGAGTTTTTGACACTAGAGTTGGCAGGTCCGCGTACTGGAACCACGGCGGCGTTTTAGAGCCTCGGCAGCGCTCGGCGACACTTGGCGATGCTCGGCGACACTTGGCGGCGGCACACTGGACTATTAGAATATCAAAATTATCATCTGAATACCACCACAACCAACCAATATTCAGATATTCCTATATTGGGGACCAGCCCTAATATTCTGTTTGTAAAGCAGCTAAGCTACCATACTGTTGGTTAGCTAGCTTAGCCACTCCAGGCTACTTGGAACTACACCATACTTGGCCTTAAGGTCAGCCTCATTTCATCTTGCTCAAACCTCCTGCTGCTTATTTATTGTCACAAAGCTGTAAATTGGGACGTCTTGTTCAAACTAAGTAGTTGTTTTTCACATAGAGCTGTTTGTCCTCAAACGCAGCTGCAACAGAAGTCCTATTTAGCAAAATCAAACCAGATTCTCCAGAGGAACATTTCTGGTTTTATCCTACTTATTTTATCCATTGAGCTTCCTCCAGTTAATCTGTTCAGAATAAAGAACCAACATATGTTTCTGTGGCCTGTGTTGATTTCACCAGACTACACAATGATACTCTGTCATTGGTAGATTGTGTTGGGGTGGACTGAAGCTGCTTGGCGGAGGTCTGCGCTCTATGAGGGCTTTTCTAGTTTTATCTGTTTTTATTCTTACTTTCATGGCTGCTAATCGTCGTGTTCTTCCATACAAGTTTCTTTGTACTTCTGCACAATGACAATAAAGTCTCTCTATCTTTTATCTTTCCAGTAAAAACCTCCAAGTGACTCATTTAAGGAAAGTCTTAATCAGCCGTAACCAAACGCCGCAGACGCAGCTGCAGGGGATTCAGGCTGTCTGTGGCAATCGATGAAAACCCTTCTTTAATTGAATTTTGTGAACGAGTCATGGTCCCGGGCTTCAGTTCCTTGTTTAGTCTGTTCAGCCGTTTCCCGCCTCAGAACCTCCAGCTGCTGTTGTTGTCTCTGCTGCTGGGTTTGTGCAGAACGGAGCAGAACAAGTCCGGTCATGTTCCAGGTAAAAAAAAACACACACAGGTATGTTTTTCTGGACTCGGCGACACACCCTGACTGTGTGTGTGTGTGTGTGTTATTACGTGTGTGTGTTGTTTCGTACCTTCTCGGCCTCCTGGCTGCAGCGCTCCACCCGGCTCGTGTATTTGCGGACTTCCTCCTGCGACTTGGACGGGTCGGCCTTGGCGTGCGTCTCCCTGGTAACCGCCGTCCACTCGTCCTTCCTGGTCTGATGGTAGCTCTTCCTGCTGGACTCCACCTTCACACACACACAGTTACACACTCTGATATGTAATCAATACAACACGAAGCAGGTCATCAACCTTTACAGAACGCTTCGTCACTGTTGGTGTCATCGTCTCACATCAGTGTCACGACAAATATAATGAACAGATTAGGTGTAACTCATTTTAATTTAGTCTACTCATGGTTACATTTAGCTTCTTTCCCTTAATGCAACTTGTTTACAAGCTATTTTAAGTTACTACTTTTGCATATATGTTCAGAAATATGCAATATCCAGATGTGTCTCTACTGTTTTTATAGTTCTTAACATACCAATTAATCCAAATGAGCTCATTGTTTTCATTAACACACTTGCACATGTGATTTTCTACTAGATTTTTAGATTTTTTATTTGCACATCTTCCAAAAAAAAGGGTGATTTGATGAATTCACCGACAGGATTGCTGCTTTATTCCATTTTATACACCGTGCAATGACAACAAAAGTCACTAAAGTCAGCTTCCTGCTTCAGACGACATCACATCCTCTCTGTTCTGCCTTCCCTCCACCGGCTCCCTGCTCATTTTACAATCGACTCAAAGATTTTACTGATTATTTTTCAAGCTACATATCAGAAATGTTAACCTCAACCTCATCAGTCAAAGCTTTAACTTAAAGGTGTTTGTATCGACCGACCTAAAAGAGAAAAGCCTCACAGAATCACTGACTTCTTTTAAATCACTTCTTAAAACCCATCGTTTACATCGTACATATTGTTTTTATTGCTCGTATTTCACTTATCTTTCTATATTTTTCTTATTTTTCTATATTTATTATTATTTTTGGACTTATAAACAGGACCTGAGGGCCAATTTTGTGCCATCTCATGTGAACATGCGACAATAAAGAACCTTTAACCCTTGAGTCCTTTTCACAGACCTGCTTTAAAGCGATGTCATCTTTGTATTGCTTATTAAAGCTGCATTATTATTTTATTTCTATATGCTTAAACTAAGATATAGCATTTTATATTTTTGCACTTGTGTCTTTTTATTTTAACTTTACCTTCTGCTCCGTTTGGTCTTATTGTTGTTATTCTGCATTCCTAGTGAGCCTGAACACCGAAATGCAGCAACTATTAGTCTTAATTATCATTTAATTTGACCCAATTCTTACTTTTTAATTGCTTTTTTCCCTTCATTTTAATGCTGGTCCTCATCTTATTTCATTATTGGTGTTCAACTGCCGTGTCTTATTCATCTGTGTTCACTTGGGCTGAAACGTGTCGCGTAAAAGAAGCGCTTTCCTGCTTGTTTCCTGTAAAAGTGGTTTAAATCGTAATATTTCATTAAAATCGTCAAAAATAAACCGTTTGCAGGGAGCAGATTCTGCAAAAATAAAAAAATTCTGCGTTCCTCGTCGAAACCGTGAAGCCAGGAACGACGGAGCTGCGACCGACAGTCATGTGGGAAAAATTCAGGGACTTTTCGGCTGGTGGACACAGAGCAGACATGAAATGTAAGTAGTCGTATCTGGACTCATGATTTTTTTCCAGCATTGGTAGCACCTGTGTCCACTTTAAGAAATGTCTTTAACTGCCGTGTACTATTCATCTGTGTTCACCTGGAATGAAACATGCTGCAAAAATGGATTTATGTGGCTTGTTACAGCTTTTATTACACCTGTCGCACCTTTTGTTGTCACTTAAGAACACAGTTTCCATATATGGTCAACGGTTCCTGCTGGGCGTCACCCTCAATGAGTGATTGACAGTTTGATCAAAGCATTTTGCAGGATATTTATATTTCATACTACATCTTTCATTGGGTTTATCCTTCCTCAACTTAACGACCTTCACTAAATTGTCGGCTTGGATGTGAAGCTAAACGTTTGTTCTGCAGGTGGTTCAAGGTTTTTTGTCCAGCTCTACTCAATGCCAGACAAATTATACCCATTATTAGTAGCACTTGCAACCATTAGGAAACTTCACCGTCCCTTTTGCCCTCCACCCTCTAACATATTGTGAACATTACCAGCGTAGGGTTTTAATTCTGGACCTCAGAGTCCACCAGGCGTCCCTCACCTCCTTCAGCTTCCGGACCCAGGGTTTCTGGGCTTTGCGGAAGCCGTCGTCGGCGTCCTTCGTCTCCCTGAACCCTCCCATCATCTGCTTGTGGAAGGCGTCTTTCTGCCAGCCGCGGACCTTGTCGCTGTCCTCGCCCGCCAGACGCTCACGGAGCTCCAGGTGCAGCTCGCTGAGGCGGTCGGCCGCCTGCATGAAGGCGTGCCAGGCTTTCTCCAGAGTCCCGTACTGAGGTCCTGGAGGACAGAGGACATGAAGTAATCACCAATCAGGTCTGATGTGCAGCGACTCGTACTCACTTATTGATTATGACTGGCTAATTAGAACATACGTAACTCCTCCAAAGCTATTAGAGTTCAATAAATATATACCAGATACTTGCACTGGATGCACAGATTATTTCAAAAATAATCTAATTGGACCCTAAATTGAACAAATGTTGATGAACCTCAGCTTCTTAAACGCTAAAAATCTCTTACAGACCAAATATTACAGACTGGATAAAATAAATTATGTTAAAAATAACTTGAGAAGTCTGGGGAGCCTTTAACAATGTGATTTATTAACGATATGAAGCGGCTCGGTGTTTGTCGACGTGTTTTGTTCTTCTTTTGTTGTTGTTTTTTTACATGTTACATCTTGAAAAATATAGATTATGTTGAAAAAAAAGGTAAGTAATAATATTAAACTTTATTTACATAGCCCCCTTCAAAATAATAATAATGATAAATAAGTGCTGCAAAGCTTCTCTTAAAAAAATCACCTCAATAAAAATGAAAAGCTGTGCAGACTAGTCGTAGAGTGGACCTTAGTGGATTAACTGACCACCAGACATTTAATCTGCAACCACTTTTTTCAAACTAAACAATCATCTCATTCAATTTAAAGCAAATTTGCCGTTTATAGCTTCACTAATGTCAGAATTTACCTCTTTTAAACCGAGTATCTCTGAGTTTTGAACTGTCGGACACAAAAAAAAATGCATCTGAAGACGTCTAGAAAAGGTTTGGAGGGATTTTTCGAGAGGCACCTGGCTGCAGACCTCCACTGTGAGGACAGGAAATGCACGGGATGCATTACAAAATAAAATCGCGTAGGCACTTCCGGTGGAATTAATTTTCACGCTAATGCATTAGCAATACAACGTAAAATCTACTAGACCATCATCTATAGTATATATCGTTTTAATTTATATATTAAACTTGTGATTATTTTGAGAATGAGCCTCATTGTGAGTTTTATGTCTGCTAACAGAATAATAATCCTTAAATGTTATTTCAGTTACAGTCATAAGAATAGAACAAAGACGTGCTACAGGTGATGAAGACAACACAATAATTACTAATATAATGACAAAGTCAGCGACCGGGGACATTAAATAACAAAAGTGTAACCGTTAGATTCCCGTAAAACTACTTCTATCCTGCTACAGAACCGTCAGAGCCAGCGGCAGATTTCAGAAAGTCTATCCGAGCTAAGGCTGCTGTCAGCGGGGAGTTGTGAGCGCTGACCGCCTGGTAGTAGCTGTCTAACGGGGACACTCACATCTAAGAAATCACTGGAGTAAATTTTTAAGCAGAATTTATCTTGATAAAAGTTTAGCTAACACTACCTAGTTTAAGCTAGTGTTTGTCATTAGCGTTAGCCAGCCCTCATTCAGCACTGTGAGACTGACATTCATGCTAATGGTTACCTGTTAGCAAGTAAGCTAATGTTAACTGTTGTATTATATCAGAGTAATGATGTGAATAAAGTGATGAATAATTTAAAAAATATACCATGAGACCAGAGTGTAACCGTTAGATACCCGTAAAAGTACTTCTATCCTGCTACAGAACCGTCAGAGCCAGCGGCAGATTTCAGAAAGTCTAGCCGAGCTAAGGCTGCTGTCAGCGGGGAGCTGTGAGCGCTGACCGCCTGGTAGTAGCTGTCTAACGGGGACACTCACATCTCCGAAACCGTTGGAGTAACTTTTTAAAGCAGAATTTATCTGATAAACTGACCACAGATTTGATGTTTATACAACCACTTTATTGCCTCAAATAATCTTAAAACTAAATTTTGTGTCACAGTCATGGTCGTACCGTGGACAAGTACGCATACTGAGAAACAGCCACAACCACTCGTTAAATGGCTGCTTCTTCGTTTGATTTAATTAGCGGTTAGCAAACCAACTTCACATGCGTCACCGCCACCTACCGGACTGGATGCTTTAAATGTCCTTTCCTTTTTTTTACCCGCTACTTCCTGTCCTCACAGTGGAGGTCTGCAGCCAGGTACTCTTGGATTTTTCTCACATTTCTGATATTTATAGACAATAATCCAAATCAAACAGAGCTCAAAAGCAAAACAGACAACTTATTATAACACATGGGGCAGCTGTGGATCAGGTGGTAGAGCAGGTTGTCCACTGATGGTGAGGTTGGCGGTTCGATCCCCGGCCCCTCCGCATGCCGAAGTGTCCTTGGGCAAGACACTGAACCCCAAGTTGCTCCAAATGGCAGCTTGCATGGAAGCTTTACCGCCATTGGTGTGTGAATGGGTGAATGCGAAACATATTGTAAAGTGCTTTGAGTACCACTAAGGTAGAAAAAGGCGCTACATAAGTGCAGACCAGTCACCATATTATTATTGTTTTCTTTTATCGATCATGTTTATTCCAAGAGCTGCCATTTTCTATTATACACCAATGACAATAAAGACCTATTCTTTTCTATGCTATTTCATCAAACGTGGCTCTTCATGCGCTTCGATTTAAGCCCACCTTTCTCCACGACGCCCCTCCACCTCTTGGCCCAGTCGCTCAGCTGCAAGGCGTAGCTCTTTTCTATCTTGGCTCTCTCCTGGAAGCAGCTGACCAGCTCGTTGCACAGCCGGTGGCCGTCGTCGATCCGCTTCACCGTCCTCTTGTAGTTCCCCGGCTGCAAACAAACGCACAGTGAGCCTCTGGACCACCAAAACCCCGTCAGCGGCTTTAAAAGGCACGTTAATCTACACTATTTATCAGAGCCAGAAACGGCGAAAACAGAAAAATTCATCCACTTTTAAGCTTTCCAGGGACACATGAATGTATCGTGTGATCTGTACAGTTGTGTAAGGAAAAATAATCAACACTAAGCTTGAAATTGTGATATTTCACAACAGAGAAACCAAGACCGACTCAGCTGTGACCAACAAATATGTGACAAAAATTCTGAGATATTCGGCTGAACTGCAGGCAGTGTTTTTACCGAGCAAAGAGGAGACGACAAGAGAGATTGAGGGTAAAATCAAACATAATGGTTTAATACATTAAATGCAGCTTGGCTCAAAAACTGTAAACAGAGGAGCGAGTTTTTGGAAGATACAATCAGCATGGTGAGACATGTTTATGGAGCTGATGTGCAAAACAGAGTTTAAATAAAGTTTATAGAGGCCGTAAACATGTAAAAAGTAAAATATCTGTAGCGAGAGGAGCCTCTTTTTGTTTTCCAGTATTGGTAACACCTGGAAAAATGTTGTACAGTTGATCATTTATTAGAGCCAGAAACTGTAGAAGTGGTTTAAATTGTTCACTTTATTATCTCCGTCAAGGAGGTTATGTCACGGCCGCCGTTTGTTTGTTTGTTTGTTTGTTTGTGTGCAAAATAACTGGAAAACTCATGGACGGATTTGGATGAAATTTTCAGGAAATGTGTGAAATGGGACAAAGAAGAAATGATGACATTCTGGGACTGATCCGGATCACCGTCTGGATCCAGGAATTTTTTTTAATGTAAGTGTAACCAGGTGGATAATTAAATGCGGTTTACTCTAAAAGCCACCAGAGGGCACTCTTGTTTTTGAGGTAACCCCCTCTGACCACATGACATTTTGGGTCTCCACGCGACAGACAGCGACAGTGACGGAGTTCTCTTTCCTTCCTGAGCGACATATGGTTGGACCGGCATTCTTATCTCCAGTTGTCTAAGAAGCTGGGATGCTGTTAGGAGCTGCCGCGCTAGAGGCCGCGCCTGTTCATTAGGTCGGATGGGGTGAAGGCCGCATTGTTGGTAGGACATTTGAACTGTATGTAATTACATTTGTATCTGTAACGTTCCATAGAAAATATGTGAATTGGGAGATTGTGTTGGGGGTGGACTGAAGGTGATTGGCGGAGGTATGAGCTCTCTGAGGGCTTTTCTAGTTCTACATGTCTTATCAAAAATAAACCATTTGCAGGGAACAGATTCTGTAAAAATAAAAAAATTCTGTGTTCCTTATTGAACCCATGAAGCCAATGATGATTGAGCTGCGACCAACAGTCCCGTGAAAAATATTCACTTTTCAGCTGAACTGCAGGCAGTGTTTACACAGGGCAGACAGGAAATGTAAGTAGTAGTATATGGAGTCATGATTTTTCCAGTATTGGTAACACATGTGTCCACTATATTGCAGTGCTCTGCCAGTTTAATGCATATTATCAAACTATCATGTCAGTAGTCGAGTGAATTGTAGCATTTTGGTGGAAAGGTGATAATAAATACACCGATCAGGCATAACGTTATGACCACCTGCCTAATACTGTGTTGGTCCCCCTTATGTGGTCCAAAATGCTCTGAACCATTGGGAATCATGGACCAGAGGACCTCTCAGGGTGTCCTATGGGGTCTGGAACCAGGACGTTGGCACTGGATCCTTTGGGTGCTCTGGCTTGTGCAGTGGGGCCTCTGTTAATCCAACTTGTTCCACTGCATCCTGTTGATGCTTGATCACAATGGGCTGTAGGAAGTCTGGAGGTCACATCAACATGTTGGACCATTGTCATGTTCCTCCACATGTTCCTGATTGGTTGATGTTGTTTCCATGTGGTGGGTTGTATTTTCATCCAGTGACATTTAGGATTTCCATCAGCATGAGGGAGTGTGTTTGTTGTGGGACAATGTTTATTTGGGTGTCTAAGTCTGATCAAGGTTTTCCATCAGAACACCACATAGTACCAATATGATCAATGTTATTCACTTCACCTGTCAGTGGTCATGATGTTGTGGCTGATCGGTGTCTGTATATACAAAGAGTTACAGAGGACAGACAGAGCAGAGTCAGTGGAGGCGGAGGACTATCATCTATCCAGTCAGTCAGTCAGCAGGGATTCATTATGTCCTCGTCTCTGTTTAAACACTGCAGACCAACTTTATCTTCCTCCTGATCCTCTCAGCTTCTCACAGACTCATCAACAGGTATTTATTCACCTGTTTAACTTTATCCCTCTGAACCCCGAAACATCTCTGTGTGTTTTTGTTCCTGTCAAATTTTTATTCACTTACTTTCTTGGAACATTTATTTTGCAAAACTGTTTTTAAATTTGCAATCATCAAGTGCCAACACTAGAAAATAAAGGTGGTTCTACACATTATCAATCCTCATCTACTCCGTAAAAACACTGCCTGCAGTTCAATCGAAAACACCGAATTTTTTTTTTTTTTATCACTGGGACTTTTGGTCACAGCTGAGTCACTCAAAGCTTCTTGGTTGCAGCAAGAAGAACAGAATATGTAAATTTTTTAAGAATCCGGTCCAGAACATGTTTCTTTTTTGTTGATTTTTTTAAATGAAGCATGTAGAATGAAGTGATTTTGATGAAATATCCCAATTTCAAGCTTAGGTTTGGTTAATTTTCCCGATGGAACTCCACATCACACGTGATCAGTTCAAGGACCTTTAGAAAGCTGAAAATCTACCAAATATTTCTGCTTTTACAGATTCTAACTCTGATTAACGGTGGGATTTTGGTGATTTATTTTTACAAAGAAAAGCTCTCTTTAAATCTGCTGGTGGGTTTTGGAACTTAGAAAGGTGAGGTGAGCGTTTTTCTGAATTTTACCCTTAACTTTTGCAAATCCCACAGACTGGCAGCCTGTAAACAAACCTTATCATCAGATAAAATCTAGTTAGACACAGTGGCTTGCTCCAATTGGCAGAAAGAAGCCAGAAAGGAAGGAAACATTATAAAAACTTATGTGCTTCAGTTCCTTCTCTCTGCAGAAACGACCAACTAAGATCTTTCTTTACACAATAAAAGAAGATCTTGATGCTGTTTTCCTTCTGAGCTTCACCTGGAACACGTTTACGGTACTTATAGGTGCATTCTGCAGACGCTTTAAGTCCCGTTCTGCAGACGGGTGTATGAACGTGTTGCCGCCGTACCTCCCAGAAGCTGCCTGAGCTCCCCAGCTCGCTGAGGTCTCCGTTGGAAGACATGTTGGGGTCGGCCCTGCAGCACGGAATGATGGCGGCTTCAGAAGAGACTGCAGACAGAGAGGAAAGACATTTATTAATTTATCACACAGAGCCGGTTTCACGTGGGAACTTTAATTCAATGATATCACATGATTCCAGTCGGGCTTCCTTCAGATCTCCATCCAGAAAGCAGCAAAAGAGGAGATAAATTCATCTTTAGCTCAATTTTAAAGCTCCAAAAATGCAGTTTCTTTGCTGAAGAGTCAACTGAGACTGTGAACAAGTTCATTTAGCAGCAAGAAAATGGTGCAAGGAGGCCGGAAACAGTTTAACATAAGTATGATATGGAAAGAAAATGTTCTGCGAAGAAAAAATCTAATAAAAAATGGAAGAAATTAAATCACAAAGACGCTGTGAAAATGTGACTTTTAAGTTGCGTTGTGAAGCTGTCTTCCTCCCCGACACCAGAGATTGTGAGTTTTGTGTGTTTTTTTCCTGTAATAATAACACAAAGAGCCATAAAATGAAGTTATAATAGTAAATGTTGACCACTCAGCACACAGTTTGTAATATGGCATCCAAAAACGCCTCTAAAATTCAACTTTTAAAGGCCAAAATTCCAGCTTTTAAAGCATAATTCAACCTGGTGCAACATAATAATACAAAAGGCAACAAAGTAAAGGGAGCAGCTACTGTTGATAAAGCTGAGCTTGTAGCACGTTGTCTACCTGACAATGATGGAAAGAGGCATCGATTATGTTTTGACAACGTGTCGCTAATGAGTTATTGATGCCGGAAGTCCGAATCTGTGAATATCTTTCCAACTTTACCGAACTAGGTCGACTTTATTCTTGACATTTCGACTATTTTCTTGAAGTGCATGATGAAAAAAATCCACCTTCTATCATTTTTTTTTCTCGAGTGGCCCTAAAACTCTGCCGTATAATTCAACCTGGTGTAATATAATAAATAGCAATGATATAAAAAGCAATAAAATAAAGTTTAATAACATGCAAAAAGCAAGAAAATGAAGTTTAAAAAAGGCCGTTTTCTCATTAGATTCTCTCCAAATGCTGAATTCTCATGTTTACCAGTCAGCACTAAGTTTGTAATATTAAATCAAAATCAGGTTTTAGACTCTTATCAAGTTTAGTTTCCAAAATTAAAGAAGTTTGAAACCAAATTTTTAAAGGGCAATTCCAGTTTATTTAGCCTGGTGTATTCATCATTAATGGTTTAATATCAACTTTTGCATCCTCCTCCTCTGTTATTGTACAAATCAGAGCATACCAGGGCAAAAAGCTCGACCTCCTTTCCAGGTTTACAGCAAACACGAATCATTTTAATGTTTGTTTTCGGTGTGACTGAAACCAAACACAGAAATCCACCATCTGGACCCGACGTGTTGCCAGAAAACACCAGCGGACAGACACCAGCTGCTCTGATCGCCTGCATGTCGGTGTGTTTACATGTGTGAGGTTCGTTTTCTGGAAACACTGCAGCTCCATGTGATGTCAGATGAACCCGAGGAACTTCATCGAGTCGTCTCAGACGGAGCACAGAAACCTACTGTTGAACTAAAACAGCATCACATCGGTGTTCCTCCGACATGCTGCAGCTCCACGTTCATTTACTGCTTTTACTGAAGACTCTGAAGTGTTTACTGAGAGAAACAAAGAGCAGGTTCCTCAGACGAACTCACACGTTTGACCTAAAAAGCAGATTCTGATGGGCGTTACCATGGAAACGGACACCGCTTCAAACACGGAAGTCGCTCCAAAGACGCTTCAAGATGACGAACGAACATGAAAATTGACTCTTTGAGCCACGACGACAAAATGTGTTGTCAAATTTAAATCCCCTGAGATATTGAGTTTACGAAAATGGAACACACTGACAAACCTGGAAATTATAAAACTATTAGATCTCAGTAGAATCTGTCAGAGCGAGGATAAAGTCATTTTATGGGCTGGATAGTTTGTCTGCTAGGGTCTTAGCTGGGGGTGGGACAACGTATCAATACAGCGATATATCGTTGTCCCTCCTCGTGCAATACGAGCAAATTATGACATTATTCGGATAATAAAAAATGAGCTGATAAAATGAGCCGATAATAATAAAGACTGTGAATCTTGGTTTTTGCCGTTGGTCTGTGTGTTGTCTTGTGCTCATGTCTGGCTCCTCAACCCCTCCCCTCCCTGGCGGTACTGTCGCATGTGTGTGATGTCATCAGACTGCGCGGGCAGAGAAAACAAGAAGTGTGGCGTGGAACTGACCGGTGTGGACTTTCTTTACAGTGTAGTATTTGGATAATAATTTTGACATTCGAATAGTCATTCACGCTGCCACCAGGCGCCGCCGAGCGCCACTGAGTGTCGCCGAGCATCGCCAAGTGTCGCTGAACGTCAGCAAGCGCCGCTAAGGCAGTAGTACGCCGCCGGGTGCCTCCGAGCGTTGCCGAGTGTCGGCAAACGTCACCAAGGCAGTAGTACGCCGCCGGGTGCCACTAAGCATTGCCGAGCGTTGCCGTGTGTCGCCGAGTGTCGCCAAGCGTCACCAAGGCAGTAGTACGCCGCCGAGCGCCGCTGGGCGTCACCGAGCGCTGCCGAGCATTGCCAAGGCTCTGGTACGCCAGTGTGGTTGTAGTAAGCAGACCTGTCAACCCCCCTGTCACACTCTGGTGTCACCCCCTGCCCGCCCCCCTCCGGCCGACACCGCGGTAGGAACCAAATATTAGGTAATTATTGGATCCGGAGCACAGATATTGCTATTCGGACCAGTCCTACATTTCTCTGGCAGTTTATGCTCTACTCATTGGTTCTATTTATTTGTCTGGGTCAGAATTATAGTAGGAAGTGGATCTGTACTTAAATTATAGTTAATTAAGTAAAGAAATATCGGTAGACATTATCGGTTATCGGCTGCAGGAAGTATAAAATTATCGATTATCGGTATCGGTTGAAATGGGCGTTATCGTTCATCCCTAATAAAAGGTATTTGATATATGAATGTTAAATATCACATGTACCATTTTAAACATCCAGAGTTTATGATTGAAAAGTTTCAAGCAGATTACAGATGTTTAGGCAGAAGATCTGAGGCGGAAGAACCCACTTAGTTTTCTTTTTTTGTGAATCAAATCCGTCTCTTTGCTCCACTGTTTGCAGCTTCTTTCAAACTGCAGCTCCACATCGGTCAACACTCCGGCCTACAGAGCTTCCGCCTCCACGTCTGTCAGGTTTCTTCTACTTCTGCGTCCATTACCGAGGCAGGAATCCGAGTCCGGCAGCCGCCCGGCTTCGCGACAAAGATCTCATTCATCGGACACCAACGTTTGCACACGATCTGCTCCCATAATAAGACACATTCAGCAAAACAGACTCAGAATGAAAGAACGTGTAATCTGAGGAGCTCATTCAAATCCAGCAGTGTTGTATTTGGATATCATTCTGAGATACTACATTTGAGTAAATCCATTCTGTACGACTTCATTCTTTACTTTGCTGCATTTATTTGACATTTTTAGCTTTAGGCTGATTCCGCCTCAAATCATAAGGATCCTCCTGCCCAATAAATAAAAAAGCAGAGCAACAGCAACTACATTATGTTTTTAGTGTAATTAAATCAGCAAAAGAAGAAGTTAATTTACTGACATCTGTTGTTATTTGAAAGAAAAAATATCAATATTCAGGATTGAAAAATGGTAAATTACTTTTCAACTGTTATTTTATAGATTTTCACAGTTTTAGTAAAAGCACAGAAAAAAATAGGCATTTACACGTTAACTGCAAAATAAAATAAAACAATGTCTGAAACTTAATGTCCACATCAAAACTCTGCATTTTTACAAACATTAATTGGCCATTTTAAAATGTGTGACTGCAAAATTACAATTATCAATCCACTAAAAGACTTTCCGAGGATTTTACCAGTTATTTATGTATTTTTTGTCGTTGCAGAACTCCCACATTGTTCCCTGCAGACCTCACCGAGGCTCGACGCTCCTCTAATTGAGCTCCAGTCGGCTCCCAGTGCTGATTTGAAAGTGGGAGTCGACGGTTATTTACAGCCACGTTGTGAAACTGGCTGAGGAGGGAAAACAACCAGGAACTTCTCACAGAGTCGCCGAGTGGAGGCTTGTAGCGTCTCACATAGGAACTATTCAAACAGCGATAAAGCTTCTCATAACTCCTGGAGAACATCTTTAGAGACTCGCCTGGTTCGTTTGGTGGCCTCATAAACTACAGTTTAGATGTTTGCAGGAACTTGTAGATAAATCGATAAGCTGATGTGTCTCTTAGCTGCTTCTACATGAAAATAGACAACACAGAAATCAGTAAATAAAACCCCCGCCCAGAAAACAGCGAAAAAATGCTGCCAGAAAAAATGCATTAAAAATAGCTGGTGTACTTCGACGTTTAAAAAAACTCCAAAATTAGTGAAAATGACGGCAGATATCTGCAAAATACAGATTTTTTTAGTAGATTTCAACACAGTAAAACAATGTAATTCACAAACAAAGCACCACTTGTAAAAAATATACAGTCAACATGTAAATTAATACTTTGTCTTTGGTTTTCGATCCTAAATATTCACAATTTTTCTCTCAAATAATGGCAAACATATGTAAAATAATGCTACATTTTTAGCAGATTTCATTTATAAACAACACACTTGCGCTCAAAAAGAAAGGATCCATCCTCCATGAAGGACCTAGGATCCCTAATCTGTCTCTATACCTACCAGTTAGCAGTGATTCCTAACACGTCTCTGGGGGTCATCAGGTGGAAACCTCCCTTCAACGCTGTTTCTCCTACTTAGTCCCACGACACCTCCAGGAGGTTAGGAGGTGAACTCTGGCGTCCCAGAGTCACCCCCCCTTGTGCCAGTTCACACTGCTGCTACACAATCCAACCAGCACTGCCACATTCAACTGACTCAGGCCTGTTTAGGAGATGCTCCAGGTAGTGACCAGTGCCGATGCTACTGTTTAGCTAGCTGCTAAATGCTAATGTTAACTGCCAATCCAACCAGCACTGCCACGTTCAACTGACCCAGGCCTATTTAGGAGATGCTCCAGATAGTGACCAGTGCCGATGCTACTATTTAGCTAGCTGCTCAATGCTAATGCTAACTGCTAATTCAACCAGCACAGCCACCTTCAGCTGACCCAGGCCCAATTAGAAGATGCTCCAGGTCGTGACCAGTGCAGATGGTACCATTCAGCTAGCTGCTAAATGCTAATGCTAACTGCTAATTCAACCAGCACTTTCACATTCAACTGACCCAGGCCTGTTTAGGAGATGCTCCAGGTAGTGACCAGTGCAGATGCTACTATTTAGCTAGCTGCCAAATGCTAATGCTAATTGCTAATTCAACCAGCACTGCCACATTCAACTGACCCAGGCCTGTTTAGGAGATGCTGCAGGTAGTTACTAGTGACAATGCTACCATTTAACTGGCTGCTAAATGCTAATACTAACTGCTGATTCCAACCAGCATTGCCATGTTCAACTGACTCAGGTCCATTTAGGAGATGGTCCAGGTAGGGACCAGTGCCATTGCTACCATTCAGCTAGCTGCTAAATGCTAATGCTAACTGCTAATTCAACCAGCACAGCCACCTTCAGCTGACCCAGGCCCAATTAGAAGATGCTCCAGGTAGTGACCAGTGCAGATGCTACCATTCAGCTAGCTGCTAAATGCTAATGCTAAGTGCTAATTCAACCAGCACTGCCACATTCAACTGACCCAGGCCTGTTTAGGAGAAGCTCCAGGTAGTGACCAGTGTCGATGCTACCATTTAGCTAGTGCAAATGCTACATGCTAATGCTAACCACTAACTGCTTAAAAAAATACTACCCACAACCTCCTCACCCACTAGGAGATTATACAGCCTGATTCATTGATTCATCTACAATGCTAATGCTAACTGCTAAATAAAAACTGTTTAACTGTTATTGCAATCAAAGGTTTTAGTGAAATACAGGAGCTGCATTTTCTACACAGTTCATGAGATTCGGACTACATCTGAAGCTGAAAGTAGAAGCACATGTTTGATATTCAGAGAGCAGAAAAGATGAAAAGACGCTGCTGCTTTCTCTCAGCCTCGTTCCTCCCCTCAGCCACCTACCTTCACACAGGTTGGTGATTATCTACTAAATGTAAATACAGCAAAACAGTGTAATTGTACAGTCACATGTTGTAAAAATACAGATTTCTAATTTGGACATTAATTACAGTCTGGCCTATTATTTGTACAATTTACATAAGATTTTTTCCAAACATTTCACCTGATATTATCTAATTTAACTAAATATATGATAAATATAATAATGTATAATCTTTGCTGATTTAAATACAATAAAACAGTGTAATTTAATGTTTATATATCGTAAAAGAACATACTATTATGTGTAAAAATACAGATTTTTTAAAGGGATATTATTCACAGTTTTGGCCACATTTGTTATAGTTGATATGTAAGTTAATATTTCTTCTGTGAATTTATTACAAATGATATGTGATTTAACAAAATCAAACATCTGATCTGTCAAATTACAGTAAATTGTTCAATAAGTTACATTAAATAAACTGTAAAAGCAGAAGGAGGAGGACTGAGTATCAGTGATCAGGTTCACTGTGTGACTGCAGGTGTGTCGGTTCTCTGGGTGTGTTCCTTCTCAGGAGACGAGTGACGCTCAAAGATTATCTGAGAGTGACGTTCAGCAGCACAACATCACGCCTCAGACGGGACGGCTAATCCACTGCACAGCGCTGAGCTCTAATCTAACACTTAACACTGTTCGGACTGAGGCTCTCTGGGGGAAACACTGCAGCGTGCAGGAGAAGTGTGTGTGTCACAGGTCAGTGTCAGGTATGCTAACGGCAGCACAGGCATCTGCCACCAGCATGCTGCAACATGAGCCGCTGTGAGAAACTGACTTCACCGTTAATCGCTAATTACAGCCGCAACAGACGTTTAACCACAACACTGTTACAGCTGCAACAAACCAACACTGTTACAACTGCAACAAACCAGCGACACTGTTACAGTTGTGACAAACCAACTACACTGTTACAGTTGTGACAAACCAACACTGTTACAGCTGCGACAAACCAACAACACTGCTACAGTTGAAACAATCCAACAACACTGTTACAGCTACAACAATCCAACACTGTTACAGCTGAGACAAACCAACAACACTGTTACAGTTGAAACAATCCAACAACACTGTCACAAATGAAACAATCCAACAATGTTACGACTGCGACAAACCAACAACACTGTTGCAGTTGAAACAAACCAACAACACTGTTACAGTTGCAACAAACCAACGACACTGTTACAGTTGAAACAAACCAACAACACTGTTACAGCTACAACAATCCAACACTGTTACAGCTGAGACAAACCAACAACACTGTTACAGCTACAACGAACCAACAACACTGTTACAGTTGAAACAAACCAACAACACTGTTACAGCTGCAACAAACCAACAACACTGTTACAGCTGCAACAATCCAACACTGTTACAGCTGAGACAAACCAACAACACTGTTACAGTTGAAACAATCCAACAACACTGTAACAGCTACAACGAACCAACAACACTGTTACAGTTGAAACAAACCAACAACACTGTTACAGCTACAACAATCCAACACTGTTACAGCTGAGACAAACCAACAACACTGTTACAGTTGAAACAATCCAACACTGTTACAGCTACAACGAACCAACAACACAGTTACAGTTGAAACAAACCAACAACACTGTTACAGCTGCAACAATCCAACACTGTTGAAAAAAAACCAACAACACTGTCACAAATGAAACAATCCAACAACACGGTTACAGCTACAACAAACCAATGACACTGTTACAGTTGAAAAAAAACCCAACAACACTGTTACAGTTGAAACAAGCCACCATATTTTTTCTAGTAACACCTGTGGGCACTTGGAGAAATGTTGTTCATGTTGATTTCATGACTTGTTTGTTTTTGTACAATGAATAAGCAAAAATAATTAAACTTGGTCTTATCTTTGAGTTGTCTCTACCTCTTGCTACGGTTGTGCTGTTTCCATAGAGGTGCAGGACTTTACATTGCAGTGAAAAATAAATCTACAGTGAGGAAAAACGTGACAGAAGCCAAAACTGAAAGAAACTGCTTGGAGTTCGGAGGGGAAACACAAAACTGACAACATGTTGTGTCTCCATGACGCTGGCTAAACACAGCTTCTGACTGCTGGATTACAGCGTCAGATAAAAATGAGAGGTAACAGCTTTCAGTTTTGGTTTACCGTACATGCTGCAGAAGAACACGTGTTGTCTCCAGCATTCAGACGTCTCTGAACGTGAGAGTTGCAGCTGAATCTGGGTGTGGTTCACTGAAAACGAGTGGGTTCGGCTGCTCATTATTACAGTATTAAGTCTGTACCTGCTGGAGGTGTGACCGGGAAAATCAACAGAAACCTTATGCAACATGTTCTTTCATAAGTTACAGCCGCTCTGCTACAGTTTCACAATAAACCAGCATTTTAATCCTTCACATTCAATTCACAAACAGCACCGATTATCTGGATTCTCTCCAGTGTTTAAGAAAAATAGCTTCTCATGCCTGCTTCCTGTGTGCGCGTAGATTTAGTAAGTTAAATCTTATTTTAATCCAAAAACATAACTACATGAATCATCTGCAGCAGTGGATTTAAGCTGAATGCAGGAAGAGTCATCAGAGAATTGCTGAAGTTACTGTTATTATTATAGAGGGATAAATGAACGGCAACAACATTCAACAGCTGCATTTCTCAGCAAATGTGTCATTAATTAATCCATTACATTTCAGCTTCATCTTGTCTTGTTTATATATACTTTTTTTAAACAGTAAAATGAATTCTATAGCACCTTTCAAAACTGGAGCTAAGGTGCTAAACAAAACCCTAAAATATATAAAGATATATACTTAACATATTGTAATACCTTGTAAATACATAGACTGATCAGGCATAACATCATGACCACCTGCCTAATATTGTGTTGGACCCCCTTATGTGGTCCAAAATGCTCTGAACCATTGGAAATCATGAACCAGAGGACCTCTCAGGGTCTCCTATGGGGTCTGGAACCGGGACGTTGGCACTGGATCCTTTGGGTACTCTGGCTTGTGCAGTGGGGTCTCTGTCAATCCAACTGGTTCCACTGCATCCTGTTGATGCTTGATCAGAATGGGCTGTAGGAAGTTTGGAGGTCAGATCAACATGTTGGACCATTGTCATGTTCCTCAACATGTTCCTGAGAGCGCTGTTGGCCTTAAACTAGCAACGGGCACCATGACAAAGACTTCTGTTATGTTTAATGACCTCCGACCAAACAGGGATGATTAGGACAGTGTTCTATATCCTGGTAGCTTGTAAACAGAGATGATCTTAATTCTTGATGCTTGATCAGAATGGGATGTAGGAAGTCTGGAGGTCACATCAACATGTTGGACCATTGTCATGTTCCTCAACATGTTCCTGATTGGTTGATGTTGTTTCCATGTGGTGGGTTGTATTTTCATCCAGTGACATTTGGGATTTCCATTAGCATGAGGGAGTGTGTTTGTTGTGGGACAATGTTTGTTTGGGTGTCTAAGGCCCCGTCCACATGAAGACGAGCCCAGGCCTAAACGCACCAATAGTCCATCCAACCCGTGTATCGTCCACACCAAGCCGGGGTTTTGGGGGTCTGAAAACGATCCTTTCTGAACCTAGGTCCCAGAGTGCAAAGATCTGAAAACGCCGTTTACGTGTCACCGTTGTTACGCCCTGTCCACTTTTTTTTCTGACATGCTTGCCTCATAGCTCCACCTCTCGATGGATGCTCCAAACTCAGAAAACGACGACAACAATGTCTCCGTATAGTGCTGCGTATGTCCTGCTGATAGTTCCACCTCATCGTCCGTCCAGACTAGAGTCCTACCAGCTCGTATTTGCTGCCGCCATGTTCTATGTTTACATCGTATACAGATTTCTACATGTCTAAAGTCCCGCCACTAGTTTCCTCTTGTTTCTGTTACGGCGTCATAGTGCTTCGTGTGGATGGAGCCTTAGTCTGATCAACATGGATGTTCAAATCCAAGGTTTTCCATCAGAACACCACTTAGTCCCAATACGATCAATGTTCTTCACTTCACCTGTCAATGGTCATGATGTTGGGACTAAACTTCCGCCAAGGTAGAGGTATGATTTCAGCTCAGTTTGTTTGTTTGTACGCAGCGAAAACTAGGCTTAGATCTCGATTACTTTCTTTAAAACTGCAAGATACGACATGATCTTTCCAGAGGACTGTACTCTCTGAGAGCCTACCTCCTTCAACAAGTACCAGTAAATCTGTACTTCACTACATGATGGTTAAACTTGCATGTTCATATGCGTGCTGAGCTTTACTTTGGATTATTTTTTTGGACAAAACTGAGAACATTTGATTATTCTCTGATATTTTATGGACAAATCATTATCTGGAGTATTATTTTGATTTATGCTTCCACACCATTTATCTCCTGTTAGTAGCTTCACCACAATATCTCTTTATGTTCTTGCATTTGTGGTACAGTGGGAGGGTTTCATTACCATATATTAGACTAGTCCATGTGTTTGCTCCATTCACTACTATATTGGTGAGAGTCATTTCTGCACTGGAAGCATCTTTCCTGGAACACTGACCTAAAACCACGGGTACATAATACTTTAATATTTTCCTGCTAATTCCTTTAATTCCTCAGAGACCTGAATGATCCGTGAACAGATGGCCAGAGGAGTTTGGTCACCGAGAACCATCATCTGTCGGTTGTTTGCTCCACGAGGATGTTTACTTTCTCCTGGTCGCCGATCGTGAACTTGGGTTCAATCCCCTTTAGTTTAATCACACGCTGACACACAACGCTGAACCCAGGACCTCAGAGCAGAACTACAACTGAAAGCTGTTCAATCAGAGGCTCGTAAAGGGTTTTCTGGGCAGGTGAAAAACTAAAACATCCAAATGCGTGAACCTTTAGGACTTGTAGCTTGAGTTTTGCTGGTTCTTCAGTAGGTGGTTTCAGATTAAAGCAAACATCACAGGACCCCGGTTTTAAATGTACGTTTCCAGATGCATTTTTTCCCTGTATCTACTACTGACCAAAATAAACAAGTGTTGCAACACTGCTGCTGTTTATTGGGTTGTAAAACTCACAGCTGCAACATCTTGATGCATTTCAAACCGAATACCTGCCTCAGATGTGCACAGATGTTGGGAAACCATATCAGAGATTAAACACAAGTTATAAAGATTGAGATGTTCAGTTTAAGGGGTTCTGACGTTCACCTTGCTATTTTAACATTTGGACTCTTCACACTTTTGGCATCAATTCACCAGTTGACATGAGAGCATGACGCAGCGCTGCATGCAGGAATAATTACATCTGGAGTAAAGCTATTTCAACCAAAGACAACATTGGTCAACTGAAACCGTTTCGACTCCTTTACCGGGCAGTTGGTTGCAGCAAAGAAACTGCTCATTATTTCTAGACAAACTGCTGTTTGCAAAGTTTACACTCGACTTTTTGTCCATCAGTTTGAATTAAATGCAGCCACGCCAGTGACTTCTCTGATATGGTGGCAATTAGTTTGTAGACAGCTTCGAGCAAACACTTAGCAAACGTTAAATAAGTCAGACCTTGTCGACTCCATTAGGTTGGCCGAGCTTGAAGTCGTAAAAACACGTGGGTGTTCTTCCTGCTGCCAAAAATAATGGATTAAACCTTGAAGTGTGTGGATGTGGAGCTTTTCTACTTATGAAAGTAACACCAGAGATTCTCCAATCAATGGGAATTCGGTCGGATGAGAGCATATCGACCAGCCAGTTGACCAACCAATCAACCAACCAACCAATTGACCAACCAATCAACCAACCCACCAATCGACCAACCAACTGACCAACCAATCGACCAACCAATCAACCAAAGAACTGACCAACTAATCGACCAACCAATCGACCAACCAACTGACCAACTAAAGGTCTGTTTCGGACACATCCATGCTCACCATTTTCTCCTGTTTTCTGCCTGTACGCTAAGCTAAGCTAACCTAACCTAACAGCTTTAGAGCTAGCGGTGGCTTTACAGGCACCGTATGGACTTGAGAGTGCCAACATTGTTCTTATGTAGCCTTTATAATTATTTTTTTTCCCCTTTAAGTATCTAAATGTTGTCCCTAATCATCCACATAGTGAGTCGTCTTTGTTCTCGGTATGTATACATACTGCACTGCCTGGTTTATACAACAAAACAACCCTGTTTTCTGCCTGTATGCTAAGCTAAGCTAACAGGGTGCTAGTGGTGGCTTTGAATGTACTATATGGACTTGAGAGTGCCAACAATATTCTTGCATAACCTTTAAAATTTACACTTTCTCCTTGAGGCATCTAAACGTTGTCCTTAATCATCCAGGCAGGAAGTCTTTCTTGTTCTTGGTATGTATACATACAACCCTGTTTTCTCTGATCTAATTAGAAACCTAACAATTTCCAAAACCTTCTTCCATCACAGTTGTAAGAATTTTTCTGTCAAAACAGCTTCTGGCTTCTTTTCATTGAGTCCATTAACCATCCGAAAGCGAATAAAAAGCTGCCGGTCGATCTTTGACCCGAACCCGGGCAGCAGAGCGTCAGGCCTCACCGACACCGAACAGCAGGACTGTTGAAGGAGAGCAAAGGTGGCGGAGGAGACGAAGCCTTAAAGACTGAAAGACGAGAGGAGTGAAAGGGTGAAGCTGGAGACGGATGAGATGTGAGAAGTGCATCGGACAAACTCAGTCTGACGAGCTGAAACGCGACAGAAATGTTCGGGCTTCGGAGAAACAGCAGGAGGATAAAGAGGAGGTTCGATATCAAAACGGTAAAGTTTCTGCAGCACAACAACAAAACAGCTTTAAGAGCACATGAAGCTGGTTTTTCGAGTTTTAATCGATGAAGCAGAAGAACATTCGTGCACAAAACACAGATGCAAATGAAACGCATATCAAATTACACCAAAAACAAAACTCTACACCTCGACTTCCTCGTCACCTAAACACCTCATTGGTCTGTACTTTAAAGAAATTCTCAACCGAAAATGCCTTTTGAGTATCGGCCACGTGAATTGTTGCTCACATCTCTAGTTTTTACCGCAATGCAAACAGATTTGTTCTCAACGAAAGCCACTTGTACTTCTGCAAGTCGGAAACGAGAGAACTCTGTTTGATGGAAAAATTAATCTTCCACGATCAAAAACCAACAACAGCTTCTGCATTAGCAAACCATCATTAGCTTCATGCAACATGCAGTAAACACTTAAGGAGTGAGTTTGTGACCAATCAGAGGGCTCCATGATGGTGCTGATTACATCTAAAGTGCCTTAAACGATTGCACAGGACTGTATGTAGGCAATGCAGAGCTATGACAATGCTAACATGCTAAAGCTAAACTGGTGTAACAATAAGACTATTTAGCATCTACGTTTAGCATGCTAACCTCTGCTTATTTGCCCTTAACACAAGGTACAACTGAAGCTAAACTGGTGGTGCTGCATGAAAAGTCAACGGTGTAACAATAAGACTATTTAGCATCTACATTTAGCATGCTAACCTCTGCTTATTTGCCCCTTAACACAAGGTACAACTGAAGCTAAACTGATGGTGCTGCATGAAAAGTCAATGGTGTAACAATAAGACTATTCAGCATCTACGTTTAGCATGCTAACCTCCGCTTATTTGCCTTTAACACAAGGTACAACTGAAGCTAAACTGGTGGTGCTGCATAAAAAGTCAACGGTGTAGCAATAAGACTATTTAGCATCTACGTTTAGCATGCTAACCTCCGCTTATTTGCCCTTAACACAAGGTACAACTGAAGCTAAACTGATGGTGCTGCATGAAAAGTCAACGATGTAACAATAAGACTATTCAGCATCTACATTTAGCATGCTAACCTCTGCTTATTTGCCCTTAACACAAGGTACAACTGAAGCTAAACTGATGGTGCTGCATGAAAAGTCAACGGTGTAACAATAAGACTATTTCGCATCTACGTTTAGCATGCTAACCTCCGCTTATTTGCCCTTAACACAAGGTACAACTGAAGCTAAACTGATGGTGCTGCATGAAAAGTCAACAATGTAACAATAAGACTATTCAGCATCTACATTTAGCATGCTAACCTCTGCTTATTTGCCCTTAACACAAGGTACAACTGAAGCTAAACTGATGGTGCTGCATGAAAAGTCAACGGTGTAACAATAAGACTATTTCGCATCTACGTTTAGCATGCTAACCTCTGCTTATTTGCCCTTAACACAAGGTACAACTGAAGCTAAACTGATGGTGCTGCATGAAAAGTCAATGGTGTAACAATAAGACTATTTCGCATCTACGTTTAGCATGCTAACCTCCGCTTATTTGCCCTTAACACAAGGTACAACTGAAGCTAAACTGATGGTGCCGCATGAAAAGTCAACGGTGTAACAATAAGACTATTTAGCATCTACGTTTAGCATGCTAACCTCCGCTTATTTGCCCTTATCACAAGGTACAACTGAAGCTAAACTGATGGTGCTGCATGAAAAGTCAACGGTGTCACAATAAGACTATTTAGCATCTACGTTTAGCATGCTAACCTCTGCTTATTTGCCCTTAACACAAGGTACAACTGAAGCTAAACTGATGGTGCTTAACAGCATCAGGAACGGTTTCTAAATGTCACATTGTTTTACAGGGATGGGATCGGACTCTACTGTTATTAAAGTAAAGAATCAGAAGTTAGCTCATGAACTGATGCAGAAACAGGATTTTACTGTTGCCATAACCATCTGCAGCTCAAAGAATCAGAATCAAGATGCCCAACTAGCCTTCAAAGACATTAGGATCCTTATTTGTGCCAAGTTGCCAGGATGAGCAACGCAGGGCAGATAGTCGATTAGCATGGAGCAAGTTAGAAAGCAACATAACTTAATATGTCATGCAAATGTTGTGCTGTTGCCTCCGCACAGCTCTAAAGTTCCACCAGAAGCAGCATAATTATTGATTTATTAGCATGCGTGGAAGATGCTGAACATAGAGTTCAACGTTGTGCATGCAGGGGTGGACTGAGATGTTTATTTTTAAGTCTGGATTCCATGTTGTGGATCCTCAAGCACCTCTCAGGCCCACACAGGGGCAGCGTTCAAGACTCAAAATAGAGAGTTTCTCAGCAGCGTTGTGGAAAAGCTTACGATCTGCGTTTCTGCATCAGAGTTCAAGACTTCTGCTCCTAATGCTGGATTCCTGTCAGTTAAACGTCAACAAACACATCAGATGCCTGCTAAATATGCCGGTTGTGCTTTCGTTGAATTCATTTTTACACCGACCATCTCAGGCCAGAAGCACAAAGAGGATCAGAGGCACAAAACATGGTCAATAATTTCATCCAGCACTCAATCTGACAGAGGCCTGCGAAGAGGTGGGTGATGGGAGGAGACAGAAGGAGATTCTGGTAGTTGCTTTATAGAGAAGTGGGTCAGGAGGAGGAGGAGGAGGCGGATAGAGAGGCAGGTCCAGACCTCATAAGCTGCACTGGAAAACTCACGGCCATTAATCTGATTAATGTAAACCTACAGTTTCCCCGCAGCTCCAGGCTCCACACATGAGGCCCACGCCAGCTTTGGTCTATAAGCTCGTCTGCATTCCAGCAGTTCGTACCGTCCTGTAGGTGCACGAGGCCCCGCGACGTCTAAAAACAGAAGCTCTTGGAGGTTCGACTCCGCTGCCAACAGCTGGCTGCATATCAGAGCCGCGGAGCCAGCTGTGGACCAGCAAATGACAGAGTCGCCGTTTCAAGAGGGAAAATGATAACCGTCGCTCACAATGATCCCGAAATGATCCCTGCAGACCAAAATAAACCCAAACTCTGGGAGCGTCGCTTTGATAAACAACCGTCTGTCGCTGGAAACAGTAAAATCCATCCACTGAAAAAAAAACTAGTTTGTCAATTAAGTGAATTATTCCTCGGTTGAGCCTCCTGCCAGCTGCTTTATGGGCTTGTTTCCATGTTACAACACGACCGCAGCGTGTAACCTGGTAAACACACACTGATGGGGAAAGTTACACCGAAACAAAGCCAAGAGGAAAAAGCAGCCGTCGTCACTCTGAGCAGCGTCAACAAGCTGCAGACTGAAGCCAGAGTAAGGACCAACGCTAAGGGGGACAAAAAGGCAACAGCATGCATCATGGAGAAGTTATGATTCGGTTTGCAGACATTAAAAGCAGGAAGGACGAATCATCATTAAGCAGGGGTGGGACAAAATATCGATACAGCAATATATCGTTGTACCTCCTCGTGCGATGTGAGTATCGATACGCTGGCGTCAAATATTCATACTATAATTAATATAATAAGGCGCTCTAAACCGGTGGTTCTCAACTGGTGGGTCGGGACCCAAAAGTGGGTCCCGAAGCCATTTTTAGAGGGTCGCAGAAGCAAAAAGTAGTGGTATATAGTCTTTTATTTTGAAGGACGTGTTTCTTATGACACAGTTTGCTTTCAACAGCAGGATATTTAGTGGTGGTGACACCAGTAGTTGCCCACGATTAACCTCTAGATTTGTCTCTGCCAGCTTACTGGAGAAATTTAAGCTAAAACGTGTCAAAAATGAACCAAAACGAGCTCAGAATCTGTCAAAATGGGCCAAAATATGCCCAAAACTTGGCAAAAACATCCAAATATACCAAAATTAGCAAAAAATAAGCCAAAATTTTCCAAAGCTGTATCAAAATGTGTTGAGACTCCACCCAAATAAACCTTAATTTGTTAACAGGAACAGCAAACTTCAACAATTTGGGTCACGACTGTTATTAATAGAGACATAGTGGGTCCTGAGGCTGGACCAGTTGAGAACCACTAATGTAAACCCTGCCAGCTGCCATTTCCCCAGCGTCACTACTTAATGTCTCCACACGGTGGCGTTTATCACATCAATGAGGGAGACTGGAGCGGAAATGAATCGGCCCAACAAAAGTTAGTACAGGTATAATGGAGGACAGCAACGCTACCGTAAGAGACGCCCCATCCACGTTTAAGTCCAAAGAGTGGACCCATTTGGGCTTTGAGGGAACAAGCAAGCTGGACAAAGACTACGCCATATGCAAGAACTGCCTCGCAAAAGTAAAGCACACAGGGAACACCACCAACATGCAAACCCACCTGCAAAGCCACCATCCTGAACTCCTGGCCCAGAAAGCGGCTGATGCAGCAACGTTTCAAGTCAGCCTGCAGCCGTTAACACAGCGTTTAAAGCAAAGATGGCCGCCAGCATTACAACGTCCATCACTGGGTTCATTTGAAGGACCTCCGCCCGTACAGTGTGGTGGAAAATGAAGGGTCTGGAAAAACGCTACACCCACTGGAACCATGGTATGAATATATCGTAGTTATAAATATGGTGATGTATCGTTATGTGAATGTCTTGCATTATATAGATTGTTGCAGTGTTGCTGTATCGTGATAGCATCATGAGCCATGTATCGCGTATCGTATCCTGTGATTTCCACCCCTACCATTAACACGTTTTGAGTCTACAAAAACATTCGTCTGCACAGTTTGAGTTAAGATCTCTAAAGAAATAGTCCAACATTTTGAGACTTCCTGCTGAGGATCCTACGCTCACATGAAGCTAACAGGCAGTTAGCTTAGCTTAGCACGAAGCCTGGAAGCAGGTTTGGCTGTGGAGCATCTCTCAAATTCAATAGTTCACATGATGCAAGTTGCTTAATTTGTACAACAACACGATAAAATGGCAGAAGCTGCAGTATTTTGATGAAAAGGTGAAACGTGTGACAGCATGACCTTTCAAAATAAAGGTTTGTGATGCTGCAGAGACGCCCCGGCCTATAAATCAGATGTATGAGGGAGTGTTTGACACATACGGCAGCAAAAATCACATCATTTTTTTATTATTGTGTTTAAGTGGAAAAGAAACACAAGAATTACCACTCCCACTGAAGTCATAGCTGATACTTCAGTTGCAATATGACATTTTTTTGCAGGCCTAGTTCCAAGCTTTTGCGCTAAGCTAACTGGCTAATAGCAGTAGCTTCATGTTTACTTAACAGGGTTCAACCAACACGGTTTTCCAGGCAGATATTGATTATTGTGCTTGAGAAAGACTGATAAACATTAAAAGTTATACATTAAAAGCACTTCCTGTCATTTATACTTCATTACAATAGAAATAGGAGTGACGGCGTCTTAGCATCATGTGACATTGGGACGCTCTCCTCTGTTTGCTGATTGATCCAGTGATTGAGACTGATCAGTTTATCTTTTGCAGTTCTTCTCTGTTTTGTTAATCATTTTCTATTTTATCGACCCACTAAAGTGAAGATCTCTAAGAAATATCAGGTGTGCTTTCCAGACGGTGTGCCTGGGCAATCAGTCGGCTCGTTAAATGCAATTTTGCTGCTACGTGTACAGAAGTTTTTATGAGTTTTTCCATTTATTCATAACTTTTTTTGGTTGTTTTTATAAAAATAGGCTCTTGATAACCTGCACTGAATTATTTAATTGGTATATTTTATAATTTTAGTACACTGTAGACAGAAATCTGAAGGGAACAGAGACAATTCAGATGTTCAGTTAAGTTTAGCCACTCTGCAACTCATTTAATGTTGTTAATAAAGTGTTTTATTTCACTAGACGCAGTATCTTCCATAAACCACTGATGCTCTCTTAATATCAGCCACTAGAAATACATATCAGTCATCCACCGCCAGTCGGTACCATTCAGTCCCAGGCCGTCGTTAATTCTGCTGAATGTCATCTTGGCAGGTAAATCACCAGGTGAGTCACAGCGAAAGTAGACGAGCCTCCAACAGAGAACAAAGACAGAGCTGAAGCCCAAAACCTGCTCCAATTATAATTCCATCAAAGTGAGTCAGAGGGACCGGCTATCTGCGGTCTGATCGCACGAGGTTAGAGACGGCAGCGGGTTGGAAGGCGAAGATCTGAACTCACGACTCAACGAGACGTCATTTAAAGGACAGGACAGGAAGTTGTAGCTTCATTTAGCAAAATAAAAGGAGATCAGATGCATAAAAATGGAGGAATATAGATATTTAAAAAGATATTTATGAAGTTTTAGCTTGATATATCAAATACTGTTGGAGGTAAACATAAATAAATAAATAAAATTTGCCCGTCAGCCCTTTATTAACAAGCTTTTTCGAGGCTGCTTGAACAACAACATCTCAGGAACTGTTAAAGATAAAAACCAGAAATTTTCACCGGTTATTTCTCAAAACGTCACTAAATCAAACAGTCTCTGATTGGGGTTGAGCTGAAATATGAAAACAAATTCAAGTCATTGCGAAAAGTCCCATCTTGGAGCGCACATTAACAAAAATAAATACACCGAACAGAAATATAAAGGCCCCATGTGAAATATTGATGCCACATGAAGTGCACCACCCAAAGTGAGCGTATACTGTCTGGTACTTGAACAAAATGGATATTTCTGTTGATTAGTGTCCCAAATTTGAGTCCACCGCTGCCTCAGTGATGCATTAATTCCATTCAGTGATGCATTGTAATTCATGCATGTAATTCAGTGGAAAATATCAGCTCTTATCGGAGTAAAGGTTTATTTCCTCCCCAAGAAAAGTCAAAGGAACTCCTCGCACATCTGCACTGAACGAAAATCTAAAGGCCCCATGTGAAATACTGATGCCACATGAAGTGCACCACCCAAAGTGAGCGTATACTGTCTGGTACTTGTACAAAATGGAGATTTCTCTTCATTACTGTCCCAAATTTGAGACCACCACTGCCTCAGTGATGCATTAATTCCATTCAGTCCATGGGTGTGGCATATCCAGACGCTGCTCCAACACAATGAGCAGTACTCAGACACTCCTTATACTGGGGACAATAAAAGGCCACCCCAACATGTCACATGTTGACCAAAGCAGCAACGCCTCAGATGACTCCGGTCATGAGGGAACGTGGGACACTTGGGAGACTAATCAAGAGAAACATCCATTTTGTATAAGACAGTATACGCTCACTTTGGGTGGTGCACTTCATGTGGCATCAATATTTCATACTTTTGTTCAGTGTAAGTGAACTGATTATGCAGACGTCCACTGGTGATATTTTCCGAGCTATAAGTAGCTGCATGTCGCAATAACACAAAACTAAACAGGATGAATACTTATAAATACGGAACACTTGGTCGCTAAAGTTGGAAAAAACAGTTATTTTCATTGAGCTTTCACATCTGATTGAGCAGGAATGTCAAGCTGTAGCAGAAAACACACTGGTAGACAGCCTGAATAAAGCAGGACAAGGAACTAATGATAATCACCAAATGCAGCAGAAGGAGCACAACAGGCAGTAAACATTCAGCACACTGCAGGAGCTTTTTGAGCAGAACTCACCTTCCCAGAGACGAAAACACCGACGGACAGACGTCCAGACGGAAGACAGCGTCTGTCTCCGGCGGCCTGAGAGGCAGAGGAAGGACAGACGAGGAGCAGAAGCAGAGGAAACAGAGAGGTTTGTTAGTCGGCAGCAGCAGCAGCAGCGTTAGTTTCCCTGCAGAGCGTCGGGCTGCTGTTATAAGCCGCCGGCCGCTGGGTGCTACATTCTGCCGGTCGTGGTGAAATGTCACACGTGGAGCCTGTAGTGGGACGTTAATGAAACAGCAGCCGACCCAAACAGGAGGTCAGAGCGGATCAGTAGCACCTCTAAATATACCTGCGAGGAGCAACGAGGTGGGAAGGAGGGGAGTGGCACGGTTTGAACACAACACAACACACATTCACCTTTATGATCATGTTTGTACACCTTGGAATGTGTTTAAGATCTCCTACAGGAAACCTCACGGCCGCTTTAATGCACAAGAAGAGTTTAGACGTCTGGATAAAAGCAAGAAACGGGATGAAATATGCAGCATCGTGTTAGATATCAGGGCTGCAGCAGATCAGGGGCGGGACAAAACATCGATACAGCGATTTATCGTCGTTCCTCCTCGAGTGATATAAGCATCGATACTTTAATTAATACAATAAGGCGCTCTAAACCCTGCCAGCTGCCATTTCCCCAGCGTCACTACTTAATCAGTCCCTCCAGGAGTCCACGATGCTGCGATCGCAACAATTAACGCAAACTCAACCAATCTCCATGAATTCTGCGCCACCTTGCAATTTCGTCCAATCACCGCCACTTTTCCGCAATCTTGTCCCGCCTCCCGTGAGTTCCACCAATCACAGCAGCCCCCAGTAATGCACGTACGTCACCGGATTCACTTCCTTGTTTATGGTTTGAAGATACAGACTTGTGCCATAGTAACGTCTCTCACTTACCAACTAAATTCCTGCTAAAGACCTGCAAAACAATTCCCTGATGTTCTTCACCAAAGCGGAGCTAAACTGTTTTCACCCCGTGGAATATTGAGGTGGAACACAAACCAAAACCATCCACTGACAAACACTTTTCTACCGTAAACATATCAGGAGAATGGGTGAAACCAGCGGACCACAGACCAGACAAACCACCGTGATGAAGCTGTTGCATCCAGATCTGTGGCAGCACTGAAACAATGAAGGTCAGTTAGATTCATTAACTGACGTGACGAGCTGTGAGCGTGTGTGTGTGAACACGCGTGTGCCAGGATGTGAATTTAACTTGTTAAACTTTTAACATTTTTAATGAATTAAACAAAACAAAGAAAAAATGCAACTTTTTAGCAATTTTTTACCGTCTCCTGCAGTTTCATCGCAACAAATACGCTTAAAACATCGCGATTTTTTAAAAAAGCTCCTGCAAATTCAAGGCATTTTAGGAGCAACAATCTTGAAAAATGCCCGCAAAATCCTGGAGGGACTGAATAATGACTCCACTTGGTGGCGTTTATCACATGAATGAGGGAGACTGGAGCGGAAATGAATCGGCCCAACAACAGTTAGTACAGGTATAATGGAGGACAGCAACGCTACCGTAAGAGACGCCCCATCCACGTTCAAAGTGAGGCGTCGATTAATTTACTCGTTGACATATTTTGGTGCATAAAAGGCACAAATTGCACATTTAAGAATCTCAAATCTGAGAATTTAGACATTTTTTCTCAAATAATTTCGTAAATCGATTAATTGATTGTCAAAAAGTTTGGTGATTAACTCATTAGTCGACATAAATTGATGCAGAAAAGGGAAAAACTCCAGAGAATAAAGGTTTGATGCTCAAAATCCCCACCCAGACCTGTTTAATGTGCATCATTAGGCCTGCAACTATGATTATTCTTATTGAGGATTCATTTGCCGATTGATTTCTCGATTGATCGATGAGCTGTTTGATCTATAACACGACTGTCAGTGGTACAAATGTCTTGTTTCGTCCAAAGATATTCAGTTTACCGTCACACAGGAGGAAAGAAACCAAGAAATACTCACATTTAAGATGTTTTGATCAGAGGATTCGGACTTATCAATCGATTAATTGATTTATTATCAAAATAGTTAAGAGCCATTAACTGAATAATCAACATAAATGCATGCAGAGAAGGCATTTTGAGATGACAAATGTCTTGTTTCGACCAAAGATATTCAGTTTACCGTCACAGAGGAGGAAAGAAACCAGAAAATATTCACATTTAAAAAGGTGGAAACTGAGAATTTCTACTGTTTTTTCTGAATAAAAGACTCAAATCAATGAACAGATTATTGAAATAGATGCTAGCTGACATAAATTGATGCTTAATTGGAAACTATATCAGAAAAATAAGTCTTTGATGTTCAGAATTTCAATTAGTCACTTGGTTGTTTGGTTTTCCTCAAAGCCAAAGATAACAAATGTCTGGTTTTGTCTAAAAATATTCAGTTTACCGTCACAGAGGAGGAAAGAAACCAGAAAATATTCACATTTAAGTCGCTGGAAACTGAGAATTTGGGCTTTTTTCTTTTAAAAAAATGACTAAAATCAATAAACGAATTAATAAAATAACACCAATTAACTGAATAGTTGATGAAAACTGATGCATAAGTGGCTCAAATTGAAGAAAACGATGTGTTTGATGCTCAAACTTCCCACACAGATCTGCTGGATGCGTATTAATACATACTAGAGCTGCAGCAAACGATTATTTTAATTAGTTTGTTGTTTGAGTGTTTAGTTGTTGGGTGATTCTCAAAGCCAAACCCACAGAAGAAGAAAGAAAACATACAATATTCACATTTACGCCGCTGGAATCAGATGTTTTACGTTTATTTCTGCACAGATTGCAGGAAATAAAACATTTGATGTTCATTATTTCCTCCGCTTTGGCTTTTATGCTGCAACCAGATGTCATGTGTGTGTTTTAATAAAGGCCGACTTTGGATTCCATCATCAGAAGCATCACATCCTACGAATTTACCACCACGAAAACTGAAACGGTTCTAGGATCAGAAGGTCCAGCGGATCTAAAACCACAGTTACAGTGAATATTACAGCTGCCAGAGGTAAAGCTGCACCTCGAGGATGGAAAAAAACATCTTGGAGTTACGACTGTCGGACAGCCGAGTTTCACTTGTGAATGGCAAATGCTTGTCGAGCCGAGGAGAGAGAGGCCTCCACCCTCCACCCTCCACCCTCCACCCTCCACCCAGAACAACAGAGAGTCTGACTGTTGGTAATAATGAGCCGCATGACGAGTGGAGGTTCAGACCCAGGAGTGAGAGAGCAGCTTTAATCTTAATGTGTTTTCAGTGGATATGAAGACGTTCCCTTCAAAGAGTCTCAAAGAAATCAAAACAATCCTTCTCAAATGATTGATTTTGAGGCTTTAAAGATGCTTTAATACGGTGGCCCAGAAGGGTCAACGCAACGGCAAAACCCACAACAGAAGAACAGTCGGAAGAACAGGCTTTGTAACTTCTGTCGCAGCTTTTGCGGTTGCGTTGTGGCTTTTGCGGTTGCGTTGTGGCTTTTGCGTTGTGGCTTTTGCTGTTGCCTTGTGGCTTTTGCGGTTGCGTTGTGGCTTTTGCGGTTGCGTTGTGGCTTTTGCGGTTGCGTTGTGGCTTTTGCGGTTGCGTTGTGGCTTTTGCGGTTGCATTGTTGCTCTTGCTGTTGCGTTGTGGCTTTTGTGGTTGCGTTGTGGCTTTTGCGGTTGCGTTGTGGCTTTTGCGGTTGCGTTGTTGCTCTTGCGGTTGCGTTGTGGCTTTTGTGGTTGCGTTGTGGCTTTTGCGTTGTGGCTTTTGTGGTTGCGTTGTGGCTTTTGCGTTGTGGCTTTTGCTGTTGCCTTGTGGCTTTTGCTGTTGCCTTGTGGCTTTTGCGGTTGCGTTGTGGCTTTTGCGGTTGCGTTGTGGCTTTTGCGGTTGCGTTGTGGCTTTTGCGGTTGCATTGTTGCTCTTGCTGTTGCGTTGTGGCTTTTGTGGTTGCGTTGTGGCTTTTGCGGTTGCGTTGTGGCTTTTGCGGTTGCATTGTTGCTCTTGCTGTTGCGTTGTGGCTTTTGCGGTTGCGTTGTGGCTTTTGCGGTTGCGTTGTGGCTTTTGCGGTTGCATTGTTGCTCTTGCTGTTGCGTTGTGGCTTTTGTGGTTGCGTTGTGGCTTTTGCGTTGTGGCTTTTGCTGTTGCCTTGTGGCTTTTGCTGTTGCCTTGTGGCTTTTGCTGTTGCCTTGTGGCTTTTGCGGTTGCCTTGTGGCTTTTGCGGTTGCGTTGTGGCTTTTGCGTTGTGGCTTTTGCGGTTGCGTTGTGGCTTTTGCTGTTGCCTTGTGGCTTTTGCAGTTGCGTTGTGGCTTTTGAGGTTGCGTTGTGGCTTTTGTGGTTGTGTTGCGGCTTTTGTGGTTGCGTTGTGGCTTTTGCGTTGTGGCTTTTGCGGTTGCGTTGTGGCTTTTGTGGTTGTGTTGTGGCTTTTGCGTTGTGGCTTTTGTGGTTGCATTGTGGCTTTTGCGTTGTGTCTTTTGCGGTTGTGTTGTGGCTTTTGCGGTTGTGTTGTGGCTTTTGCGGTTGCGTTGTGGCTTTTGCGGTTGCGCTGTGGCTTTTGTGGTTGTGTTGTGGCTTTTGCGGTTGTGTTGTGGCTTTTGCGGTTGCGTTGTGGCTTTTGCGGTTGTGTTGTGGCTTTTGCGGTTGTGTTGTGGCTTTTGCGGTTGTGTTGTGGCTTTTGCGGTTGTGTTGTGGCTTTTGCGTTTGTGTTGTGGCTTTTGCTTTGTGGCTTTTGTGGTTGTGTTGTCCGGAGGTCCTTCTTGCCCAGAGCCGTCAGACTTTTTAATGCATCACAAGGGAGGGGACATAAATAGTTGGGTAGACTTTTAGTACTTTTATTACGGGCACTGATTGTTGTTTTTATACTGTGCAGTGTCACTGCACTTTTACTATTTCATTATTGCACTTTAATTTTTTATTTTATTTTACTTCTTAGCTGTGACTGTGGTGTGGATGTCAGTGTGCAGCTGAATAACTGAATTTCCCTCTGGGATGAATAAAGTATTTATCTATCCATCTTGTGGCTTTTAAAGTTGCGTTGTGGCTTTTGCGGTTGCGCTGACCCTTCTGGGCCACCGTACTTTAAAGATGCTGAAGTGATTAAATTTAACACCGAGGGCCTAAAAAGTGACTTTTTATTTCATGAATCACGAATTAAATTTCAAGTCCGACTAAAACCAAATTCAGGAAACGTTTCACTGTTAATCCACATATTAAGCACTCGGGCTTGTTTACATGCATGAAGGCGATTATAGTTCCAGTTTAATGGTCACCAGCTGGAAATAAATGATCCTTTAATGCATCAAAGCTGTACAGTGGTTATTTATGAAGATTAGATTTTTGCCTTTATTGGATGCCGACAGCAGAGGACATGGAGTGTGTTTACTCTATAATGGGAACTACCAGCAAGAACCAGAAATAAAGCAAATAAATCTTGTTTTCTCCAGAAGACATGTATTTTACTGGTAAGATACCAAAAGAAATGTAATTGTTAAGTGGTTAAACTCTAAATTAAACCTTTTTCATTCTGGTCCTTGAAAAATAGGTTACTGAAAGGTTTCCCACTTTAATGTCAAAGATTGATATCAGGGCTGATCAAGGTGTTTTTTAACTGATCCGTGCACAAACCTAAAGTCTGATATTTAGGTTTACTGTCACAGATGTAAATAAAAAGAGAGAATCTGTGGCAGGATGCTGATAAAATATCTGCAGTGTGGAAATATTCAAACCTAGAAAACAAGAGCAATCCCTCAGCTGAGTCACTTCATGTCAACTCAGTGAAGGCGGTTCATTGACCATCTCAGAATCTTTCTAGCAATGATCTCTGGCATCTAAAACTGACATCTGCCCATTTTGTAGCTGAAATTCCAACATTTTCTTCATTTTCCACCCAATGGAAATTCTCAATAAGTCTCTCGCCAGTTGGAAATCGAACCAGATGCCACTTTCAGACGTCCATATCTCTTGAAGTCTACGTCCTGGAGTCTTCACATGTTCAGGAGATGTTCAGAAGGTTCTGGTGGATGGAGAGAACGCAGCAGATTCTGGAAACCAAGACTCAGTTTGTTGGTTAAGACCTCTCAGATTCAGGATTTGTTCAAAAATTGCAAATAAATAGTATCTGAATGACATCACTGATGCTTAGAAAGCTTCCATATGTTAGTAGAAATGGAAGTTATGGCCAATCAAAGTGGACACAGGTAAACAAAAAGTCATTAATTTCCAAACGGCCAGATGGACGTCTTGAATCATGGGTAGGCTGATGACACTTAGGATAGTAAGAGATGGAAGTATCATCTACTGGTGTGTCAAGTTTCAACATCCTTCCATGTTGTCTTGTTGAAGATTCCAGGACGTAGATTTCCAGAGATGTGGATGTCTGAAAGTGGCATCTGGTTCAATTTACAACTCATGAGAGACTTATTGAGAACTTCCATTGGGTGAAAAATGATGAAAATGTTGGAATTTCAGCTACAAAATGGGCAGATGTCAGTTTCAGATGCCAAAGATCATTCCTAGAAAGTCTCAAGAGGTTCTGAGATGGTCAAGGAACTGACCTCCCCTAGTCTCTCGAGTTGACATGGAACGATCCAGCTACTTGTTTACCTCGAGGTGTCGGTAGCAAATCAGACACCGGTGAACTCCTGACTTTACTCTGGTAGCTTCTCTGCTGCATCTCTGTGATTTCCCTCCTTTACAGCCTGAAGCCGAGCCTCTAGAACCGACTTGGGACCGTGTGATTCTCTGGTAGAAACAAACCGACCAGATCACACTGAGGCGGAGAGCAGCAGCAGCCGAGTGGAAGAAAAGGACAACTCAGCCCTGTTCCCACACCGACAGCTGCTCTCCAGCCCGGCTTCTGACCAGAACCACATCAGTGCTGCCCGGTCGGACCGGCGCCGCCTCCACAGACCTGCAGCTGAGCACAATCTGCCGCTGCACGAGATTAACCCCCAACCTGCTGTTCGCTGGGACTGCAGGAGGATTTCTAGAAGGTTCAACACAGCTTTAAATCCACTGCAGGGTTCTTAAAAAAAACCCGAAACCATAAATAGGAAACTATTTTGATAAATAATTGATGTTTTAAGTCGTTTTTAAAGAAAAATGTGATGCTTGCTGCTCCTGAAACACAAGGATATATTGCTCTTCCTCCACATTACAGTTAAAACCTGTGTATTTTTAATATTTTCAACATTTAAAAGACTCTATATGATGTCAGGAACTCGTGCAACATCAATGTTTTTCTACTTAAAAATAATAATTTATTACTATGCTGCTTCGTTTATTAACTAGACGTTCTATTTATTATGGGTTTTTAAGCGATTTAATTATTAGATATTTACTGCAAAATGTTATTTATTCTGTACGGTGCTGGACATTTTTCTTACTTCATGTTTTAAATATGTTTGAATTTCAATAAACTGAACTGAACTGTGCAATATCTAGTTTTTCTACATAAAATAACAATAACAATAATAGTAATAATAATCGTTATATAGCGCTTTTCAAGACACTCAAAGATGCTTGACAAAGTAGGTAGGAAGACAAAAAAATAAATATATAATATAATATAAATAATAATAATAATAAGCATATATAATAAATAAATAATAAATAAAAATATATTTTATATATATAATAATATATAGTACAAATAATAAATAAATAATACACAATAATATATAGTAAATCTAAAATAAATAATATAATATATATAGTACATATAATAAATAAATAAAAAATAAATATAATATATAGTACATATAATAAATAAATAATACATAATAATAAATATTAAATCTATAATGAATAAATAAATAAATAATATATATCATATAAAATAAATGAATAATATAATATAACATACATAACAATATATAATATATATAATAAATAAACCACATAATATAATATACAATAATAATATATATGTTATATATATAATAATATATAGCATATATAATAAATAAATAATGTATATAATATATAGCATATATAATAAAAACAAAGAAATAATAATATATAACATAAAATAAATAATAATATAATAATATATAGTGTATATAATAAATAAATAAATAAATAATATATAATAATATATAGTGTATATAATAAATAAATAAATAATATATAATAACATATAGCATATATAATAAAAAGAAATAAATAATAATATATAACATGTATAATAAATAAATATTAATATAATAATATATAGAATAATCTGTACAATATTTACAGTATTTAAGTGAATTTTTTTGTTTATTTTCTTTTTTTGCTGATGTTCTCAGTGTTTTTTCACTTTCTACAAAGTTCTCCACTGTGGCATCGATAAAGAATTATCGCATCTCTTAGGCTGCTTCAATACAGTCTGTTCTCCTTCTATTGATTAACTGATCAATTAATCAGGAGCAGCTGATTAAAATGAGCCCACAGGAGTCCTCAGTTCTGTCGATCAATGAGCCTCGTTTCAGTCAAGTAAATGAATAAATCAAATTCAATCAACTGGAAGAGTCTAAAACAGTGAAGCAGCCCTGCACTGATTAAATCAACCCTTTTTACTGTTTATCTGCATGTGAACTCAGCGTTTTTAAGTCATTCCAGTTCCTTTATGCTTTGCTTTCAACTTTAAATCACTTTTATTACACTTGTTGCATTTAAATTTACTTTATGCATGTAGATGAATGAGCTTTTTTTAAAGGTTTATCAGGTAGAATGTCTGTTTTTGCATGATTAAGGTTATTTATTGCCTTTTCTTTACACCAAAGAAACTGGAAAATGTCCCTCAGCCCTTAAACAATCTCACCCAACCAACTGTAAACGATAAATACTAGATTATCGTTAAATATGAGGCTTTCTAAAAACATCTCGCCTCCAGTTTGCAGCGTTTTAAGCCGAGTCGATGTGATAAAAATAAAACTCCCGCTGTGCACAACCAGGCAGGATTAATCCTTCCGTCCCTGAATGACCTGCAGCTCTTCTTCCTCTTCTTCTTCTACTTTCTTTAGCTTTTAATTTAAGAAAGCATTGAGAGCTTTCAGATGTGTTCAGCAATCCTCCAAGAACATAAAACCTTTCTATAAACGATGACAAACAGTAAATTAATGAATTATTAGCCGCAATTTGAGACAGTTCAACTTTTATAACTCCAAATGCTACGTTTAAGCCTGTAAACCAGACCTCCGGACCACCAGGGGGCGCTGCACAGGTTTAATAAATACACTCAAGTATAATAAATACCTAACGAATAAAAATCTGACCTGAGGAGTCGCCTTTTTGAAGAACACGTCGTAAAATGTGCTTTTCCAAATGCGTTTAACGTTAAATAACTGCCATGAAATGATGTCGCCACAATCATCCAAGAACATAAAACCTTTATATAAACGACAACAAACAGTAATTTAGTTAATTATTGGCCACAATTTCAGACATTACCAGACCTCCGGACCACCAGAGGGCGCTGCACAGGTTTAATAAATGCACTCACGCGTAATAAATACCTAATAAATTAAAATAAATATACAAAATGCGGTATATTTAGAATTTTTTTGGTTTTTTTTACATTTATTTCATTTTAATAAGCATAGTTTTTGTACATATTTCCTGTTTTACAACATGTAATACTATTTTAAAATGTGCTGTATTTATAAATTTGATTCGTCAAACCAAACATATCACAGTAAAACTTATAATCGATTTTATAATAAAATAATGCTTTTTTGGTGATGATTGTAGAACAAAATCGCAAAAATAAGAATTCAAAACTATAAAATATACAGCTTACATGATTAATATTAGTGAATATTTACAACAAAAAATGACTTCTATAATTATTACCATACTTTTGCAATCTAATTTTATACTTGCAAGATAAATCGTACAGTGAACAACAAAAAAACTAAACATACACTAATAAATACACTCATTCATGTCATAAAATGTGCTTTAAATGCATTTAACGTTAAATAACTGCCATGAAATGATGTCGCCACAGTCCTCCAAGAACATAAAACCTTTTCATAAACGACGACGAACAGCAAATTAATTAATTATTTATCATTTCACATCATTTTTAAAACTCTTAAATGCTGCGTTTGAGCCCGTTTCCCCCGCAAACCAGACCTCCAGACCACCAGGGGGCGCTGCACAAGTTGTGGGACGTGATTAAAAAAAACCCAGATAACATGTAAACAAGCCTCCAGCTAGCATATTAGCATAGCGCGGCTTCTTTAAGGCTAATTAAGAGCTTATCCGAGCATCAGAAATTTAGAATGTTTACATCTACGTTCACAAAAATGGGGTATTAGAAAAACCCGATCTTAACCGAGATACGTGGGAAGAAGAAACTCAAAATAACCTGTGAGAGCTGACGAGGAAACTAAACATACTATCAGTGTTTATTATAAAAGGAATAAAAAGAAGCAGGAAGTGATTTCTGATGTTTTTAAAGTCGGTTCGGGAGTTTTCCCGCCCCCTGCTGGTCAGAATCTGCATGACGCAGCTTTAAAATGTGACTTAACGCTGTTAAAAGCTCGTTTTTAGCCATTTTGTGATAAACGTACCAGATTTTACGGCTCCAACAGGTATAAAAACACTACATTCTGGAAACTTTAGAACATTTGTGTTACCGATTGTGGCTTATATGTGAAGTAAGTGAAATCTCAGACACATTCAAAAGTTTGTTTGGGGGTTTTTCGGCCTCCTATTGGTCGGAAATCCTTAACGCAATGCAACAACTAGCAATGACGTAATGACGTATGATGAAACTTCTTCTTCTGCAACGATTTATTGGCAGCTGAACTGAGATTTACTGTTGCAAGCGGCTCCATTTCAGTACTGAAAGCAGTTTTTTCTTTCCAAATGGACGCAAACCTCACTTATAGGTGCAAAAACTACACCTGCTCAACTCCACAAATCTATATTTATTGAATTATTTTAAGGAATGAGAGAAGCAGGAAGTGATTTCTGATGTTTTTAAAGTTGGTTCGGGAGTTTTCCCGCCCCCTGCTGGTCAGAATCTGCATGACGCAGCTTTAAAATGTGACTTAACGCTGTTAAAAGCTCGTTTTTAGCCATTTTGTGATAAACGTACCAGATTTTACGGCTCCAACAGGTATAAAAACACTACATTCTGGAAACTTTAGAACATTTGTGTTACCGATTGTGGCTTATATGTGAAGTAAGTGAAATCTCAGACACATTCAAAAGTTTGTTTGGGGGTTTTTCGGCCTCCTATTGGTCGGAAATCCTTAACGCAATGCAACAACTAGCAATGACGTAATGACGTATGATGAAACTTCTTCTTCTGCAACGATTTATTGGCAGCTGAACTGAGATTTACTGTTGCAAGCGGCTCCATTTCAGTACTGAATGCAGTTTTCTGTTTCCAAATGGACGCAAACCTCACTTATAGGTGCAAAAACTACACCTGCTCAACTCCACAAATCTATATTTATTGAATTATTTTAAGGAATGAGAGAAGCAGGAAGTGATTTCTGATGTTTTTAAAGTTGCTTTGGGAGTTTTTCCGCCCCCTGCTGGTCAGAATCTGCATGACACAGCTTTAAAATGTGAATTAATGCTGTTAAAAGCTCGTATTTAGCCATTTTGTGATAAAATTACCAGATTTTACTGCTCCAATAGATCTAAAAACACTACATTCTGGAAACTTTAGAACATTTGTGTTACCGATTGTGGCTTATATGTGGAGTAAGTGAAATTTCAGACACATTCAAAGTTTGTTTGGGGGTTTTTCGGCCTCCTATTGGTCGGAAATCCTTAACGCAATGCAACAACTAGCAATGACGTAACGACGTATGATGAAACTTCTTCTTCTGCAACGATTGAGTGCAGTTTTCTGTTTCCAAATGGACGCAAACCTCACTTATAGGTGCAAAAACTACACCTGCTCAACTCCACAGATCTATATTTATTGAATTATTTTAAGAAATGACAGAAGCAGGAAGTGATTTCTGATGTTTTTAAAGTTGCTTTGGGAGTTTTTCTGCCCCCTGCTGGTCAGAATCTGCATGACACAGCTTTAAAATGTGAATTAATGCTGTCTGACACTTAAAAAGCTCCACTCTTTAGCTATTTTTTGATAAAAGCACCACATGTTACCGCTCCAACAGGTATAAATACACCATATTTTAAACCTTGCAGCACTGGAGGCCTGTGAAGACCTGAGATGTGTTCACTGACTGACACAGGACTATGCAGACTCATGTGAGAACCCCTTGAGGACATGAAAACTCAGGGTGGGAACATGTGGCGGACAGGTGAGCTCCTTACCTGCTTCCTTCCCTGCCGGAGGACCAAACTGCGGCTCCTCCTTTTCTCGCTGTCGCTCCTTTAAAATCCTTCAAGCCTCCACAAACTGCGACATGTTGAGCTCCAGCCTTCGGCCCCCTTCAGCCATGCACACGGAGAGAAGCTCCGACCTGCAGCCGCCCTCCGCTGCACCAAACCCCGCAGAGGAACCGCGGGATTCCGGCCTCGGCTCGGTGGAAGTCGGATCCGCTTCCTGCGTGGAAGTGGAATAAAAAGTTGTTCCTGGCGGAGGAGTGAAGGCTGGAGAGCGTCTTCCCCCCGCGGAGCCTACTGGCGTCTCTGTGTAATCAGATGCTGCTCACCACAATATCCATTCATCCTATTACACCTTTAACCCTTCAGTGTCTGCGGACGGGCTCTGTGCTGCGTTCAGGGGCCGCGGGAAAAAACACCACTCAGCCTGGAAACACGCCTTATTCACGTGAACTACAAAGAAGAGACCACGTGGTGAAGCACACATGCACAATAAGGGGAAAACTTTTAATTAATTAAAGATAAATTAATCATGCAAGCCAGTTTATCTTATGCGTGTTAATTATATTTTTCTTATAAAATGCTTAAATGATGACTAATAACAGATATTTACTTGTAAAATGTAATATTTATCATGTTTTGGGATTTGATCTTACAAGTTTCCATCCTGTTTTTTAAATTATTTTTAAAATTATTATTTTTTTGTATTTCGCGTTTACTTCATTTAGTTTTTAAAGTTTTTATCCTTTTATTTAAGTGTATTTTTTGTACATATTTCTTTTCTTGTCGCCTGTTTTACACTCAGTTAATTAAGATTGTTTTTTTAAAATGCGATAAGTACATTCAAAATATATTAAATACCTAATAAATAAAAATAAATATACTAAATGCAGCATATTTATTTTAAATTTTTTTAGTATTTTCCTTTTATTTAATTTTCCTTTACAAATTAATTCTAAAAGTTTTTATCCTTTTATTTAAGTGTAGTTTTTGTACATTTTTTTTTTATTTTCACCTCTTTACACACAGTTAATTTTTGTTTATTGTTTTAAAAATGCAATACGTACACCCATAAATATAATAAATACCTAATAAATAAAAACAAATATATTTAATGTAGTATATTTAGAAGTGGGTTTTTTTTTTAGTATTTTATATTTAGTAATTATTTTAAAAGTTTTTATCCTTTTATTTAAGTGTAGTTTTTCCACATGTTTGTATGTTTGCCTGTTTTAACACATGTACACTGAGTTAATTCAGGTTGTTTTAAAATGAGCTGTATGTATAAATTTGATTTGCCAAACCAAATTTACCATAGCAAACAATAATTACGAACGTTTTGGTGATAATTGTCAAACAAAACAATAAAAATAAATATTCTAAACTCCCTTTTCCTCATGATACATAACAAACATTATTATTATTGTGAATATTTAAAACTAAAAAAAATCCCTATAATTATTTATATACTTTTGTAACCTCATTTTATACTAGCAAGATAAATTGTACATAAACTAATAAATATCTAATAAATAAAAATAAAAATACCAAATGTAGTATATATGTTTTTATTTAAATTTATTTTATTTTTCTCTACAGATTAATTTTAAGAGTTTTATCCTTTTATTTTAGTTTTTGTACATTTTTTTTATTCTTGCCTGTTTTACAACGCTTACACTGTTTTAAAATGTCCTGTGTTTATAAATAAAACCTATTATAGTCGATTTTATAGTAAAAAGTAATGCTTTTGGTGATGATCGCAAAACAAAATTACAATAATAAAATTTCTAAGCCTCGTAATATACAGCAAACATGATTAATACTAGTGAATATTTACAACTAAACAAATATTTCTACAACTAATTTCTATATTCTGCTGTCTGATCTTACACTTGCAATATAAACTGCACATTGTGAAAGACAAAGAAGCTGTAATACATTAATAAATACACTCAAATATAATAAATGCCTAATAAATACAAATAAATAGACTGAATGTAGAATATTTAGTCACTTTAATAGAGAATATTTAGATATAAATGTGCTATTAATTGTATAGTTGGAGGATTAAGTTGTTTGTTCACTGTAAAATTAATAAAACTAAATAAATAAACTTAATAATTCACCTTCAAACATTAAATAGTTGAGAATGTGCAGATCTGGAAGTGTTCTTCCACTAATTAGTCAGAAAATGAAGGTTTTTGTTTTATTATACAGCGATATTGAAAAAGAAGAAAAAGAAGAAGTCGGTTTACTTTTCAGTAAAACTTAGATTTTTATTTTCTCTGTGGACAAAATTAGAGGAGAGAAAGAAGCAACAAGCATCAAACACAGTGAAGCTGTTTACAGTCATAATAATAAATATATTAAAGTTTGCCTGAAACTATTAAAAAAACTTCCTTTAGGTCCAAACAAAGAGAGCATCTTTAAAACTGAACTTATTTTACGAGCCAAATAACCTCAATCTGCCTTTTTATTTCATCATTTTAGTCCTAAAACACATTTAAACTGTTTAATTTCATGTTTAATTTCACTTCCTCATTATATCTGACAGGAAGTAGAATACGTAACAAAGTCCCTGATGACCGTCAACAGCAGCCCTGAGTCAAAACTATTTCTAAAATGTCCAAAAACAAAAAGAAGCTTTATTATTGTTTCAGATTAAACCGCAGAAGGTGGGCGATTGGGTTCCCGAGGCGTCCCTGAAGGCACCACGAACCCAGGACATGGTGTTATAAAAATAGAGGAGAGTTTAAAACAAAATCATTGGTCTGGAAATGAAGTAAAAACATTTCATCTTCACTCCGATGCAGTTTTCATTTCAACGTCTGACATCTGCATCTTGTTCCTGAAGATCTCAGTTTTTGCATTTAATCAGCAGTAAAAACCTGCTTTCTGTGCAAACGGCGCCATCGTGAGGACGAACGCAGAATCACAACAACACGGTCGGATGAGGGAGTTTAGATTCCTGTGACAAAGCAGCAGCTTCAGCTTCTCCTCACAGCTGGATCAGTTCCTCTAAGCCGCCTGGAGGAAGATGAAACGTTTCCAGAAGGGTAAAAAAAAAAATCACGTTTTATTTTGATTCAAGAAAAACCACTGCATTGTTGTGAAATAAAAAAATAAACTCAGCTGATCAAAGCTGACGGTTTATCGTTGAAAGCCTTGAAAACATAAAATGAAATGTCAGCAGGACGGACAGCAGCAGGTGGTTTCGAGCCACAAGAGTCCACCTTTCAAAATAAAACCCCATCGGATGAGTCGATGGTGGAAGCCTCATCGTTCCTCTGCCAGCAGAGACCTGAAGTTCTCCAGCTCTCGGACACTCGTGGAAATCCTGCAGGGCAACACATGAAGAGAGGATATCACATTAGAGCCGTTCAACACTCGGCTTCCCATTTTCAAAATAAGAGGCAGTTAAAGGGTATTGAATATGGGCTCTACATACCCACACAAATATAGTATGAACTGTGCTCATCTTTGACCTGTTAAACTCTTATTATTACCTCCATCAAGGAGGTTATGTGATGGCTTGTGTTGGTTTGTTTGTTTGTTTGTGTGCAAAATAACTCAAAACTCATGGACGGATTTGGAGGAAATTTTCAGGAACTGTGTGAAATGGGACAAAGAACAAATGATGACATGTTGGGACTGATCTGTATCACCGTCTGGATCCAGGAATTTTTTTTACTCTAAGTGTAACCAGGTGGAGAATTAAATGCGGTTTACTCTAAAAGCCACCAGAGGACACTCTTGTTTTTGGGGTAACCTCCTCTGTGACCACATGACATTTTGGGTCTCCACGCGACAGACAGCGACAGTGACGGAGTTCTCTTTCCTTCCTGAGCGACATACGCACGGTTGGGCCGGCATTCTTATCTCCGGTTGTCTAAGAAGCTGGGAGGCTGTTAGGAGCTGCCGCGCTAGAGGCCGCGCCCGTTCATTAGGTCGGATGGGGTGAAGGCCGCATTGTCGGTAGGACATTTGAACTGTATGTAATTACATTTGTATCTGTAACGTTCCATAGAAAATATGTGAACTGGGAGATTGTGTTGGGGGTGGACTGAAGCTCTGAGTGCTTTTCTAGTTGCTTGTATGTTTTAACTCACACTGTCACCTCCCTGTAATTGTATTTTATGACGTGCTGTTGACCTCTTGGCCAGGTCACCCGTGTGAAATGAAATTGGTTTCATCTGGTTAAATAACAAATTTGGTTTATCTGACATGGAAATTTGCAGTTTTACTGTTATTTATAGAATTTAGGTAGGTTTGGAACACTTTTTAGTAAAACCTTTGATCTCTACAACCTTTTGGGGCATAGAAAGGGGGAAAGAAGCTAAAGTTACACCATTTCTCTCCATAAAAACAGAAAGAACCATCCAAAAGTCATGCAGGTCGGTCAGAGAGAGTCACAAAGAATACGCTAAATGTGGTCAAATTTGATTTAAATCACTTTCTGTTTCACAAATAAAACTACTCATATACTTTTGCAATCTGATTTTACACTTGCAAGATAAATTGTGCGTTGTAAAAGACAAAGAAGCTATGCATACACTAATAAATACACTTATAAATATGATAAATGCCTCATAATAATAAAACAAGATAAGATAAGACAACCCTTTACTAATCCCACAGTGGGGAAATCTGCAATGTTACAGCAGCAAAGACAGTTAAGGAATGAATTGTAAAATAAAAAGTTCTAAAAAATAACATTACTGCACAGATTTTTGTGACTGGGATGGGATTTCGGCTCCACTCTGTACCATAAATTAAATTTATTTAACATGAAAATTTTGTATTTCTAATTAATCTAGAGAATTTTGGGAGGTTTGGAGCATCTTTAGTGACACCTTTGATCTGTAAAACCTGCTGGAGGCATAGAAAGGCATTTAACAAAAACAAAAAAAGCTAAAGTTACACCATTCTCTTAGCAAGAAACCTTAAAAACAAAAAGAATCATCCAAAAGTCATGCAGGCCCATCAGAGAGAGTCACAAAGCATTAGCTAAATGTGGTCACATTAAATCTAAATCACTTTCTGTTTCACATATAATGTTAAAAATTCAGAAGATCCCCGGTTCGCGTCCCGGTTAAGTCGCCTGGGATCTTTCTGTGTGGAGTAAAGGCTTTCAGGCTGAACTGCAGGCAGTGTTTCCACCGAGCAAAGAGGTAGACGGTAAAGGTAGACTAAAGAAGAAAATAAAACAATAAAATAAAAGCAGCTTGGCTCAAAAACTAAACTGTCAACAGAGGAACAATCTGTTGGGAGACACTAGAGAGCAGATTAGGTATTGAACTGAAGAAGTCCTGCAGAGAAAGGCATCAGTTCAATTTAGTTTTATTTATATGGCGCCAATTTAGATAAGTAATCTCATTATGGGCAGTTGACAAAGTAGAATCAGACCATAAAGTATTATATTATAGAGAGAAACCCAGTCAAACCTAACCAGCCATATACACTATATTACCAAAACTACTCGGACTCCCCTTCAAATAACTGAATCCAGGTGTTCCAATCACTTCCATGACCACAGGTGTATAAATCCAGCCTCTAGACATGCAGACTGCTTCTACAGACATTAGTGAAAGAATGGGTCGCTCTCAGGAGCTCAGTGGATTCAAGCGTGGTACCGTGATGGGTTGAAACCTGAGCAATAAGTCCATTTGTTAAATTTCCTCAATACCTCCAGACTTGGTGAGGCCTTCAGATCAGCTCCAGAACAGTGGTAGAGCTTCATTAATGGGTTTCCATGGCCCAGCAGCTGCATCCAAGCCTCACATCACCAAGGTCAATGCAAAGCGTTGATGCAGTGGTGTAAAGGACGCCGCCACTGGACTCTAGAGCAGTGGAGACCAGTTCTCTGGAGGGACCAATCACACTTCTCTGTCCGGACATCCCATGGACCAGTCTGAGTTTGGAGGTTGCCAGGACAACGGTACTTCCTGACTGCATTGTTCCAAGTGTAAAGTTTGGTGGAGGGGGGTTATGGTGTGGGGTTGTTCTTCAGGGGTTGGGCTTGGCCCCTTAGTTCCAGTGAAAGGAACTCTTAATGCTTCAGCAGACCAAGACATTCTGGACTATTTGATGCTCCCAACTTTGTGGGAACAGTTTGGGGATGGCCCCTTCCTGTTCCAACATGGCTGCCACCAGAGCACAAAGCAAGGTCAGTAAAGACATGGATGATCCAGTCTGGTGTGGAGGAACTGGACTGGTCTGCTCAGAGTCCTGACCTGAACCTGATAGAACACCTTTGGGATGGATTAGAGTGGAGACTGAGAGCCAGGCCTTCTGGTCCAACATCACAAATGCTCTTCTGGAAGATGGTCAAAGATTCCCATGAACACACTCCTAAACCTTGAGGAAAACCTTCCCAGAAGAGTTGAGGCTGTTATAGCTGCAAAGGGTGGAACAACTCCATACTAAACCCTACAGACTAAGAATGGGACATCATCAAAGTTTATGTAAAGGCAGACGTCCCAATACTTTTGGCAATATAGTGTGTTTATGACTCATTTTCAGGTTTAAAATGTGTTCCAGACTGGATCTAGACTACAGTTCCTGCAGCAAAAGCAGCTCAAGAAGCAGACTGGGAGCTCTGGTTTTCTCTTTTTATTATGTTATATTATTATTATGACGTGGTGCCGACAGACTCTCACCTCCCGAAGGCGTTGAACAGAGAGACGATCTCCTGCCGGCTGAGCTGGAAACTGGGTCGCTGCTCGCTGGATTTGGGCAGAGCTTCAATCTGTTGCGCTGAAAACAGAATCTTTAGCGCCGTGCCTAATCCCTGAGTCTGATGACAGAGAGATAAAAACAAAGAGCGCATCACAATGCAGCTGTTCTTCACCACACACACCGTCCAGCCTGAGCACCATTTAAACAGCTTTTAGTCTTTACCTTCAGCATGTACTCGTTCTTCTACAGATCACAGGAGTAAAAACATGAACAATCTCTACAGGGTTCACTCATTGTGCCTGAATTGTGTGTTTTACTTTGCATAAATACGACATTTCCACCATAAATTAATGCAGAAGAGGCACAAATTGGTAAATAAGTGCTCAAAACTTCCCCTGAATGTTCAAACCAAAGTTACGCCCAGGTCTTGTTAGCTCCCGATGACTCCTGCTAACTGCTATTAGGTAAAGAAAGTTGCCATTAGCTACAGTTAGCTCATTTAGCATGTGTTATCTCCAAATGGCTGTTGTTAGCTCCTGTTAGCTTATATAAGTTCCTGATGGTCCCTGATAGCTTCTAGATTGCTTCTATTAGCTGCTTATGGCTCTTGCTAGCTCTTCCGAACACCTGTTAACCTTAAATTGCTTCTGTTAGCTTTTAATAGCTCTTGCTAGCTCTTGGTAGTTCCTGTTAACTTTAGACCGCTTCTATTAGCTGCTAATGGCTGTTGTGAGCTCTTGTCAGTGGCTGTTAACTTTAGATTACTTCTGTTAGCTCCTAATAGCTCTTGCTAGCTCTTGTTAGTGCATTTTAACTTTACATTGCTTCTGTTGGCTGCTAATGGCTCTTGCTAGCTCTTCTTAGCACCTGTTAACTTTAGATTGCTTCTGCTATCTCCTAATGGCTCTTGCTAGCTCTTGTTAGTGCCTGGTAACTTTAGATTGCTTCTGTTAGCTGCTAATGGCTCTTGCTAGCTCTTGTTAGTGCCTTTTTATTTTAGATAGCATTTGTTAGCTGCTAATGGCTCTTGCTAGTTCTTTTTAGCACCTGATAACTTTAGATTGCTTCTGTTGGCTGCTAATGGCTCTTGCTAGCTCTTGTTAGTGCCTTTTTATTTTAGATAGCATTTGTTAGCTGCTAATGGCTCTTGCTAGTTCTTTTTAGCACCCCCTTTTAACTTTAGATTACTTCTGTTAGCTCCTAATAGCTCTTTATATCGCTCCTGTTAGCTGCTAATGGCTCTTGCTAGTTCTTTTTAGCACCTGATAACGTTAGATTGCTTCTGTTGGCTGCTAATGGCTCTTGCTAGCTCTTGTTAGTGCCTTTTTATTTTAGATAGCATTTGTTAGCTGCTAATGGCTCTTGCTAGCTCTTGTTCGTGCCTGTTAAATCCTGTTTGATTTCTGCAAATCATTGCGTCTCGACTTCGTGAACTGCTTCTCTAAGCTAACGAGAGGTTTTGAGATGCAGATACTGTAAATGGATGGATCAGAAGTACCTGCAGTTTCCCCCAAAGGCGGCATTTGAAGCACCCGACACAATCCATGATCCTGGAGATGTTGAGGAAGGCCAGTCTGATGTCCTCCTGATAATCACAAAATGTCTGCATGTTTACAGAGCAGTTATTGTTTACAATTTACAAAGCTCAATATATTCAGTGGTACTCCCTCTGAGTAAGAAGTCATTGGTCCGTGCATTGCTTTCTTTGTTTGGTTGTGAGTTCAGGGTTTTAAAAGGTTGCTCACCTTCAGTTTGGCTGCTTCCTTTTCATTGCCGGCAAACAGAGAAGTTTCATCAAAGTGTAACGGGAAAGATCTGGAAGAGTAAACAGGGAGGGAAGAGTCGGGACAAAATACCAGGTTAAAGAGTAAATATGACAAAAGTTGCTGTAATGGATGATTAAGAAACGTGAACAGGTTGCATCATTTCACCCCCATAACACTGATGGACTCACAACTATAAAACACGTGCAGCACAACCAGATATCTTCTCGTTTTATTAACAAAACCTGTTGCCTGCAAGATCGGCAATGCAAATTGACTCTCGACAGTTAAGCCACAGAGTTAAACATGTCGATAGCCTGAACAGAGATAAGAAGAGAGCTGCAGCAGCTGCGGATGTCTAAACTCATTTCTTCATATGCTCAGATCATTTTCATTTCCACACTCGTCAGACTTAACCAGCACACTTCAGACGTTTAGATTCTCATCAGACGCATAATAAAATCAGACGTATTAAATTTGTTCTGTAGCAGAACCTGTTAGCCCCTGATGTCACCTGATGGGTTCTGTTAGCTTTGTTTTGCTTTGGTTGGCTCTGGTTAGCGTTTGTTTGCTCTAAGTTGCACCTGTTAGCTTCTGATAGCTTGTGTAAGATCCTGATGACCCCTGCTAGCCGATTTGAGCTCCTGATGTCTTGTGCTAGCTGTTAATGGGTTTTGTTCACTCCTGCTAGCTCCAGATAGCTTCTGTTAGCTCCTGTCTGATCCTATTAGGATGTACTAGCTTTGTTTGGCTCCAGTTGACTAGCTTCTGTTAACACTTTATAGCTCAAAACAGAACCTGTTAGCTCCTGATGGCGCCTGTTGGGTTCTATTAGCTTGGTTTTGCTTCAGCTAGCTCTGGTTAGCTTCTGTTAGTTCTAGGTAGCACCTGCTAGCTTCAGATAGCTCATGTAAGCTCCTGATGACCCCTGCCAGCATCTTTGAGCTCCTTGCTAGCTCTAGCTGCTGCCTGTTAGCTCCAGATAGCTTCTGTTAGCTCTTGCTGGATCTTATTAGGATGTACTAGCTTGGTTTAGCTCCAGTTGGCTCTGGTTAGCTCCTGTTAGCGCTTCACAGCTCCAGACAGAACCTGTTAGTTACTGATAGCACCTGTTAGCACATTGAAGTGCAGTGAAGAGAAACTAACGACTATATATTAAATCCATATCCACTGAAACCTACCACCAGCAGGTGCTGTGGAGTCCGACTGACCTGGCCAGCTGAAGGATGTCCAGCAGCAGCTCCTTGTGGTTCTGATCCTCCTCTGGTCTGCCGGTGTAAAGCTTGAAGGACTCCCGCTGGAAGAACGGCAGAGCTTTGGCCAGCGCTCGCAGCTCGATCAGGTACAGGAAGTAAAGGTTACGGAGCCTCTTTGGGCCTTCGCCGGCCGTCAGCTCGGAGTCAAAACGCTGCCTGAACTCAGACACGTTGTGACCCCACTTCCTCTGAAACCAGCCGTCTGAAGGAAGGAACAACACAAACACAGCTGAGGAAACCTTGATGACTCTTTACTCTAGATTCCTGGTTTGTGCAGGTGTCGTCATGCCCCACCATCCAGCAGGTATCTGGCGCTCAGGTGTATATTGATGCTGGCGTGGAGGCCGGAGACGAGGCGGTAGAAGGCCCTCTTCTCCACGCACTGACCTGAGAGGCAAAACATGCAACCTGAGCTGACAAAAAACTGAAAAAACACTCCACAGCATGTTCAGGTGAAACATCAGCTCACCTTCCAGCCAGCTGTAGAAGCTCCTGGCTGTAAACAGACACAGAGAGGTTAGAAACATCTGAACAGTGAAGCTCATCAGAGGAAAACTGAGGATTCTCACCTTCACCTCCTGAGCTGCTCTGGAACGAGTTGGGAATCAGCGGTCGCTTGATAGAAAACGGTCTGTGAAGGAGAAGTAAAGGGTTTGATACGTCTGCTTCACAAGTCATCAAGCATTCATGTGTCAGACTTGAAAAAAGTGTTTAACAGCAGAGTAAAAAATAAAGACTCAGGCCCTTTTTGATTGGGGAGGAACCACATTTAGCCACATTTAGCCACATTTAGCCACATTTAGCCACATTTAGCCACATTTAGCTAGCTACCCGGCTAACACAGACTGAACACTGGCTGCTCTGTGCAAAATGAAAGCAACTATTTACTGTTATTTTACAGATTTCCTTTGTTTTGTTAAATTATACACAATATCTAGTAAAATCACCCAAAAATATTATATTATATATATATTTATTTATATTAATTTACATGTCAACCCTGAAAAATACAGGCAAAAACTCTAAATAATGTCAACATCAGAAATATGTGTTTTTATACAGTTGTATATATATTTGTTTATTTAACGGCAAAATTTATGTCAGCAAAAATATCATTATTTTTACAGATATTCACCTGAGTTTAAATGAAACTTTGTAAATTCAGGACTGAAAAATGGCAAATAAACCAATAAATTCACTGCTATGTTACAGGTTTTTCCAGTTTTTCTAAATTGCAGATAAAATCTACAAACATAACAGAAAAAAAGGTATTAATTTACATGCGAGTCCTAAAAAAAACAGGGAAAAACTGTAAATAATGTCCACATCATTCTGTGTTTTCATAAGCCGTAATTTATTGTTTTACTAAGTCTGACTTTAATATTTGCAGTTATTTGTGCTTTTTTGTGCTAAATTAGAGATGATGAAAAGAAAAAAATATTCATTTGCTGTTAACCTTTAAAAAACAGCATAAATAGTAATTTGTTCATTTAATACTAAATATTTATATCAGCAGCAGATTTCTTCTTATTTTACATATACTGACCTTAGTTTAAATGAAACTATGTATATTAAGGACTGAAAAATAGCTAAAAAATAAATAGAAAAATAAAAAAATTCACTGCTTTATTACAGATTTTTCCCGTTTCGTTAGATCACAGATAATATCTAGTACCATAACAGGAAAAAAACCTTTTAATTTACATGCTAATCCTAGAAATAAAATAAAAAACAGTGCAAAACTAAAATAAACAGTAATTTGTTGTTTTACAAAGTTTGACTTTAATACTGTACTGTTCTTGTTGTATTTAAATCACTAAAAATATTATTATTTTACAGATAATTCCTATTAATTGAAAGGAAGCTTATGTATATTAATTACTTTGTTAAATTAGAGATAATATCTGGTAAAATCACAGAAAAAAACATTTATTTACATGTTTACCCTTAAAAAAAGCAGGCGGAAAATGTAAATCATTTCTACACCAAATATTTTCATATTTACAAACAATAATTTGTTGTTTTTAAACATTTGAGAGTAAAACTACACTATTTTTACGGTATTTAAATCAACAAGATTCTCCTTATTTTACACATATTTACCTTAGTTTAAATTAAACTACGTATATTAAGGATTGAAAAATGGCAAATAAAATAATTAACTTAAAAAAATCACCACTATATTACAGATTTTTTAATAATATCTAGTAACATAACAAAAAGTGTTGATTTAAATGTTAATCCTAAAAAACAGAAAGTTTGGCTTTAATCAGCACTGTTTTTACTGTATTTAAATATGTATGAAATATTGTTTTATAGATATTATATACATACATAAAGGACTGAAAATTTGTATTTTTTTGTTAAATTAGAGATGATATCTAATAAAAACACTGTAAATAATTTAAAATATCTATATTTTCATATTTACAAATAATTATTTGTTCTTTTTCAACATTTGAGTGTGAAATTAAACTGTTTTTACTGTATTTAAATCAAGAAAAATCTGATTATTTTACAGATATTTGCCCATAGTTTAATTTTTTTTTAGCCAGCACCAACAGCAGGTTGACGTTTTCATCGTGAGTAAAATGTCTCCTTCACACCGACATTCAAGATCAGTTATAACAAATAAAACTTTGGTCGCCATCAGGTCAAAATATGTCGACATGTAGCTCCCTGTTGCACCTACAGCCTCTCAGGTAAGAAGCTCCTCCTGCTGAACACAGTTGAATCTGAAGCCGTGTCAGGTCTTACTTGAAGCAGTTCTCCTCGTAGATGCTGTTCCAGATCTGCCAGGCCTCCGGTCCTTTATAACCCGTGAAGCGTTCAGGGTTCAGCAGCAGGTCGACGTACTGGGAGTCTGGAGACTCTTCATCTGGGAAACAGCAGCACATGGGTCAGCTGGAGGTCGCTGTAGCGTCGTCCTTTAGTCATCAGCAACGTCATGTTTAGTCAGACGAGTAGAGGAGGGTGGAGGCCCGGCTTCATGTCGCAATAATCCACCAAGGCTGAGCATTAATTCACAGACTTTTCACGATGTCCCCAGAAACATTCTTACTTTTAAGTTCTCTAAGTCTTTCCATCCTGCAGCCAGAACCTTTTAACTTAAAACACTTCATTATTAGCACTTTTCTACCATCAGATCTCCAACGAAACTATCTTCTCTCTCTGTTCAAACTCATTAAAACCAGCTTTGTTTTCCTTTTCTCAGGTTTGCTTCTTTATATTTAAAAATAAATGATGTATTCTGATGACAAATCTGAAAGTAACATCTAAAATAATATCAATAATAAAAATAAATAAATAGAAAACGTGAGTAGCTGCATCGCTTCCTTATGTTTTCAGTACTTTTTTTATAAATGCAATTCATTTTATAACGATTCAATCATACTATTTATATAAAACCTGCAGTAAGTTTTACATTTATCAGCACCGATGTTTCTAACTGTGCTCATATTTGCTCTTGGGATCAATCCATCATTAATGGCCTGTATGTGTTAAATGATATTATCTTGAAAAGTCATTTCATCATTTAAGGAATTATCAAAAATTAAATTGTTGAAATTGTCTGAACTTCCTCCTTCATTCGATATTTAAATGTCTCTATAACCTAGAAATAACCCTGACCACCCACAATGATTCACATCCAGTTCTCCTCTACATCCTGCCGTCTCTTTTAGTAAGACATAAAAGTCTGTCGATTCGTGGATTGAATTTTACCGTCAACTACGCAGAATCGCTCCGCCTCGTCGTCGTGTTTGCTCCAATCCAGAAGAGCCTCCCTGGTCTCATTACTGAAAACATAAAGAGCAGCTCTGGTTCAACTGTCAGCACATAATGAAGCATCAACCACAGAATTTGTACCATCTAGAAATTTTCAGCTACTTTCTGCAGAATTTAAGTTACATCATCTCCAGAAACATGAAGAATGTGAGAATCTGCAAACAAACGAGGGGTGATTGAAAAGTTTTGAGCCTGACCAAGAAAAAACTCAGAGTAAATTTCAACTAGAAAAGCCCTCAGAGAGCTCAAACCTCCTCCAAGGAGCTTCAGTCCACCCCCAACACAATCTACCAATTCACATATTTTCAATGGAACGTTACAGATACAAATGTAAAACATACAGTTCAAATGTCCTACCAACAATGCGGCCTTCACCCCATCCGACCTAATGAACAGGCGCGGCCTCTAGCGCGGCAGCTCCTAACAGCCTCCCAGCTTCTTAGACAATCGGAGATAAGAATGCCGGCCCAACCGTGTGTATGTCGCTCAGGAAGGAAAGAGAACTCCGTCACTGTGCTGTCTGTCGCGAGGAGCCCCAAAATGTCATGTGGTCAGAGGGGGTTACCCCAAAAACAAGAGTGCCCTCTGGTGGCTTTTAGAGTAAACCGCATTTAATTGTCCACCTGGTTACACGTACATTAAAAAAATTCCTGGATCCAGACGGTGATCCGGATCAGTCCCAACATTTCATCATTTCTTCCTTGTCCCATTTCACACATTTTGTGAAAATTTCATCCAAATCCGTCCATGACTTTTGGAGTTATTTTGCACACAAACAAACAAAGAAACAAACCAACGCCGGCCATCACATTACGGAGGTAACAATGCTTTATTTCTAATCCCCTTACAAGTCCACACATTTGCTCCAGTGTCTCTGCAGGACCTTGACCCCAGTCTCTTAGAAGGTTTTATCCTGCAGGAAGTCGTTCACTGCAGATGTGACGTCTCAATTAGTTGCATAATGGGTCCCAGCAAGGAGCCGTTTCATGTTTGGGAATAGATAAAAGTCGGACGGAGCCAAATCTGGGGAACAGGGTGGATGCTGCACGAGTTCGAACCCACATTCGTGAACTGAAGCCATGGCGACAGCTGCCTCTTGGACTGGAGCATCGTCCTGGTGGAACAGGACACCACTTCTGAGCTTTCCACGGCGCTTTTCTTTGGTCTTCGTACCAGGGAAGCATACTGTTGCCCTTCTGGGACAGGTACTGTATCACAGCACGGTCACCAGCTTGGTTCATTGTGCTTGAATGTCTACCCTACCCTACTAGACTCAGGTACTGTACAAGCATTAATGCACACAATGAATCCAAACTGAATTCAAACAGCAGTGACATGTTGCTCTCTCAGAGTACTGAACATTTAGATTAACTAGTCTTGTTTTCTTGGTCAGGCTCAAAACTTATCAATCAACCCTCGTATGACCAGAACTGACAGGATAAAAACATACGAAGCTCTTCAACTTGACTCACTGAGAAACACCAACACTAGAATGAGGTTATTTGTTGTTGTTTTCTATCCACAGATGCTGACACAGGCTGATTCTAGCTGCAACCACAACATCCTTTCAGGGCGACACACACCACACACTCTTCATCTGAGCCTCAGTGTTTACATGTACAAACGCGTCTTTAATGTTCACACGGTAAATTAATATGACTTCAATCAACAGGACTCACCTTAAAGAGACGTCCACGGCTCCCAGATGCTTCGCCTGCTCGCATTCATCCAGCTGCTCGTTTGCTTCTGCTGAGTACTGAACAGACAAACAATTAAATCTGTGACCTGTACAGCAAAAATACAAAAGGAGCTCTGTGTTCCCCTTATGTCGCATATTTTTTTCATAATATATGAAATTATACACCTCAAGCATCCAGGTTGCATTGAGCTGATCCTGACAGACTCACCTTGTTGTGGGAGGAGGACCGAAGCCCTTCAGGCACCTCGTTCTGTGAGCAGACAGAGGTTCAGAAATTACATTCACACATATAGTCTGTATTTATATATGTTTTCAGGATGTCAACAGTCAATCAATAAACTACCTACACATCCATCCATCCATCCATCCATCCATCCATCCATCATCTATCCATCCATCCATCCATCCATCCATCCATCATCTATCCATCCATCCATCCATCCATCCATCCATCCATCCATTCATCCATTCATCCATCCATTCATCCATTCATCCATCATCTATCCATCCATCCATTCATCCATCCATTCATCATCTATTTATCATATATCCATCATCCATCATCTATCCATCCATCCATCCATCCATTCATCCATCCATTCATCCATCCATCTATCATCCATCCATCCATTCATCCATCCATCCATCCATCATCTATCCATCATCCATCCATCATCTATCATCTATCCATCCATCCATCCATCCATACCTCCATCATCTATCATCCATCCATCCATCCATCCATCCATCCATCCATCCATCCATCCATCCATCATCCATCCATCCATCCATCCATCCATCCATCCATTCATCCATCCATCCAATCATCCATCCATTCATCCATCATCCATCCATCCATCCATCATCTATTTATCATATATCCATCATCTATCCATCCATCCATCCATTCATCCATCCATTCATCCATCCATTCATCCATTCATCCATCCATCCATTCATCCATCCATCCATCCATCATCTATCCATCATCCATCATCTATCCATCCATCCATCCATCCATTCATCCATCCATTCATCATCTATTTATCATATATCCATCATCCATCATCCATCCATCCATCCATTCATCCATCCATCCATCCATCCATCCATCCATTCATCCATTCATCCATCCATCCATCCATCCATCCATCCATCATCTATCATCCATCCATCCATCCATCCATCCATCCATCCATCCATCCATCCATCCATCCATCATCCATCCATCCATCCATCCATCCATCCATTCATCCATCCATCCAATCATCCATCCATCCATCCATCCATCCATCCATCCATCCATCCATCATCTATCCATCCATCCATCCATCCATCCATCCATCCATTCATCCATTCATCCATCCATTCATCCATTCATCCATCATCTATCCATCCATCCATTCATCCATCCATTCATCATCTATTTATCATATATCCATCATCCATCATCTATCCATCCATCCATCCATCCATTCATCCATCCATTCATCCATCCATCTATCATCCATCCATCCATTCATCCATCCATCCATCCATCATCTATCCATCATCCATCCATCATCTATCCATCCATCCATCATCCATCCATCCATCCATCCATCCATCCATCATCCATCCATCCATCCATCCATCCATCCATCCATCATCTATCATCCATCCATCATCCATCCATTCATCCATCCATTCATCATCTATTTATCATATATCCATCATCCATCATCCATCCATCCATCCATTCATCCATCCATCCATCCATCCATCCATCCATCCATCCATCCATCATCTATCCATCCATCCATCCATCCATCCATCCATCCATTCATCCATTCATCCATCCATTCATCCATCATCTATCCATCCATCCATTCATCCATCCATTCATCATCTATTTATCATATATCCATCATCCATCATCTATCCATCCATCCATCCATCCATTCATCCATCCATTCATCCATCCATCTATCATCCATCCATCCATTCATCCATCCATCCATCCATCATCTATCCATCATCCATCATCCATCCATCATCTATCCATCCATCCATCATCCATCCATCCATCCATCCATCCATCCATCCATCCATCATCCATCCATCCATCCATCCATCCATCCATCCATCCATCCATCCATCCATCCACCATCCATCCATCATCTATCCATCATCCATCATCCATCCATCATCTATCCATCCATCCATCATCCATCCATCCATCCATCCATCCATCCATCCAACATGCTTCTGTATCATTTAAATCTGCTAACTTGAGACACAAGAATGTATCCAGTCAAAGATTTCATGTTACTGCTTCAGCCTTTGTCTGTTAAATCCCATTTCTTTGTGTAAATGCAGATGAATCAGTGTTAACAGCAGGTTTAAATGGAGTTTAAAGGTTTGTTTATAGCAAATTTGATGTGAATTAAATCCCATTTACACATACACCCTCTATCTGGATATGCTTTCTGGACATGAAGATTCCATCTGAAGGTCTCTGGATTTACACCTGGTGTTAAAACGCGTTCTTCTTATCTCAATTTTGACCATAATATGAGCTCAATCAACAAAAGAGTTCATGTTAATACCAGCCGTAAATGGACTACTGGTTAAAAAATCACATTAGAAGGTAAATTGTGTGAATGTAGACACTAACAGATCAGAAATCCAGATAAATACATGTAAAAAGAAGGTTTAAATTGGGTTTAAACTCACCTCTGAGCAGGGCTTCACGGCACAGTCCCTCAGCCCACAGTGACTCCTGACCGTCCAGAACGGACACGCTTTGTTCAGGTTCACCTGCAGAGGATCCCGACAACGAACCCTCAGCAAACACACCTGGTTATCTGCGTGTCAGTGTGAATGCATCGTCACTTTAACTCACCTTGTAGAACCTGAAGTAATCAGACTCCAGGAGGGTCTGAAGTTTGGGGAAGAGCCGGTTGTTGTTGAATCCGTCGATGGTTTCCACGTCGCAGGTGCAGTCGTCCAGGTCGCCTGTCAGCTGAGTTACATAGAGACACAAACAGCTGCTTATCTGCTGCCTGTTTGTTCCTGAGAGACTAAACTGAGGGCTGCTTATGGCTCATCTAGTCAAGAGCTTAGGAAAATTAATTAGTGGATCATTTTGTGTCAGCATGACCATCTCAGAATCTCTTGAGACTTTCTAGCAATGATCTTTGGCGTCTGAAACTGACATCTGCTCATTTTTTAGCTGAAATTCCAACATTTTCATCATTTTTCCCCCAATGGAAATTCTCAATAAGTCTCTCGCCAGTTGGAAATTGAACCAGATGCCACTTTCAGACGTCCATATCCTTTGAAGTCTACGTCCTGGAGTCTTCACATGTTCAGGAGATGTTCAGGAGTTTCTGGTGGATGGAGAGAACGCAGCAGATTCTGGAAACCAAGACTCAGTTTTGTGCTTAAGACCTCTCAGATTAAGGAAAAATCGCAAATAAAGTGGATTTTCAAAATAAATATCTAGTACAGAGGATCTATTTGATCAATGTTATTGTAGAGTGATATCTGAATGACATCACTGGTGCTTAGAAAGCTTCCATATGTTAGTAGAAATGGGAGTTATGGCTGATCAAAGCTGACACAGGTAAAAAAGTCATTCATTTCCAAATGGCCAGATGGACATGTTGAATCATGGGTAGGCTAATGAAATATAGCATAGTAAGAGATGGAGGTATCGTCTACTGGTGTGCCAAGTTTCAACATCCTTCCATGTCGTCTTCATGCTAAAATATTTCATCATTCACCAGAAACTTCTGAACATCTCCTGAAAGTTTGAAGACTGTAGGACGTAGACTTCAAGAGATATGGACGTCTGGAAGTGGCATCTGGCTTCCACTACAACTAATACTACCACTACTACTACTACTGCTACTACCACCAAAACCATCACTATTACTACTACTACCACTACTACTACTACTACTACTACCACCACCACCACAACTACTGCTACTACTACCACTACTACTACTAAAACTACCACTACTACTGCTACTACTACTACCACCACCACCGCTACTACCACCACTACTACTGCTTCTACTCTACTACTACCACCACCATCACCACTACTGCTACCGCTACTACCACTACTACTACTAAAACTACCACTACTACTGCTACTACTACTACCACCACCACTACTACTACTACCACCACCATCACCACTACTGCTACCGCTACTACCACTACTACTACTAAAACTACCACTACTACTGCTACTACTACTACCACCACCACTACTACTACTACCACCACCACTACGACGACTACTACTAATTCTATTATTACTACTACTGCTGCTACCACCACCACCATGACTACGACTACAACTACCACTACTACTACCATAACTACTACTACTGCTACTACTACCACTACAACTACCACAACTACTACCTCCCCTAATACTACTTTTCCCACTACTACTGCTACCACCACTACTACTACTGCTACCTACGACGACTACTACTACAACTACTACCACCACTACTACTACTGCTACCTACGACGACTACTACTACAACTACTATTACTACTACTACTACCACCACTACTACTACTACAATCACTACTATTACTACTACCACTACCACGACTACTACTACAACTACTACCACTAATACTACTTCTCCCACTACTACTAGTAGTACTATTACCATCACCGCTACTACTACTACCACTACTACTCCTACTACCACTACTTCATCATTACTACCAATACTTCCACTGCTACTACCACCACTACTACTACTACTACTACTACTATTACTACCACTACTTCATCATTACTACCTCTACTTCCACTGCTACTACCACCACCACTACTACTACTAAAACTACTACTACCACCACTACTACTAATACTAAAACTACTACTACCACTACTACTAAAACTACCATTACTACTATCACTACTACACTACTACTACTACTACCATTGCTACTTCTACTTCTCCTACCACCACTAACACCACTACAGTGTCATCTGGTTCAATTTCCAACTCCTTTGATATTTACTGAACATTTCTATCGGGTGAATTAAGATGAACATGTTGGAATATCAGCTACAAAATGGACACATGTCAGTTTCAGACGCCAAAGATGATTCCTGGAAAGCTTCAACAGATTCTGAGATGGTCCAGTTGACACGGAATGACCTTTATATAAGACTAGAGCTGATTTATTGGCCTGATTTCCTGCCTAATAACAAACTATTTACTCTGCTTATGATCTCATCAGCACACAGTTCATTACTTCCAGTTTAGACGAGACACTTGGCTGATTATTAGGAGACTCCTTTAGAATATTACCAATAATAGAAACTGCTGGGCGCTGGCATTATATACCAGTGAGTGTGTGAGTGTATAGGATCAAACTTTATTAATACCAAAGGAAATGTTGCGGCAGATGTTGCTCAGAATAAATAAAATGACGCAAACATAAGAAACGTAATGTAAAAAGTAGAAAAACATTGATATATAGGCGGAATACATCACAGAAATGAAGTAAGTTAACTACAATAAGACTAGAATGGAGCAGTAAACAGTAATGCAGGAGGCAATAAGTAAATATCACACAAGATACTGACGTTCTAGTTCAGATCTAAGTGTAGGGAGAAGTGCAGCAGGTAAGAGAGTCTGTGAGCTCACCTGGCAGAAGCACCTGCCCTGTGCAGATCTGAACACCTGGAGGAGGAAGAGGAGGAGGAGGAGGAAGACCAGCTTCATACCGAGGTCTGATGAACTTTACTGGACTGTACTTCTTCTATAATCCAGCAGCTTCAACCGTTCAGGAGTAGAACCTGTTGATCTAACTACCAGCAGCAGACTGTTAACTCTAACTACCAGCAGCAGACTGTTAACTCTAACTACCAGCAGCAGGGTTGGCAGCAGGCGGAGCTCTGACTGACTGCTGCTTCCGGTGTTTCCCTCATTTACAATCGGGGACGTGAGATACGTGACGACCGGTCAGCTGCTGAGATCACACGCTGTCACACACACACACACACACACACACTGTTTAATGACGCAATTAAATCTGCTTTTATTTATTTTTAATTTGTTTATTTACTGCTACATTTACTTTTTTCCTCTCGCTTCGCTCAAAGAACAACTGAAACTGAAACTTAAGAGCGACCCAAATAAATAAATAAATAAATAAATGAATAAATAAATTAATTCTCCATTTATATGGTCTGCTGTAATTTTTTTAAGTAAATTTTTTAAAAGGTCAGATAAATTATTAATAAATTAAAAATGCTTTGTAGGGATTTATCCGACTTTATCAGCTAAACTGAAATAAAAATGTTTTCGGTACTTTTAATAACTTTATAGCAGAAAAGTGTGTCTTTTTTTGTAAACATCGTAAGAAATAAAAGTACAAACGTGCTGCTCTGACACTTCGTCCATGTTTTTATTCTGTTCATGTGTTTATATGTAGGTCAGCTTCAACGTCTCTGTGATGTAATACCAGCTGTCAGCCACCAGGGGGCGCCAAAGGGATTTAATTTATTTACCTGTGAAGGGAGAGTCCACTTAATACTACTACTACTACTACTACTAAAACTATCACCACTACTACTACTACCACTACTACTACCACTACTACAACTACCATTGCCACTTCTATTACTACTATTACTGCTCCTACTACCACCAATATCACTACTACTACTACTAAATATATCACTACAACTACCACCACTACTACCACAACTATGACCATTAATACTAATACTAAAACGTCTACAACTACTACTACCACTATCACTGGTACTTCTACTACTTCTACTACCACCTCTACTACTATTACTACCACCACCATTACTGCTACTACTATTACTACGTCTACCACCACTACCACTATTATTACCACTACTACTGCTACTACTACTACTTCTACTACTACTAATACTACTATTACTACTACTACCACTACTACTACTACTGCTACTACCACTACCACTACTACTACCACTAGTACTGCTACTACCACTACTATTACTACTACTAAAACTACCGCTACTACTATCAGTACTACTACTACCACTACTACTACCACTACTACTACCACTACTACTAATACTAAAATTGCAACTACAACTACTTCTACCACTACCAACACCACCACTACTACCACTACTACTAATACTAAAACTACAACTACTACTACCACTACCACCACCACTACTACTACTACCACTCCTACTATTAATACTACTACTACTACCATTCCTACCACCACTACCATTACTAATACAACTACTACCACTACTACTAGTACTACTACAACTACTACCACTACTACAACCACCACTACTACTACTAGTATTACTACTGCTACTACTACTATTATTATTATTGTTATTTTTACTATCACTACCACTACTACTGCTTCTCCCACAACTACTACTACCACTACCACTACTACTACTAGTACTTCTACTACTACCACTATTATTATTATTACTACCACTACTACTACTACTATCACTACTACCACTACCACTACTACTACTACTATCACTACTACCACTACCACTACTACTACTACTAGTACTACTACTACCACTGCTATGTGGTGACCTTTTGGAGGGGTCAGCTGATTATAGGCTTGGCTGATGAAGAGGTCTTCTACATTTTATTGGTACTATTGGTGTCGTTACTTTAGTTCTTTCTTTTCTGTTTTCCTGTTTTCTTGATTACTAATCAGTTTCTGTATCAGCCTTGAAGAAAAACACCATCAGTTGTCTCCTAAAGCAGACGCACATCGATGCATCAACAGTAATAAAGTGATTTATTATGAAATACCAGGCCTATCTATCTTCAGGGAGCATTCTGGGTCCATTTCCTGGAGGTTCCTCAACAGTTTGGTAATGTTCAGGTCAAAATCTGTATTTTTACAAATAGAATTTGGCTCTTTTACAATATCTGAAAGCTAAATTACACATCCACTAATCTACATCCACAAAAAATATCACATTTTTACAGATATGTACTGTTATTGTTTTTGGTTTGTGTGTTTTGTTTTGTTTTTGTTTGTTTTTATGTGTGTGTATGTTTGGAAATTACATCATTATATCTTTTTTTGAAGATATTTTTGTCTGGAACCATCACTGCCAGATATTCACTACATTTACTATTATTATTATTTATTTATTTATTATTGTTGTTGTTGTTGTTATTTACATTTTAGAATTTCTTGATTTTTTAAAAAATTTTATTTTATTTTTATTTTTTTGCTATGGAGTTGAAGTATGAGAAAGTAGAAATACTCCAGTACAGTAAAAGTATTTGAGAGCTGCATCCACAGAAGACTGAATGTAGCCTCGTTAATATCAGATCAACACAGTGAAGTAAAAAGTACAACACATCCCTCAGAGGTGTAGTGAAGTGAAGTTTAAGCCCTCCAGCGGTGTGTTCAGGTGCAGTACTGCAGTAAAAGTACTCCGTTACCCTCCACACCCCTCAGTATTTACACCCTAAACCCTCCTTTACTTCAGTTTCTCCACTTTCCCGCAGCTCGCTCGCGGCTCGCGCCCCTCTACTCTCTATTTTGGTGCTTCCTCGCGCTGCCAAGCCGCTGACGTAATGCTCTGTTAATGATTAGCGGGTGGAAACAGCAGCGCGAGCTCCTCTGCGTCAAGACGCCGCCGCGCAGCGTGGAGGCGACGACGGCAGCCTTCACAATAAAAGTCTGCTGCTGCGAAGCGACTGCACTGTATTGAGAAGTAACTGAGGTCATCTGCTCAAATACAGTTGTTCACTATAATAACTTGAATATTTGCATCTGCTGCTACTTTTTTACTATATTCTACTATATTATATCTGATGGCTTTAGATAAAATCTCTCTCAAGTCACTGATTAAACCCCTAAAAAAATCTCTGTGTCAAAGTTTACATATTTTTTAAAGTGTCGCAGATGTAAATCTACACAATTGCTTCCTCTAGAATAGAGTAGAATAGAATTTCTTTATTATCTTATCAGGTAAAAAATTAAAATGTTATCATGATTTTTGACTGTAACTGTTGATTTACTATTTGTTTACAGATTTTTTCCCATTTAATTAAATTGCAGATAATAACTACCATTACTAATAAAAATATACATTTACATTCCTCCATTGTGACATCGTGGAAAGTACAAGGTTTGCATTGTAATTAAAATGAAGTCAAATAAACAAACTGCATGCATCATCCAGTTGAGTTAAATATTCCTGGGTGATTTACAGAATTTCTCCTATCTTATTTTTGCAATATGTTTCAGTATTTTTGAAATACATGAAAATGAGAGACTTAGACAGTGAATTTACATGTCTAATGTAAAATAAAATCCAGCAACAGTAGCTGTGAATAACCAGTAAGTGTCAAAGTTTAAAAGGAAATTGATATTTTTTGACGTTAAAAGTCTGTTACGACATATTTTCATGTTTGAGACTTCGCACATTTCCTTTTTATTGAATAGATGCCACTAATTTTAAGTTAAATGCTTTGAAGTAAACACTCACCCTAAAATTAGACTCAATAACTGACAATTAAGGGAAAAAGAAGCATGATTACAGGATTTTCACAGCAAAATGTTAAATGAATGTTTTCGTTGGTGTATAACATCTATCAAAAAAAATTATTGTAGTATTATTATATATTTTATTTATTTATTTATCTGTAAACCTACGCCATTGTTTCTACGCATGTAAAAATAAAATAACAGTTTTGTGTGGCCTTTATTTTGAAAGCCGTGACCGGACCCGGTTGCCGGTGCTCCTCCCGGTTTGACCGCGGTGTTTTAGAGCAGAGCAGCCCGTCTGCTGGGAGAGAGACGGAGGAAAAGTTAGTCAAGATGGCAAATCCCACAGACCCGGAGTGAAGGGGCACCGCTCCCCGAAAAGCTGAGCCTGTCGCCCGTCCTGAGACAAACCCAGCGATGCTAACTGCGCCGGTGAGTCCGCCGCTAATAACCGTCCTCCTCACTCTTCAGATATTCAAACCGAAGTTACGGCTAAACGGCTTTTCGCTGTTTTCCAACTCTTGAATTCTGCCTCCAAGAAAAATACTAATCTACCACAATCAGTATTTTAATTAAAGTTACACATTTTTTTTACCAGTTTTAATCCGAGTTAACGGCAGCGGTTACCGTAAATCACAGCCGGTCCTCATGCTAACGGTGTTGAAGTGTAATTTTTTGCTAACGGTAACTTAAAGTTGCTACACGTTTCTTCCATTGGAAAGTTCTAGATGACTAAAAATACAGAAATGCGTGTGTATTTGTTAGTTTTCGTCTTTACAAACTGCTCTCAGTCGCTCTCATGTCTGCCGGGGGTCATTCTCAGTCTGCTGATGAAGCAAAGTGACAGTTTTAGACAGCGGCTAACGCTCAACCCGGAGCCCGGGGTCTGCTCGCTCCTCGGCGGGTTCTCCGGCTGAGACTCACCGCTGCACCCCGGAGCTCGTTTTTTTTTTTTTTTTAAATACTGCAGACCAACATGCCATTAAAATAACGGCTGCTAACGTCTCTACGGCTCCGTCGGTAACCCGGCGTCCCTTTGGAAAATTCCGGGATGCAGCGCCAGTACTACCGACAGCTGTATTTTTAGGAATGGGTGGATACCAAAAGCGAAAATTATTTATTTTGGTCTCGGCGGTGAATGCCACAAGCCTATGCGCATAGGCGACGGAGAGGAGGCGACCTATAAATGCATGTATGAGTTTTTAGGAGGCTGCTTTCTTCTGAGCTGCCCCCCATTGCAGCAGCACAAAGTCTGCAGAGCTGAAGCAACAGGGACACTGTCGCATTTCTAGTGAAAGTCACAGCATATGTGTACAAAAAGAGGCTTTGTAGATGAAATGTGGTCTTTTTTTTACCCCTTCAACTAACATCTGACATCCTCCTGCAGGCCTAAGAGGGATTCCCTGAAGAAAAATGCCAGTGAGGCTGAAGCTGATGTGACACAGCTTGTGCTGGAAGAAAGCTGACTCATCAAATATCAATCCCTCTGAGAGCGACTAAGCAGCCGAGAGCAGCTCATATCACCTAATGCCTTGCTAGAAGAGCACCTCACGCCCCCCTCGAGACTAACAGACAAGGAGAAGGCGGTGCAGAGACCCCTCCAGCAGGAATATATCCAACATCAGCTGCGGGCGAAACACATTTTTGGCATCAGCCTGACAGAGACTGCTGTCCTGCTGTCCGGACTAATAATGACACAGCTAAGAATACTCAAACTTCACTGACAGACCTCCTTCGCCACGTGTGCCAACAACCACCCTTCCTTAATTTACCCTAAACCTTCAGTGTAAAGCTTTAGTGAGGGTTTTACTCCTGCACCTCTCAGCCCAGCCCGGCGCCGCCACAGTCAGCCCGCCTTCATCCCGCCTCACAGACCATGATGTTTCGCGATCAGGTGGGCGTGCTAGCCAGCTGGTTCAAGGGGTGGAACGAGTGCGAGCAGACGGTGGCTCTGCTGTCCCTGCTGAAGAGGGTGAGCCGGACCCAGGCCCGCTTCCTGCAGCTCTGTCTGGAGCACTCCCTGGCCGAGTGCACCGAGCTGCAGGTCCTGGAGGGAGAAGCCAACAACCCAGGTAGGACAACCAGCTGCTCAGGCGCTGTCACCTGCTGCATAATCCACTGAGACCTCATTAAGATGCAGTAATTTATTCCTCAGACTGTGTTTTTCTCCTTTAACAGCCTCATTCTGGTTCTATTATGAAGGCAGTGAAGTATGAAAGGATGAATTTACACTTCATCTCAGAGAATAAACACTCAGTTTGTACCTCTTTAGATATAGTTTAATATATTTCCCACTGCTGGGAATTGGCAGCAGTCGTCCTCAGCCAATACGTCTTCTGCAGAATTTATGATATTCATTGCTGCAACAGTTGGCGTCACATTACTTCTGCCTCAGGGCTGCACACTCATCTGATCTGACAGAGGCCCAGCAGTCAGTAATTCACAAATATTACTATTTATTTTTTCTCAATGACATGTTTTTCCCAGAGGCGCAGTAGTCGCTGACCCTGGAACAAACACACAGGAAAACACACTTAGAGGCTCCACGTGAGCATTAGAAGACATTTCCTGTCTGAGACATTCCTGTAGATCCATCAGGAGCAATACACGGCTGAATCATTGATGCTGTGAAACTGCGCAAAGTGTTGTTCTGAACTCCAGCCAGTCAGTGAATGACTGTTGGAAGGAGGCTGGGGTCGTGTATAGCGTTAGCTCAGCTGGTAGCGGGGCTGCTTGGACACGTCAGTCAGTGTGCCAGGCTACAGCGCTGTGTCGCTCCCTCAGCTGGTATCGTGCCAGAGGACCCAAGGGGGGTTCTGGCTGGGTTTTGTTGCATCAGACTGCAGCGTGGCCATGGAAACAAAAACCCTGGCAACCGACCGGGCTCATGAAAAATAGAATGAAGTGCTACTGCTGCTGCTGCTGCTTCGATGGAGAGCAAGCGCTTCTGCGTACCTATGGCAACATCTGTATGCAGTAACACATCTGCTTGCTTACACTGGGGTGACATAATGGCCCTGCCCTGCAGCGACACTCGCATATTACATGGAGTTTCCATCAGGGTTTACAATGGGCAGTGGCTGCAGTTAATACAAGCTGCTCTTTGTTGTTGTTAGATAAAACTGGAGACATCAAAGCACGCTATATGAAATTTCCCAAGTCGACCTTTCCCAAAGTCAAACTTGCTCATACTGTGTAAGATCAAAGCAGGCTGGAGATACGGGGAGGCACTGGAGGGGGGGGGGTGACGTCTTCTTACTCAACAACAGGTTTTCCTCTTTCTCTCTTTTTAACTGTTCACAATACGCCGCTTCTTGTGTGAGTCAGTGAGACTTCATTTTAAATTATTTGTGTTGACACTTAAATTAGTCATGTTTCACTCTGACAGTCGGTATGAATCTTCAATTCCCAGCTGGCAAGACTGTGATTGATGATCCGTAAATGCACCTGTGTGTGTGGCTTCAGTCTTTTAATATCTGTGCACCAAAGTTAGTTTAAAGACTTCACTTTCTATTTTACCCGTAATGGAGAGTCGTCTCGGATGCGGCAGGGCAGTTTGGTACGGTGCAATCGGCGCACGGTTAAAATCTAAAATAGTTATGAAAGTGTTTGAAAGGAAATAACACCCACCTGTCAACAGAGGATCCTCAAAGAGTCCTCACAAGTTTTATTTTCAGATTATTACCTTCAAGCAGATGCAGCAGAGCCTACAAATGCAACAGCAGTCGTATTAAACTGTCTTTTATCTCTGCTTCTGCCACAACAACAACAGCACAATATGAATTTCTGAGGTGTCGGGCAGCATATTTGATCTGAAGTGTGACTCTCTGGATCGCTGTTCTGTTTTTGTTCTTCTGGTATGTTTATCTGTTTACACAAAATGCAACATGATGCAGATATGTTCTATTTATCATGCTTTAAATGGTGAGGTTTCCTACATGGTTCTACGTATTTGGCTGATTCTCTGCCTTGCTGTGCACAGGGACAGTAGCTTCACTTGTAGCTGTGGTTGTTATTTGATGAACCAAATCCCCTTTTTGTAATTCTCACTTTTTAACAGTTCATCTCTGACTTTCTTTACTGTAAATCATGTTTGCCGAAGCAGCTTATTCCCAAACAAACAGCACAGGATATGTTGTTTTCAGTCGAGTCAGTGCCTTGGTATGAGTCTAGATCAGCATCAGGGCCTGAGCGATAGTTTGTAATCGCCTAAACTTAAGCAACAGCAAAGATTTCTCTGAACATAATGACCTGAGGACAGTTAAGTCGTTGAGACATTAACTATCCAGGCTTTGTGCCCTTGAGCAGACTGATGACTACCAGCTCTCTGTGTGTGTGTGTCATCAGGTCAGGGATTTACAAAGTGAGGTAACCCTGTGGTTTGCAAACGCTGACTACATTTAGCTAAACACCGGGACTTAAATACTAACTTACTCACTACTACACTGACACTTTGATGTGGTCAGTTCAAGGTACGACCATAATCACAGTGAGGACGTCCGCTGATCAGCCACAACAGTAAAACAACCAACCTAATGCTTCTTGTTGTGGGCCCCCCCACGGAGGCTCCATTGGATTGGGATCAGGAGGGTTTGGAGGTTCATTGTCGAGGTGTATTATCCTGCTGAGGGGAGGCCGCTGCTGTGGCCGGTTGGTACACGTCAAAGTAACTTCCCCTTGAATGCCACGACCCACGGTTTCCCAGCAAAACACCGCATTATGAGAAGATGACGAATGCTGTTGACCTCATCTGTCTGTGGTTTTAATGTTGTGGCTGGTCGGTGTACATGTCAACACACCTGGGTTTCCTTTCAGGCTGTCCATTCGCTGGAACAGGTCGGACTTCTTTTTGTCTTCCCGTGCGCATCAAAGGTCAAGATGCAGTCAGAAAGGAGCAAAACAACATCATCTAGTAGAAAACCAGGTTATTCAAGAAGCTGCTTCACTAATAATAAACATTTGGAGCTCACTAGTTCCAATTGAGGCCGAACGCTTTGGGGGGGAAACGTCTAATTGTGATGTAAGTTTGTAAAGTCAAGCTTGAGCTCAGTGTTCCCTGTGGCATGGATCTGAAATGGATCATTATCACATGAGACACCACCTAAAGTGTGACTGTCACACAAGGAGGAAGGCGTGAATTTCTAAAACCTCTGACACGACAGTTTGAACTCTGAGTCAGACTGATGGAACATGTAAGAAGTGTGGCTTTGAAACGGTGAGATGTCATGTCAGTCAAACCACAGCGAGCGTGACTGAACCAGGAAGTGTACATTAATCAATTAGTGAGCATAGAGTGACTCCTGAAAGTTTCAACCTGCTCAGATTAAACAAAACAGAATGACAGCATTAGTCTCATTGTTTAGTAGCCACTGCTGATCCTTCATACGTGGTCACATTAGGCTGGTAATGAACTCAAAGCTTTGGTAAACTTTAAAACATATTTTTAAGCTGGCCTTTAGAATAGAAAACAAACACAAACAATGTGAACAGCTTCTAATAATTAGGTGGTACTTGTAGCTGGACATGCAATTAAAAAAAACAATCTGTGAAAAACATTGGAAACCTGGCAGCAAGGATGTCATAAAAATATGTAAAAAAAACCCAGTGGAATACTGTAAATTTCAAAAACGATGAAAATAAAAGGTGAAAAACGTTGGCAGATGTAAAGATACGGATATTTTTAGCAGGTTTAAAATCAGTGAAGCAGCTACTAGTTGTAAAAATACAGTTTGTAGTGACCCCTTTTTGCCAATCAATCCAGAGCGCCTGGTTGCTGATGGTGAGGATATTTTGATGCGTGTAAATGGCATGTCCACTCCACGGCTTTGATCCCAATAATCAAGGTGCTGTTTATTGTTCACATTCTTCTAATCCAGTTTCCAATACAAGCCAAACCTTTGTCAATAATTGTCCGCTCACCAATACAGATGCAGATTCACCAGTTCGGCATAAAACAAACACCATTTAACCGGCACGACACGCAACGCCATACGCCACGCCACACGGTCGAAAACTGTATGCTATGATTATATGGCCTAACAGTTCACAGCAGGGAGGGCCCAAGTGGTGGGAAGCTCACAGCAAAACAAAAATAAAAATGAAACGCATGCACAGAAATGGCTCTTACAGTTTTTGGATATACATGTTGTTAATGTGGATGCCTTTTCTTAATAGTCAGCATGTAAAGTAATGCTGTTGTTTGTGATTTCACTAGACGTTATTTGTAATTTATCAAAATTGATATTTACATTTTTTTTTAACCTTTCAAATTAGGGGTGTGACGGTACACAAAAATCACGTTTCGGTACGGAAGTCACGGTTTGGTTCAGCTTGGAACCCTGTGGAGTTGACGGACGCGTCGGCACGTCAAAATGACATGACGGATTTAAGATGACGTAGCAGCAAGTGTGGATTTCTAACTATCTACCAGTCTTTGAATCGTGTTGATCGGCCAAGTAAAACCAGAGTTATGACAGATAATAAACACCATACTTTCTCCACGTTTGGAGCTCCTTACAGCTTTGGTCTGGTCCGCTTGTTTTAGTCCTTTTTCATACTTTACCAGGAAACCCAAGTGATCCCAGACGGGTGGTTTTAACCACGGCGGAGCGTCTTCCAGCTGTTAGCATTAGCCGTCCCATTAGCATTAGCCATACGCCACAGAAGGAGAATGAAGGAGAATAAACGGTCCGTCACATCCTGTGTTCCACTGGAAACTCCTACTTGTTTTTAGTTCTGCAATACTGTGATACGGAGAAGGTCCGCCACAACTGTAGTCACCACGAGGTTCACAATTAAAACTATTCTGTACATCGGCCATTCTTAGTAGTCTTAAAATTTTCATACCGCCGTACACCTCTGTACCAAACCCAAAGTGCCTGTACTGAACGGTTCGGTTCGGTTCGGTTCGGTGTGTTGTTACACCCCTACTTAAAATGCTTAATTTTTCTTTCAGTGACTGCAAATATCTATGAAATAATTATGTTTTTGCGGCTATAAATACAATCCTTTTACAGTAAAACGATGTAAAAGGGCACGTTGCCATTTATAAAAACAGATTTTTGATGTGGACATTATTTACAGTTTTTTTTTTTTTACTGTTTACATGTAAATTAATGCTTTTTTTCTATGATTTTACTGGTTGTTATCTGTAATTTAACAACACAAGTAAAATCTGTAAAATATTGGTATATTGTTGAAAAAATGTAAGTGGAAAAAATGTTTAAAGAAGCATTAATTTTTACAGTGCAGAGCTCCACCAAATAACTGTGGATGTTCTGATTTATAAATCCAGTCCACGTCAGCTCCAGATATCCTGTGCGTCGACCTTTGGCCCAGTGGAGTCGGTCCGTGGGTTTTAAAGAGCTCCCACCTTCTTGCACCTCCAGAGTGAGTTTCGTGGCCACGCCCCTCCAGCTTCCTCCCACCTGTGTCAGCTCGTGGTCGCCTCCCGTCCGCTGATTCAGCTAACTGAGCTGGAATCAGCGGCCCGTCTTCAGCGCTGCAGACTTAACGTCAGAACACATGCCGCTGAAAAGAGGGAGGCCGAGAAGGTTGTCTGGTTACGTGATCCCTCTGGTATGTTGTGGTAGCTTGTTTGAGCGCTCATGTGCGGGGGTAAGGCTGACAGATCAGTTTGCTGTTTTACCGGGCCGGTGCTGGCTTTTTATCGATTTGCCCGTTTTCAGTTACTTCCTCCTGCAGGAGCACATAAAGCCTTAAACAAAACAGCATATTCATTTTTGGTTTCAGGTGCTTTGTTGGTCTTTCTTGGCACATTTCGAAAAGCCCAGAGGAGAATGTTGTTTAGTTGTTTTGGAGGCCTGGACGTATCCCAGCGGCTCTACACATTGTGGCTCACCTTTTCTTTAAAAAGCAGCTGCCTTGGAAGAAATTCAGTGGCTTTTTCTCTCACTGTAACAGAAATAAAACACTGAATACTTGTTTTTTTTGGATTAAAAACAATCAATTCGAAACGTATAGCATTGGCAGTGTAGCCTTGAATAAAGCTAACAGCCTAACCGGAGTAAAAGCTTCTACTTCAAATTGTTTCTCATGCAAGCCATGAACTTTTAGAGCTTGTCTCAGACTGTTCGCCCCTCATGCACAGATGTTAAACTGAGCATTAAGTGCAGCATGATCTGGTACAGAAGTGAGAGGCTGTTAAAGGGTTAACGTACAGCTGGAAGTCTTGGGCTGAGTGGAAAAGCGCAACTATTTGGAAAGCGGCGTACAAATGAATGGAATCCTCAGTGACCTACTTCTCCGAGCGGCTCAGAGGCTGCCTTGTTTTGGGACCCAGCGAGTGATGCGACTTTGCCTGCGCGACTTGAGCTGCGATTTCCACTCAATGGGATCCACTATCTCAACGGAGGACGTGCGGCGCCGCATCGCACGCGACGCGCTGTCATGTCATTTAGTTTCTCGCGTTGTTTTTGGATCGCCGTGGCTTCTGTCGACTCCCGGCTTTGGTTCCCTCTCGGTTTGTGCAGTTTTTTTTTTTTTTTTTAAGCCTCTTCTGTTCAAAGAGCGCAGTGCAGATGTGGAAATACAGCAGTCCAGACCCAGCCCAAAGTCAGCTAAGGGGATGCCGTCGCAAACCAGTCCTACCGAGGCACCTCACAGTTTAGCAGCTTTTAATGGAGCAATCACAGTGAGAACATACACTGTAAAAAATGCCCCTCCCAAAACAAGAAAAAAAAACTTCTTTTAAGGCACTTTTACCTTGAAATAAGTGAAAAAATCTGCCAACAGAACAAGTGAAAATTTGCTTGGTCAGATTTCTTGAAATAAGACATGATATTTAGAATATTGAGGTTTTAAAATCAGCAGGGAAAACTTATTTTAAGTTATATTTTAGCAGCATTGTCAAGCTGAGGTGTCTTAGAATAAACCAGACATGCTAAAGAATTAAATAGATTTTTGCTTTAATAAGTTTAATGTCTTAATTTGAGATGTATTCAACTTATTTTAGTTGTATTATCGTGGCTCTTCTCTAGATTTAAGACCATCTTGTACTTGAAATAAGATCACACAGATTAATTGAAGCATTCTGAGATATAATGTCTTCTCACAGTAGCTAGAAATCCTAATATTTAGTGGTGTTTGACAGCATTTGAAGGTGTTGTGTTTTAGGTGAAGCCAGCTACGCCCAAAAGGAGGTGTTTTAACTCAAAAGCAGACATTTGCTTTGTTTTGTTTTTTTTTAACACATTTTACACATGCAGCTGTTTTCTGATATGAATTGGTGATTTTCCAATAAAATGCATTTACTTTATTTCTTAAATCCAGATTATTTATCTGATACAAACAACAGCTCAGCTTGAAACATGTATGAAATGAAATGAACCTTGTTTCTGGTAAAATACAACTAAAACAAGATCATTTCAAGATTGTTTGACTTAACAAGATATTTAAGATGCGTTGTCTTAAAACACGTCCCTCCATGTTGCTGAAATGTAAAGTGAATTTATCTTAAATCAAGTGGGTTGAGACATTTGGACTAAAAATAAGACGAATAAACTTGGTAAGATGTTGACTTTTTGCAGTGTAATGCTAGTTTTCTTGTGCGAGCAACACGTATCCTGCTACAGATTTCTTTCGGGGCGATTATTGAAGAATGCAACTTCCCGTTTTTCCTCCACCACCCCCCGTGAGGAGAACAAAACTTCTTTTGAGACAATCTCAAGAGGGACAATATTGGATTAAGTTGAGAGGGGCTTGACTAGTGAGTCTGAAGGATGACATGCACACACAGTCGCTCACAGGGTGTAGGGTTGGTGTAAGGGGTGGGGTTAGGACGGGACAGTGGGCCCGGTGTTCTGAATGACTGGCTTCATTTTCGTGCGGTGTGCTGTGCTGCTGACCTGGCCTGCACGGCTGTTTGAGCTGGAAGGAGGCCGGCAGGGATCCGACATGTACAAGCAGCTGAAGTCGACGGAGGTGCAAGTCTATGTTTGGGATGAGCTGCAGCAGTCAGCCGCACTGTGTTTAATTGGGAATTCATCCGTGTCAGGGTGATAATCCTGCACTTCCTTTGATTTGGTGTTCATCTTTGTTGCTTAAATGCCTTTTTTCTGTGGTTGTTTTTCTACTTCACTGATATCACATGTGATTTGAAGAGTGTGCAAAGCATAGTGCAGCTTGTAAAAACCACAATCATGACTAAATAATGCAGCTATCTAAGTGTATATTTGACTAGCATGGTGGACTTGTGCACCTGAAGTGTGTTGAAGAAACATGTAGCAGACAGCAGAGGTGTTCATAAATGTGCTGTAAGGGGAATTCTTGAGGCAATCATCGAGAAAGAGAGCAGCTAAGAAGACCGGTCCGTGTACGTCGCGGCCATTCGTTTTCTTATTTTGAGATTTCAAAATAAAACGAAAAATAAACTGTTTCCCTTTTTTCAGTGATAATACAAGATGAAAAACGGAAAACGGGCCCTAATTCATTCATTATCCATTATCCGATTTAATTAGATGTGTTTGTAAATGGAAATTAAAATTAAAATACACCCGTGGAAAACTTATTTCTCTGTTTCCTGTTGGTTTTGGCTCCGTGACCCGTTTGACTTCTGAAGAGGAGCTAGCGATTTAGCTAGCTCCGCCGCTAGCGCTAAATCGCTAATTTGCTTTCTGGCAAAGCTAAAGTAACAGAAAACCTCCAAACCTCCCCAAAAACGTCCCGAAAAGCAGCCGAACGCTAGCGATTTAGCCTAGCGGCGGAGCTAGCGGCACCACAAGGTCCCTCCAAAGGGACAAATAAACCCCACGCTGGTGAAAAGTCCACTGTGAAATAGTGAACAATGTGAGCCAAGCGACGTTTGGACCCTACAGTGGGTCTTCATCAGGCCACGGCACACAGCAAGGTCTGCTAACAGTGAGCTAACACTGGAGCTTTAGATACCAGATCCTTCCTCATCAGAAGTCAGACGGGTCACGGAGCCACAACCAACAGGAAGTAGAGAAATAAGTTTTCCACGGGTGTATTTTAATTTTAATTTCCATTTACAAACACATCTAATTAAATCAGATAATGGATAACGAATTAGGGCCCGTTTTCCGTTTTTCATTTTGTATTATCACTGAAAAAAACGGGAAACGGTTTATTTTTTGTTTTTATTTTGAAATCTCAAAATAAGAAAACGTATGGCCGCGACGTACACGGACCAAGACCCCAACCATTTAGATTTTTAAGTGAGTGACATTTTATTTATCAGTGGCTCATGTTTTGTTTCAACTTTTTTTCTGAACAGTTTCTGCTCTGGTCACATTTTCATTCACTACAGAGTGTTTTTACTTCTTTATTTAGTCCTGTAACTGTTTGGAAACAGCACAACCATGGCTCCAAGCAGGAAGAACTCATCTCTATGCAGTGTAGCAGTTATAATCCCACAAATGACGGCAAGAAACAAACCAAAATTAGTCACTCAACATGCTATAAATATATCACCTCTTACAATTTCACAACCTCCACAACTCTAGAGGTATATTTCACCATCTTCCAACAACTTGCTGACCGCTCTCTCCTCTGTCTGTGTGTTTTATTTTGCTACCAGTCTCTCTAGTTGGTTTCTATGCTTGTCTTCTATCTGCTCGGCGTAAACGCAGCCTGCAGTTCAGCCAATTAGTCCCCGATTTTTTTGTCGCAGCAAAGTCAGCGATGGCTTCGTGTTTGCGCCGAGGAGCACGTAATTTTTCGTTTTAGTAGAATCTGGGGTGAACGCTTTATTTTCTGTGATTTTTTAAAAAGAAACCTGTAGAATAAAGTGATTTTCATGAAATATTTGGCTATTTTTCCCGACAGAACCGCACATCACAGTTCTCACGTCACACGGAAGAGCATTTGAGTAGTTTAAAGTAGATGTAATTTTTGCATTTTTTAGAAAGATAGCATGCACTTTAAGCTCGCTGGCTTGTTTTGGAGTTCAGAGGGTTAGAAGGCCTCATTAGTTGTAACTTGTGTTCCTTGTTGGTGCTAATGCTTGTAAAAGGAGTTGGCAGATATGTATTTTGTGAATGACAGCAGTGCAAGTAGCGCCGACTGCAGGGTCTGAGGGGTCTGTCTTTATTTGGTATCACAGTTGGATTAGTGAAAACACATATTATCTCCACCACAGATACTCGGAAATGTCAGAATTATACAGGGGATCAGGGGGTGGGGGGGTTTAATGTCAGTGAAGAGTTGGAATTCAAAAAGCTGTTTCGATCTAGGTCAAATAGAAAGAATGACTTCTAACAGGAGCTGTCGGCACTAGTTCTGGCACTAGAGAGAATCCATAGCTCTCCATTTGTCTGTATGTAAGATGACTGACACGGAGGGAAAGTGTGCGTTGTATAACGGCCAGTATTACTCAGTGAATTCCTGTTGCGCTCTCTGCCTAAACTAGGTCCGACGAAAACCTGGACTGGAAATCAGCATTCCTGGCCGAGGCGGTAAACGGTTCCGGCGTTGGGGATACTGTCTAGGAATGTGGGCACGTCGGAGCACACTCGAGTCAGGCGCTCGGCGAGAGTCGAACAGGGGCTTTTCCAGCGTGGAGGGGGGAAAAAGGCACAGTGGAAAAGGAAAGCTGATTCCACCCTCAGTGGAGCGAAGGTCTCCTGAGTGCACCGCGGTATGGAAGAGGGGAGGAGGAAGGGCAGGGTGGGGCGAAGAAGGGAAAAGATGAAGACTCAGGAATACTGGTGCCATTCACCTCTTTCTCTGCCTGATCTGTCTTTACCTTTTCAAATATTAACTCGCTCTCTAAAGTCCGGATTTTATAGTTTCCAGCCTTGCTTGAAGTTAACAGCTGTCCTCATTAACACCCATTCAGAGAGTTTTGTAGAAGAGGCTTCCAGAGGTCAGGCGATTGTCAGGAGTGAACAGTTAAAAGCATGTCTTTTAGCCCAAGTGCTGTATTAGCAACCGTGCTGTCAGTGTACGAGAGCAGAGCAAGGAGGAGCTATGGCATACACTAAAAAACAACATCGGTATCACCCTTTAACTTGACTCCGATGTAGCTGGCCCGCTCTGCCAAGGGAGCGTCTATAAATACCAGCGCCCATAGAGATAAAACTTAAAAGTGGAAGTGATCTGATCCGATTTTCAACGCACACATGCAAGCCTCAGTTTGTCAACAACCTTTTGTGCCTTTCTGAACGTCTCATTGGCTGTTCTGCCAAACAGAGAGAGAGAGAGATGGGAGGATAGGGGGGAGAGAGAGAGGAAGAAAGAGAGAGAGAGAGAACTCTTGTCTCTGGTTTGGGAGCCAAACTATTTCATCGCACCCACGCATGAGCAAACAGTTTATTTCTGGAAGTTGACGGCGTGTTCTGTGAACTCGTACTGAACCTCAGGAATGGGGACAGACAACCTGCCAGAACGACCAGAGGGGAAAACGGAATAAAGCTCGTCTTTTCCCCCCTGGCCTCCACAGCAGAGGCTTTTCCTTTTTCGCTCGATTCCAGGTGTGCGCGTGTGTTTTATTTTTATATGCGTGAAAACACCGGGATGGACTGACGAACTGGGGTTTAGGACGAGCTGCCAGAAGGACTAATGGAAGCTACTCGAAGCCTCAGACATGCCGGGCTCTTGGTATCATCTGTGAGAGTCAGACGAGGTGTCACTGATAGCAGGGATTATGCAATCAAGCGCTTCATAAATCCTTGAGGTTTAGTTTCTCATTGAACCCTTCTGTTCTTCTTTATAACTCTGATCCCAGCTTTGCTTTCCCCACCATGTTGGATTACTGCGCCATGTGTGTATTTGTGTATGTTTACAACCAGCCTCGAACTAGTCGCTGATTATGATTGAGTAGCCGGTCTAGTAGCGCCCAAGGAAGTGTTTCAGAAAGACGGAACACACTGAAAGCATTTTCGGCTGGTGGATTGCAGGCTTTTAATGATATACAAAATGAATAGTTTCACATATGGTATGGTTTTTGGGTTGAAGGCAAATATTTATTTATTTTTAAAGCTGACAGACACTAATCAGTTGCTCATGGGCCGCATTTCTTGCCTCAAACTTTGGCGAATGTTTGCCGGTTAGCGTTGCTCTGACCTTATTTCAAAACTATGCACACATGAAGGAACGTTACGGGGGGCCTCAACCGCTCCGAGCCGAGCACGGAGGCGTATCTGCGGCAATAAACACCTACAGCGTTGCTGGTTTGGCCCAGTCTGAGCGCCCGAAGACCGACCGGGGGGGAGACACTTTATGTGATGCCGTTGCAAATGAACTGCGTGTTTGATTTAGCTGTTTTCACAGGCATAATGTTTCCCCTCTTGGTCTGGAAACCTTGTCCAGTGTTGCTGCTAAAAGATCTAAAAGGGCTGAGTGGATCTAATAGGGCCGAGTGATTTGGAGTAAATGTCTAATTGCAATTTTGGTTTGCGATTTAATTATTTAAAGTCAGGCTTCTGTTTGTTATTCCTTGTGTAATAGATTTTTACCTGTGATTAAGAGACACCATCAAAAGCCTGACTGTCACACAAGACAGACCACATGAATTCGGAAAACCACCGACATGAAAGACTAAACCCTGCGTCCGACGCCCTGCATGACATATATCCTAAGTTGCACCCCTTGTAATTTGCTAATTCCGTTGTTTCAAATTGTGATTTCGATTTAAACTCGATTCCTTTACTACAGCAAAGGTTAAGGGACTAACCTGACTATGTTTTAGCTAACGGCAACCAACACGCTTTGAAAATTTAAATGTTTTAAGCACATTTTAACTCTGAATCTGCAAGTTCTAGACATATAAAACTGTTTTAGACTAATAAAGGTGGAATATTTTGTTCTGAGGGTGCAACTAACCAACCAACCAACCAAAGCTGCACATCAGCAAAATGCATCATATGTATTAGGGATGCACAATAATGCCTATTTCAACCGATTCCGATAACCGATAATTTTATACTTCTTGCAGCCGATAACCGATAATGTCAACCGATTGTGCAACGGAGCATGACACCGGAGTTGTCAGGTCTGCTACTACAAGCACTGCGGCGTTCTAGAGCCTCAGCGGCGTACTAGAACGTTGGCGACACTCCGCCGCACCCGGCGACGCACCGGAGCATAACACCGGAGTTGGCAAGTCTTCTACTACAACCACCGCGGTGTTCTAGAACCTCAGCAGCGTACTAGAACGTTGGCGACGCTCCGCCGCGCCCAGCGACATAACACCGGAGCATAACACTGGAGTTGTCAGGTCCACTACTACAACCACCACGGCGTTCTAGAGCCTTGGCGACGCTCGGCTACAGCTGGCGGCGTACTACAGCCTCGGCAACGCTCCGTGGCGTTCGGCAGCGCGCTCGACTTTTTGAGTATCAAAATTATTATCCCAATACCACCACAATGAACAAATATTCGGATATTCCAATATTCGGGACCAGTCCTAGTGAAACGACTTCTTCTGTTACAGTAAAGAAACTCTAAACTGGTCAGTGCCACGCCATGCTGCTTGTTTTTCTCTGCCCGCGCAGTCTGATGACATCACACACATGCGACAGTACCGTCAGGGAGGGGAGGGGTTGAGGAGCCAGGCATGAGCACAAACCACAACACACAGACCAACGGCAAAAACCCAACAACAAAAACCAAGATTCCAAGTCTTTATTATTATTGGGTCGTTTTATCGGCTGATTTTTTAATTAGCGAAATGACGTCATAGTTGCCAAAATTAACCGATAATTATCGGACGCCGATATTATCGTGCATCCCTAATATGTAATAGGAGTACCATTCATTTAAGCTAATTTGAGCGCAATGCATACACTATATTTAAATATGCTCTGCTGAAGGGGAAGAGGAAGGACTTGAAATGATCAGATGTGGTCCTAGATGGAAATATTTAATTTGAACAGGTCACTTCTTGTCCAAGCTTTATTTTTTCCCTGTGTTTGGACAAATGTTAGCATTCCAAGTCCAGCTTATTGTACAGTTCTATCTTAGCGTGTCTGTCTGCACAGATCAAACACATCACGTCACATCGCTCCTTGATACACAAACAAACCCTGCACGGTTCTCATTTTTATGCCCGATCTGAGAGAGAAGTTTGACAGCGCTTAGCTTACTCAGCTCTGGGACACATAGGTTTGTTTTTCAAAAGTTAATTTACAACACAGTTTGTTGACATACAGGCTCCACACTTAAACATCAAAATGGGTGAGGACCAAGAGAACTGAAAGGGAGGATGTGGTTGCAGGAAGAAACTCAATGTCAGTTTCAAGTCATGTGGTGAAAATTCCTGTATTTTTTTTCACATCACAACGTGTAGCGCAGGAAAAATGGAGTAACCCCATGAGAAATTAATGTTAAATATATCAGTGTACACTTGAGAACAGTCTTGATTTACTTCCTGCAGTAACAGGAGAAAACTGGGTGATTCACATGCATCTGTGTGCATATGTACATGTGTCTATGTGTGTGTGCGGTTGAGGGAGGGTGAGAACAGGTGAGGGATACCAGTCTGTCTCATAGATGAACACTCAGTCTCGTCCTGACCAGACCAGACATAGAGGCGTATAATGTTTCCCCATATAGCCCCTCAGACTGAGCCCGGCCCTTCCCCGTCCCCACCCGCTCTCAGGCAGCTGGCTGAGCTATACACTGAACTTCTTGTGTAAGGAGGCTGTTTAAGCTCGGGAGCCACCCAGTCCCGGCTGCACCGACGAGCAGATCCGCAAAGACAAGGCAGCACACAAAGTATCGCAAGTCTGACTTGGAACCAGGAAGGTGTTCGTAGACTGGGATCGGTGGGTGGGGTATATAACAGATTAAAACCCATGACCAAATCAGTTGCCAATGAATTTATTGACTCTTAATGCTCTGACATGTAGGCGTTACAGCTCACTGGACCGGTGTAAACTGTTTACGGCAGTGGTTCTCAGCTGGTCCAGCCTCAGGACCCACTATGTCTCTATTAATAACAGTCACGACCCAAATTGTTGAAGTTTGCTGTTCCTGTTAACAGATTAAGGTGTATTTGGGTGTAGTCTCAACTTAATTTTGGCTTATTTTTTGCTCATTTTAGTGTATTTGGACTCTTTTGCCAAGTTCTGGGCATATTTTGTCCCATTTTGACAGAATCTGAGCACATTTTGGTTCCTTTCTGGGACGTTTTAGCATAAATTTCTCCAATAAGCTGTCAGAGACAGATCTAGTGGGCTGCTACTGGTGTCACCATCACTAAATATCCAGCTATTGAAAGCAAACTGTGTCCTAAGAAACACGTCCTTCAAAATAAAAGACTTTATATTACTACTTTTTTGGGGTTCATGCTTCTGCGACCCTCTAAAAATGGCTTCGGGACCCACTTTTGGGTCCCGACCCACCAGTTGAGAACCACTGATGTAGGTTAATGACACATTTATCTATTTATCTTCCAGCTTCTTTGTCAAAAAAATATGTTTTATGTGCAGCGTTTTATAGTGTATCACATGTGTGGTCCACGTGTTTCAGACCACTTGTTTTGTTGATGTCTTATTTTTGTTTAGTGTGATTTATACCAGTGGTTCTCAACTGGTCCATCCTCAGGACCCACTATGTCTCTATTAATAACGGTCACGACCTAAATTTTTGAAGTTTGCTGTTCCTGTTAACAAAATAAAGGTTATTTGGGTGTAGTCTCAACACATTTTGATACAACTTGGGAAAATTTTGGCTTATTTTTTGTTCATTTTGGTATTTTTGGACACTTTTGCCAAGTTTTGGGCATATTTTGACCCATTTTGACAGATTCTGAGCACATTTTGGTTCATTTTTGACATGTTTTAGCATAAATTTCTCCAATAAACTGGCAGAGACAAATCTAGAGGTTAATAGTGGGCAACTACTGGTGTCACCACCACTAAATATCCTGCTACTGAAAGCAAACTACGTCATAAGAGACACGTCCTTTAAAATAAAAGACTTTATACTACTACTTTTTTTGGGGTTCATGCTTCTGCGACCCTCTAAAAATGGCTTCGCAACCCACTTTTGGGTCCCGACCCACCAGTTGAGAACCCCTGGTTTACGGCACCTAAGACCTGCCATCTGTCCAGGATTATATGAACACATGAACCACCTTCTCACCTAAGCTGTGACTAGCCCCCGTTGACCGCTGATCTCAGCACAGAAGAACTGGATGAAGCAATAACAACAACCTTCATTTAGAATATAATAAATCTGGGTTTTGGAAATTAGCTAGAAATTATCCAAAAAAACCAGTCAGTACCTGGGCCGGTGTCTGCTTAATTTAAAGGACTAGTAAAGCCAATGAAAATACCACCCTTTCTTGCTTAGTTGCAGAGCTTACAGTTTGATATGTGAGTAAAAATGAGTGCATGTGGACGAAAGCGTCTCACACACAGGTCGGCAAAAAGATCACGTCCCTTCTTTCTGGTAGTTAAACCTTCACTCATATCAGATTAATAATCAAGGCTTCAGAACATGAGTTGTGAATCAGCACTATTCCTATTTGTATTAATTAGCACGTGAGAAATTAACACCACGTAAAGACAGATGCGTCTGTGATGAGCCAGTATCAACAGATGAAAGCTCCCTCACTGCATCTACAGAGTAAACGCAGGACTGCTGCTTTATTGAAGTCTGTGATCATTACAATTCCTGTTATTCATAAAGCAGTGTTGAAAAAGGCCAGGACATCTTAATATGCGCAGACTGCTGTGATAAATGATTCTTGGAAGGGACGTTTTCAGTCTGCCAGTCCTCGGCGGCTGAGCCAGAACCTTCATGCGGGTCTCTGCTCCGGTCTCGGCTGCGTCTCCGATTGTCCTCCTCGTCCTCCCATGAATGGACGGTGACAGTGGAGACACAGCGAGGCGCCGCCGGCCACACTCGTTTACTGTGAATCGGTTGACACGCTGTTGGCCGCGGCGCACGGGGTGACATCAGCCGAACCAGCCGCCGTGAGGGCCCCATGGCAACGGTTGCTGTGGCGGCCATACAACAGGAGGCTTTGAGTCCCCCTGTGGGTGGAAATGACATCATCCAAGCCAGACTCCTCCAGGAAGCTGTCCTCGCCGTCTACCTCCAGACTCACTGAGGTCCTCGATCCAGGCCAGGTGTCACGGCGAAGATTATCAACCGCTTGTCAAGAAAAACTGTAAACTTAAACTCAAAACTCAGTGAGAACGAGGAAAAACAAACAATATATAACGAATTAGTATTATCATTTTTTTTACTGGTTCCAGATAAAATAAAATGAACTCAAAATTTGCTGCTTTAATTGGCTTTTACTCATGATGTGTAGCCAGTCGATGCTGAAGGTGAGTAGTCTTTTAATTAAACATATGGAAAGCGTAAAGAAGTTTATATTGCTTTACATTGAAAGAAGAAAGCTAGTATGAAAAACGTACATAAACAAATGTATTGGACTTAAGTTTTATGTATGAGGTTGCAGGGTGTCCCCCAGAAAACTTGCTAATCCTGGTGGTAGAGAAGCCCACCGGCCGCCCACCGTGTTTTTGTTAAAAAGAGAAAAAAAAGTTAAAAGTTGACAAGAATTTTGAAATTATGACTATTATGTGTTATTATAAGCCATTTATTAACAATACTTAAGCGTAGAGTCTTATAAAAAGACACAATCTTGAAATATGGTTTTAACAAACACAAAAAGATAAAATTAAAATAAATAATATCAGTTGTTTTCACTTAAGTCAAATCCTAGTGAATCTTAAAACAAGCTGTTGCTGGTCACATTTAAAAGTAAATAAATTAACATAAATAAAAAAGTGCAAACATGGCCAAGGGGTAAAACCAGGGAACCCAGAGGCTGAACAGGTCTGCTGTGCTGTGTCACCTGATCATGGTTCAGGTTGGATCAGTGCATCAATCCGTCTGGGTTTACCATACTGGGTCTGGTAGAGCCATCCGCTAAATTTAGGGTCAGCTAACCATTTTGGATTAAATCCACTAGTTCCATGTTTACCATCGCGGCTCGCAGAAGGCTGCTCCAGCGACGTGCTAACATCTGTGCTAACTCCACTGGCTCTGCCTCATCATGGAGCCGCGGCTCAGTCGGCTCTCCGGGGATGAACTCCCCTTGGCCTGGAGGTGAACGAGCAGCTCATGGTCTCCTCCAGTGCTCCTCCAACTTCGGAAAAAGTTCATGTATCAACCATAAAATGTCGCCATTGCGCTTTCAACCGTATCACCAGAAGCTCTGTACATTGTCTTTGGTATCACTGTTTTGTTGCACAAAAAAAACTATTTAAAATAAATATACCAGTGACAATTAGCCTGGCGGGGTCGGGCAAGGAAAGCCTGGCGGCCCGCCAGGCTTATAAAGCACTAGGGGGAAACCCTGAGGTTGTGTTGTTCTAAATTTTGACACCAACATTTTCATTTTACCTTCAAATGTGTATCATTCCAAATATCGATTATTCATTTCAGTGGTTGCTAATAATCGGTTGGCCCCTAAAAACAACCAAAATCAGTCTGTACCTATGTTATTAAGTCTCAGTTGCTCTTGGAAAAACTGTAACCCTTCTAGGGCTAATACAATTAGTTATTATAATCTAAGATATTGATGTTAAAAATTCGCCAACATCCTATTTTATTTCTTAAAATGCTTAAATTCATCATAAGAATTGTTTTCCTTCACTCTCCCTATGTGACTGTAGCATCATGGCATCAGTCCTTAGTGGCTCCAGTCGTTGGTCAACTCTACTCCGCAATACAGTTTCAGAAAATGGCGGCTAACTTGGTTCAGTTTCCCAAGACCCGCAGCTTTGAAAAGTACAGGAGCACTTCAGATTATCAGTAAATGAAGAGGCGGTTTGTACGTTGTGCAGTGTTTTGAGAGCAGGCCACAGCGGCACGAGTGTTTTGCACCAGTATCTGTAGAGAAAACAGACAGTAGCATGGTCGGTGTGTGTGTTCCTGGGTTTTCATCCAGAGCTTTTGTCCTCATAGCTGCTAGATCAGATCAGACCCACAGAGCTCAAACATAAAATGAACTGAAGTGAAACGGTCGATTAGGTTTTTTGGAGGAAGATGAAATAACTAATTGGTAAAACAGTCAAAAGGATAATAGATAGAAAAATGGTCTTTAGTGGTGCTTTTGATCACGTCGGACACAACCAAATACAATAAGAAACCAGCCATGGTAACCTGCCACAGTGACTCTTCTCAGACTTCTTCTTCACTGGTTGTATTTTCCATCAATCCAGCTTTCTGTTCCATCCAGATAGTGAAATAACATGAATTAAAACGTTATATTACTCCTTTCTTCTGCACCGACGCCTCCTCGTCTGCACCCGTGACTGCTGGATCTTGTGCGCGACCATCCAGCTGCCATCTTCAACCACTGACCGCCTCGTGAACGTAAAGCAGAGCTCTCGTTGCCTCAGGCCGCCCCGCTGTCGTGGTTTTCTGAATGAGACTCTGTGTGTGTTTGCGCTGCACCTACGCACGTGGTGCTGCAGCCGGAATGCTGGAGCTATGTCCTTCGGGCTGTTGACAGCCGAGGATGCTGGGTAAACCCATCTGTGCGACACTCGGACACACACACTCCATGCGAAACTACACATTCCACATGACACTCGAATGTGCATCACAAGCTGCAGCGAAACGCATTCGCTTTATTCGTCGCAAAGCCCCGACACACGGACTGTGACTGGTCTGTCGACACTATACATACTGGTGTGGTCAAACCAGTTGGTTAGGTGATGTGTGTGTTGTTACCACATGCTGAGCCGACGATCTGCAGCTCGGTTAACAAGAATGAAATCTGTCCATGAGGTAGAATGGATAATATCAGTGTTTTCAACACATGTAGGCAGGAAAGTGTATTTATATAGCTCCTTATCATACCCGGAGGTTATTTAAAGTGCTTTAAAAAGTGCTAAAAATAGAATAAAATAAAGCCTAATACAAATTAAATCACTTAAATGTAATTAATCAAAAACTTGCTGAAGAACGTGCAAACAGATTTATATGATAATTAAAATTTGATTGACTAAAACAGCCAAAAAAAAGACGAGATGAGAAAAATAAAGACATTTATAATAATAATAATGACATTTATAGTTCGCCAAGTGTTCTGTCAGTTTATGCTATGTTGGAAAATATGTTTTTAGACCGTCTTGTCTGATGAATCTACAGTTTTTAGCTCTGTAAACACAAGCCGACCCACAACAAATATGCAGCGGTGTGAAGAAATGAATGAAATAATTGTTGCGATAAGCAGGGACATTCACTGAACCACGCTGATAACGGATATTAGATATTCCACTAATGCATAAAAGAGCTTCTCCACATGTGTATGCCTGTCCTTCGTTCTTCTCTGCAACCATTTATCCGATCTGCTTCCCACTTGGCGGGTGTTTTGCTGGGGATTAAGCGCAGTGTTCAGTGAGAAGTTGTCCGGACGAGCGGTCCTCATAGTCTGACTGAAAGTTGTTTACTGCCGGGCTTTCACGACGATGTGTTTGCAGTGATGTTGTCAGCAGGTGTGCTCACAACGGCTCACTGACAGCAGCTCATCCTAAACTGTACCCAAACTTATTTCTGCCTGACGCTAGGTTGTTTTGGACGCTATGTTTAGTAGCCATCAGTTGTCCCAGTATCCATGTTATCACCAGGGCTGTTTCTGTTTGATTATTTAGCAGTGGCTAGGTCAGTTAGCATTAGCACTGTTCCTCTGGCTCACTTCAGTCAATGAGTGTGTTCCTACAGCTCTTCTTTGAACTAACTAGTGTGTGTGTTAGCTCTGCTCCTCAGCTTCACTTTAGCCTTATTTGTGTATTACAGGATTACACATAGAGGTTACACTGCAGAAAGTGATATTATTGGCGCGGGCTAGCGTTTAACATTAATCAAAATGCTGTCATATCTGGATTCCTGTTCCAGACCGATGTTGTTGAATCATTGCAGATAAATGTTGGCAACCTGAATCAGCTGTGTATTTGCTGACACACCCCATTCCTCCTGCGACGGACGACATTAATCACTCACTCACTCACGCTGCAAGCCGCAATCAGCTCCTTCCGATCAGGCACGTTTTGAACGGGACTGTACTAGTTTAGTGAAAGAGTGAAATCCAACCCTTGTGTGAAAGCTTTTTTTTTTTGTTGAAGTAAACCTCTCCTCTCTTTCATGAGCTGCTGTTCTTGTTGTTGTTATTGTTGCCGTTTGGCACACCACAGCAGTAAAGCAGTTTACAAAGTCCCATCCCTATTAAACTCACAAATGTACCGGAAACAATTACCCAAACCACACCACCAGCACACTACTGTGTGTTTGTGCACACGCTTTTCTCTTTGAGTGTGTGTTCTCCTTCTTCCCAGCAGGTATGGATATAAACCATTCTTCCACAAAGGAAAATAATTATCAGTCTTGTACGAGGAAGGAAAGGGGGCTTTGAGCAGACAGAGAAATAAAGAGGCAAAGCGAGCGGCCGATGGGCCCCTGACTGCCATTTCCTTAAATAGAGTTGTGGGCTTCTCCGGTCCAGTCCTGGCAGAGCAGAGGCTCACATTCCCAGCATAGCTGCGACTGCCACATTCAGAGCCTCCCCAGCACTGACTGGAGCTACGCACACGTCTGCAGGTAGACTGCAAATCGTTTGCCCTGCTTTCAGGCCCCCACCCTGCTTCCTCCAGACCTCCAACCACCAGCTACCACTGCAGCAGGGGAGAAGAGGGGATGTTGAGGAAAGACTTGAGGGGAAGTGGGAAGGGTGGGGGTTGGAGTAAAGGATAGCAAGGAATTGTCCTCCATTCATACCACGTCCTTCTGCTTGGAAACTAAACCCACTGCTGCGATAAACACAGGACAATAAAATCATCAGCTGGCCTCTGGTGTGAATAAAGAATAAATCAATAGAAGATGTCGCCCAGTTTCACTGGTATGTTTCACATTTCTCCAATAAAGGATGAACTTTGTATGTAAAGGAAAAATCCAGTAATGGAGTTGATGAAGCAGCAAATTTTATGGTGCTGATACCACCTGGATTTGTTCACTTGGCAGAGCTGGAGTGATGTCAGACACGATGAAGAGCTCTCAACTCTCTTTAGGCCAGTAAAGCAGGATGTCGGCATCTACAGTAGCCATGATGATGCCTTTCCTTTTCCCGTGGAAGGGAATCACACACACGTACTAACAAACAAGTTGGACTTGTCATCAGGCAGGTGCTTCCCACTTTACAACTATAGCACATCCACACACTCACTCATATTGGCTTCTGTTTAAAACATTACACTGTGTAAATAAATAAGCACCCAAGAGGAAAAGACCTAGTTTACACTCAGTGTGCACTAACACTGCTGAATACACACAGACTTCCAGAGAATGTGAAAACCAGATGAGAGCTGTGCTTTATGTGTCGTTCTATAATGCGACCAGGTGTCTGCTGTGAGAAGGTGTTCCTCTTCCTGCTCCATTGTGGCTCACAGGAATCTCTCGCTGCCTCTTTATCTCTCTGTGTTTGTTGAAGCACCCAGGAGACACCGATTAATCTTTCACTGATTTCATTTAGTTTCTCCTGCGGTCTGAACACCGACCGGCCCATGCAGGGCCCTCTTTACTTAAGTGTTTCCTGTGGAAATGAAATGATGGTCTATTTTCAGCAGTTAATGTATGTGGAGTTTCAGGAGCATCAAAGACGTCCACATGATGGTTGCTGCAAATACATCTTGACAACTGTGGTCCTTTTTTTTTTTAGCATCTTCTGGTTTCCATCATGAGAAAGGATGTTGCAGGAAAGCCCTAAGTGATTTGGTCTTAGTGCTTTAAAGAAAATGTGTAGTAGTTTGCTCAATTTACTGAAAGAAGACTCTTCTTCTAAACAATAGTGCAACTTCTGAGTGTGTGATTCCACTGGTGCATGCTGGATGTTGAATTAGACTTTGCATTAAAACTGTAATTCATTAATCTTTCCATTCGCCTGCCTTTTACAGCATCATTTAGTCTTTATTCGCCGATGAAAGATGAAACTAGCTGCAGTCTCCAGCCTGATTGGTTGGTCGATTCGCTATAATCCGACCAAATTCTCATTAGTCGGACGATCTCTGGTTTACTTTAAGGAAAAAAGAGCCACGTTACAACCTTCTAAGACTGATCTGTTGTTTGATGGAAGGAGGACCAGACTACCTGTGAGCACCGCTGCACTTTTACAACTTTAAATTAGTCCCACCTACTGGAGACTGCTCTGTCTAACTTGGGCGGCTGTGGCTCAGGTGGTAGAGTGGGTTGTCGGTTCGATCCCCAGCCCCTCCGCATGCTTAAGTGTCCTTGGGCAAGACACTGAACCCCAAGTTACTCCCAATGGCAGATTAGCGCCTTGCATGGCAGCTCTGTCGCCATTGGTGTGTGAATGGGTGATTGCGAAACACATTGTATAGCACTTTGGAACCACTAAGGTAGGATAAAGTCCTATATAAATGAAGACCATTTAACTTATTTAACTTTTACTGAACTATAATGTCAGCTCCAAACTAACTGCTGGATGTCAAATATGTCACTGGTGTGGTTGTGTTTTGTTCATGATGAAACTTTGCAACTGGCTGTTTGTGTGTCACAGCTCAACAACCAACATGGCGGATCATCTAAAAACAGCAGCTACCTTGTCTGCATTTCATTCCTCGGTAGTTCTTGTGCTGGATCACCAGTTGATATAGTTCTATTTTTAGAAATCATGTGAATATGGGCAGCTGGTCTGCTGAGTCCGATGCTACCGTTTAAGTGTAAAAAAAAAAACAGGTTCAAATGATTTAATATGCTGCAGCTCGTAGCTTTTTATGTTTATTTATACTTCATTTGTGGTAATAAGGTGGCCAATAGTTCATCTAGAGGTAAGATGCTGTTTAATTTCCCTGCGACCAATAGATTGGTTATAGAGTCTTCGCAACTTCAGTCAGCCAAGACTTTCTTTGGTTGACTGCAGCCTTGAATGCAACAAATTTTGTCGAGGAAATTAACTCTAGTTTGATGACGGACATGTCACAGGGTAAATGAAGTCAACCATCTGCTCGTAGATCACAAGTGGAACACATAAAACAGAACGAATGCTGGTGTTCTGATTGACACAAACGAGGCCCTTCGTTTATCCGAGGTTTAAGAAGTCAGTAAATGAATGTGCTGCACGTCGACAGGAGACGGATGCCTGTCGGTCGTGTTTGTTTAAAGCCGCTTATTGTCCAGATATCCAGATCGGAGCAGCATGTGCGCAGGAGAGAGTCGGCGTAAATCACCTGCCGACTGGTTTCCTGACAGTTTGACTGCCTGTTTCCGCTCATTGAGCTTCACCTGTGTGACACGAAGACTGACACACCAATTATTCAGACGGACGGGGGTTGGTTTCATCGTCCTCCCCAGCAGACGTGTTGTGGTTTAACTTCAGGGCTCAAACAATCATCTGCTCATCTTGAAACTCTCCCGCTGAAATAAATGAGACGACGCTTAGACGTGGCGCATCAGCTGCGGATAGATCCACAGCCATCAGCTTTTCAGTGGCCATTAAAACAGTGGTTCTCAACTGGTGGGTCGTGAAGCCATTTTTAGAGGGTCGCAGAAGCTCCCCCCCCCCAAAAAAAGTAGTGGTATAAAGTCTTTTATTTTAAAGGACGTGTTTTTTCTGACACAGTTTGCTTTCAATAGCAGGATATTAACCTCTAGATTTGCCTCCGCCTGCTTGTTGGAGAAATTTATACTAAAATGTGTCAAAAATGAACCAAAATTTGCTCAGAATCTGTCAAAATATGCTAAAAACTTGGCAAAAAGCGTCCCAAAATACCAAAATTAGCAAAAAAATAAGCCAAAATTTCCCCAAATTGTATCAAAATGTGTTGAGACTCCACCCAAATAAACCTTAATTTGTTAACAGGGACAGCAAACTTCAACAATCTGGGTCGCAACTGTCATTAATAGAGACATAGTGGGTCCTGAGGCTGGACCAGTTGAGAACCATTGTATCACTGGTTTTAACAGCTGGGAGACAGACATGACTTGTGTTTTATGGTCTGTCTGATACGCTGTGAATGTGGCTCTTAAATTTGAAAACTGTTCTAAGAAACGCTTCGCTTGTGGATTTTTAAAAACGAGACGGTAGTAAACGGAGCTCCTCCTCCTTTTAACTGCTCGCTCAGTAATGTGTCAGTAGGTCAGGCTGATCCTAGAGCGCTAACTAACCTCCTTCTGCTTCTTCCTCGTCTCTTTCCCTCTTGCTTACTGCATGCATGATGGTCGTGTGTTCTTTATTTTGCAATCTCCCTCCCTCTTTCCTCCCCCTCCGGTTGAAACCTGTTGACACGAGTGAACTTTCCAGTCTCTGCATCTCGTATCCACCCTCTCCCTTCTCTCAGGCCCGTTGGTTTGCGTTGGGCCTGTGGGAGCCTGTCTGCACTTCTTGTCAGGACATGGGCGAGCTTTTCTACCGCGCTCTCCGGGTGGAGCAACGCAGCGTCGGATTGTTTAATCGTATATTTTGTCGTACCCCGCCCTGTTTCGACATACGTCCTCTCTGCTCCTCTAGTTCTTCACTCTTCTGTTCTTACTTTGTGTGTAAAGCAACCAGGGGTGATTCTTTAACTACAAAACTAGAATCAACACTTGCATCTGTTGGAATGTGATGTTCGCTTCTTTGTTTTCTGACAAGGTTACAGACTCGAGCACCAAAACGCAGCACATAAAGCTGGATGAGCCCTTTGTGATTTCCCTCTTACGTTTTCTGAACAGTGGTTCTGAAGCTCCGTGTTTTGGCTTCGGTATTTGCTTAGTTTTTTTCACTATTTCACCCTTTTGCCTATTTTATCCCATGCTTCTTTATTTTGCCGAGTTAATCTTTCATTTTGATTTGTTCCCGCTAAATCCATACTTAATTTAAAGCTTATCTCTCTCTGCTTTTGTCTTGTTTTGTGTTTATCTTTTGATTTCGCTTCCTCAGTCTTGTTTTGTGATTTTTGGCTTTTTCCGCAACCCCTCTTATTATTTCTAGCGTGACTTTTTGTCCTCTTATTTCCTTTCCCTGCCACAGGACGAGCTTTAGTAACCCTTGACTGTATTAATGGGGGATCCTCTGAAATGTGTCCGGTCTTCCAATAAAGAAGAAGTAATTGTCAGCTCTTGTAATCCGGTTGTCCCATCCGGAGTCGGACCACTGAGGATGAAGTGTTGAGGTTGAAGCTGAGATCATCACAGCACCTTCTATAAAGGTGCAACTAGATTTTTTTTTAGATTGCAGCCTGGAAAATTGCTCCGACGAAGAAGTGCGTTTCAGAATTTCATGTTCTGTTCAGCTCACACCTTGTTAGGTTGTAAGTAGGGGTGTAACGGGACACAAAAATCCCGTTTCGGCACGTACCTCGGCACGGAAGTCGCGGTTCGGTGCTGTGTGGTTTGTTATGGAACCCTCTGGAGTCGACGGATTTAAGATGGCGTGGCAGCAAGACGAGTCTCCGTTTCAACTCGTGTCCAAAGTGTGGATTTCCAACTATCTTCCAGTTGTTGAATTGTGTTGATCGGCCAAGTAAAACCAGAGTTATGACGGATAATAAACACTGTACTTTCCCCACGTTTGGAGCTCCTTACGGCTTTGGTCTGGTCCACTTGTTTTACTCCTTTTTCATATTTTACCAGGAAAACCAAGTGATCCCAGACGGGTGGTTTTAACCACGGCGGAGCGTCTTCCAGCTGTTAGCATTAGCCATACGTCACAGAAGCACCGGCAGGAGAACAAACGGTCCGTCACATCCTGTGTTCTCCTGGAAACTCCTACTTGTTTTTAGCATAGACATACATACGTAGACGCCGCATTGACTGTGGAGGGACGTGCCTAAAGCTCCGCCATCTTGGTACAGGGCTAGTAGAGGGGGGAGTGAATGTAAGTCTATGGAGGTAAGAGGTACTCCACAATCTTAAAGTAGAATTATTCACTGAATTTTCGACCGATTTCCAAACGGTTTGGTTTGTTAAAAACGTCACACATGCGGCTTTGACACAGGATGCTTGGATGCTTTTGTTCTATTTATGTCTGCCTGTCCGTCCTCCATGTCTGACGTTTGTACCAAACAATATATGTTGACAACTGATGGATTTATGATCACTTTTATAGTGCAGACATGTCATTCCTCTATAGACGTAATGCACTGTAGGGGCGAGTGGCACTGTACCAAGATGGCCGCCGCATAGGCACGTCGGCTCCAATCGGCAGCAGCAGTCAACGCGGCGTCTACGTTTATATGTCTATGGTTTTTAGTTCCACAATACAATGCAACTGTGAGACGGAGAAGGTCCACCATAACTGTGGGCACTACGAGGTTCACAATTAAAACAGTTCTGTACATCGGCCATTCTTAGTCTTAAAATTTTCGTACCGTGGTACACCTCTGTACCGAACTGAAAATGCCTGTACTGAACAGTTCAGTTCAGTTCGGTGTATTGTTACACCTCTAGCTGTAAGGATACATATATGTGTCACAAAACTTTAAGTACACAAGTCTGGGTTGGGTCTGTTTACGTCTACATGCTTGCAGATAAAATGTTCTCGAGCACAAGATCAGCTCGGAACATTTTAGCAGTACTCCAGTTGCTGTTCACCAGCAGCCGAACCAGTTTCATCAAACATGTACGACGTGTTAAACTCTCCTCATTCGGTTTGAGTTTTAACCGGCCTTCCTGTGCAACCAACTCACACTGAGTGTAAATACCAAGCCCTCTGTCCACTTAGTGTTCAGAGTTCATTCAAATAAGATGACTGTATCCTGAGTGTTGACAAAAAGAGGAAAGGGAGCTTTGATCAACTTGTAAAGCTGAAGTAGCACTCCTGGCCACAATGGTCATATAAGTTAATTCTGAATATTTTGCACGTGTCTTAATGGACATATTCTGTTTTACTTTATGCTGGAGAGTAAACAGCTGAGAGTTATTTCTTATTGACAGCACACAGTGTTTGACTACAATTGGACACTCATTTTTTTTAATTGTTAAAAGTTATGCATTTTGTTTTGACTGCAAAGCTGAGGTTCATACCAGGCGCCCCCTGTAAAACTTATTTTTGCAGGTACTCGCTGACACTAGAGATCCACATTCTGTCACCTCCGTTATCGCTCTCTAAATTTATCTCATAACTCAAGTGTTGTCAATGGAATATCTCCGTTTCTGTTGTCATACAAGCACACAATCCTTTAAATTAGTCTCGTAGTACAGCTGCGATGGAAACGAAGCAGTAAAATGATGCAATTAAAAGGACAAACAATGAAGATTACAATGAACTTTTGGTTTTTTAATGCAGCCCACAGCTTGTTTGAGCTCTTGTTATACGTGCTTCATAAATATCTGCTTGTTTCACAACGTCGAGCAGCCGAGTATCATGGCAGATTTATTTTTTTTTATCTTCATTCTCACATTCCAGTTTCTGCCACATAATAGGACTGAAACTCAGCTGCACTCTTTGCTATGAACGGCACATGGCGTTTGTGGCATTATATAGAATCCCTGCCTGAAACTTAACTTATCGCTGCTTGCTCTCTGGCTTAACCTGAATGTTTTACTGTGTATTCATGCTTTAGTGTCGTATTTATGAGCCTCTATGTGCGCTGAATGTACGCATCCCTCTACTGGATAACCAGTTGCCCCACTGGAGACATAACTTATTGATTAAAACCCCCACCCCTTCTTCCTATTTCTGTTTTTCCCCCCATCTTAGTGGTTAAATTTCAGTTTAATTGATATTTTATGAATGCAATCCGCTATCTCAGTCCCTGGAAGTGGTTTAAAGTTAGAAGAAGGCTTAATAATTCACTATAAATAGTTCGCAGTTGTAATGATGTGGTCGTCGCGTGACCAGCGTCCCATGCCAGTGTTCTGTGTAAATGATTGGACATTGTGATATTGTGGCTTCATTATAAGTGATGTGGAAAGGGCTTAAAATAGAGCTCGGGCACAGAGGAGGGACGGGACCGGGGCTTGGTCTGTGCGAAAGAGGGAGCGCTCGGATCCGTTAGGAATCGCTGCATTCTTCAGCAGCAGGCTCTGTGGTATGCCAGCACATTCCCCACTGCTGAGCTGGAGAATCCGCTCGGAAAGCAGGAGCAGGAACTTTTCCTCGCTGGCCTCCTCCTCCTCCTCCTCCTCCCAACCCCTCGCTCACTCCACCCACCTACTACTCTGCCTTCCCTAACTCCGTTCTCCTCAAGTAACCCCCACCAGCCCTTTCTATCAACATGTGTTTTCCAAATATCTGAGCTGTATGTGGTTTAACATGTTTGTGGTTAAAACAGCCTTTTATTTCAGATTTCATCCCCACCATTGTGTTGTTGTTAGCTAGCTCGTATTAGCCTCCTTGGTAGGTCCTTTCCCAAACTAAGCCCCCCGCTCTGTTTATCGTTGCTTTCCCTTGCTTTCGCCGTCCTCCGGTTTGGTGGAGGGAACACTGTGTCTGACGCGGCGTTGAATCAACAGCGGCTGCAGCAGGTCGCCAGTAGCGGGACAAAGTGAGCCAGTCCCGTGTTTGTTTTGCTAACAGGAGAAGCACAGGACAGAGGTTTAGAGGCCGGACACCTACACATGCATCACAAACTGAGACTTGTTAGGATTTTCCACGTGCTGGGTGGATTTCCTATCTCGCTTTGGTTACACAACAGCTTTATCTTATCCAAAATACAACACACATTTTTTTAATTTTTAGGTTCTCCTCTAGTCCAGTCCACCATTACTTCACTCTGGCAGATACAGAACATTTCTCTTGTTTTTGCTCACAAGCGTTCCCTTTGTTTGCGTCTCTTTCTCTGACAAAGACGAAGCTGCTGTGCTGTGTCATTGTCAGCGCGACTGGGAGTTGATGTGTCCCTCTACTAACCACTAATATGGTCTTATCTGTTGTGCTAGCTGCCTTGTTGTGGCTTTGTGTGGTGCTGACCCGTCTATATTTAGCACCAGAGGAATCATGTGTCCCCACAAGTGCACATGGGCGTGCGAGCTGTGCGTCCATCGGGGTGTGCTCGTGTTTGCACACAACCGGCGTGTAGCAAATGAGCTAAAACAATCGCATTGTTTCCACCGCTGTCACTCGTGTCTTGTGATCGCAGAGTCGGATGCGAAAGGACACGCTGTATCCCGCTCGGGGTCGGAGTTAAACCAACTCTCTGAGGCTCCTCGGCTCTTATTTACAGGCGATTCATGTCAATCAGAGGTGGATTTTCATTTATATTGATTGGGGAGATGAGCAGGTATCTCAGACATGAGTTACTGGAGTGAAATCTGCACACAAAAGAGGTAGCGAACACTGTACGGAGAACACAGAGGTCATTTTAAAGGAAGTGTTTCATTACTGATGCTTGGAGGATAGTTTTCTCCTCTACTTTCGCTTTTTTTCTCATTAAAATGGAGCAAAGTGGAAACTCGAGGATAGAAGGTGTAATAAGATGAGCTTTTGTCAATGACACGGTGGGGAAATTTGCAGTGTTGCAGGGGTTGGTGCAAACATGTAGGGAACAAATATAAAAAAATATTAGCGCTAATTCTTCCACGTGTGAATGTTCAGATACTATACAGATTCCTCTAGATGTAGAAAATAACAATATGGCGTGTGTTGTTATTGTACAGATTATTCCACGAGTAGAAGTACTAATAGGAGAAATGCTTTTGTCTATATTGCACCTGTTCTTCCGTAGTAAAAATACTAATATTACACAGATTCTAAGTTTTTAAATGCACAAAGTATTCGTGAGTCACAGGTTGAATGTGTTGATGTTGTACCAGAGGGAATTATATCACATACAGCGAACTCTCGTCTATCGCGGGGGTCAAACTCCAGAACCCCTGCAAAGTAGTGACCTAGTGACCTGGATTAGGCTTTCTAGCAATATCTTTTTTTTTGTGGTGCAACTTGTCATGCTTGCTCAGTCTGTTATAAGAGTTGAAGAGTCAGCTTTTTCTTTTTTGTGAGCAAGTATTTCATCTTAAAAAGTACTGTTTATGTTTTGTTTTATATGATAGTTACCCCTTGTCTAGGTTCCTGAAACCCCCCGCGATAGACGAAATCCGCGAAGTAGTGACTTTATATTTATTTGTATACATTTCAAGGCTTTCTAAACCCTCCCTAACCTTTCCCACACTCTTATAAACCCTTCCTACACTCTTAAACCTTCCATCTAGAGGAGCTTCTACAGCCGTGTCCGATAATGGAACTAGCGACGCAGCGATCCACTTGGGAAAAACTATTTTAAACACACCGACACCGAGGACGTCCGGCTGCCTACCTACAGGGAAACTGATGATGGTGTTACGGTAATCCTACAGACTGTCACCGGTTCTCTGACGGTCGTTTCCAGTAAACTCTCACCGTGTGGGACCAAAGGTTCTGGCTGGCTTCCATCACCGCCAATCAATCAGATCGACTAGTTCAAGAGGAAGCGGCCTGAGCTGAGTTTTCCATCTGCTGTACGCTACGTGTTTTATATACAATTTAAAAATCAGAGATATAGTGAGACCACGAAAAGTGAGCCGCGATATGGCGAGGGACGTATACGTATTTACGTAGCCCAAGTTGTGCTGAGAAAAATGATATCAGTTGTTTCCTTGTGTCCTTAAAGCATTGAATTTATACACATTTTATATATTGATAGAGCTGAAAGCCTCATAGTTTAGAGGTTGCTCTCAGTCGGTCTGTATAGTTGTGCTCTTCTCATCTTCAGCTGACATTTCAGGTCCTTTATGCCGTTTCTTGGTACACAAACAACAAGTCTCCATATTTATCTCTGTACACAAAGCTCTGGTTGGTTCACGTGTTTCCTCAGATCTGGGAAACGGCAACCAAGAAGCGCAAAACTGGAGAAAATTGAAAAGGTTGGGGGGGGGGAAATGTGAAGCCTGGACCAGGATACAATACAAGGCGCTTTTGAGTAAGCAATGTGACTCATTTTTTCCCAAAAAGTAAAACGTCCTGCTCAGCAATATCTATCAATATAACACTGTCTAACTATGTGTGCAGCAACATCTGAACGCAACAAGTTCCCTCTTGTTCTCTGAGGGTTGTTCGAGCTCTTTCTAAGAAGCACCGACACAGAGCTGAAGCACAAGGAGACAAGTCAGGTCAGGGGAATGTGGGTACTTAAGACACGAAAATTAAAGCCCTTCTTCACAAAATAAGATATTACACTGTAACATGAACACGTCGCCGAGCGCGGCCACATCCCTGGAAAACCCCAGAGCGCTCAGCGACTGCTTCAACCAAATCAGCCGTCTGTGTGGAAAAGCAGAGCTGCCTCTTGGAGACGTTTTAAAGACAGACTTGATGCTTGGAGGGACTTCAAAGTATTTAACTTATTTAAACTGCACTGTGACCATGTAGGGTCAAAGAACAGGAGCACTGCAACGAAATGGACGAAGAAACCGGAATAAATATCAGATAAAGACGTCAAATTAAATGAAAATAATTATTTTAGGAAGCTGGATGGATTGATTTAAATTTCACATAAATAGATCTGTTTAGTTTTTCTCATTAATAATTCCTGGTTAGTCGATTTGTTAAAATATTTTTACTTCATAGGATATTGGTTTGACTCTTTAGACAGATGTACGACGGCTTGCTGAGTTAATTTACTGTCTACTTATGCTTTTAAATTAATTTACATATACAAAAAAGATACAGTAGTCCCTCGCCATATCGCAGTTCACTTTTCATGGTCTCACTGTATCGTGGATTTTTAACATTGTATATAAAACACGTAGCGTACAGCAGATGACATGTATGGAAAACTCAGCTACGGCCGCTTCCTCTTGAGCTGGTCGGTCTCTGATTGGTCGGCGGTGATGGAAGCCAGCCAGAACCTTTGGTCCCACACGGTGAGAGTTTACTGGAAACGACCGTCAGAGAACCGGTGACAGTCTGTAGGATTACCGTAACATCATCATCAGTTTCCCGGTAGGTAGGCAGGCGGACGTCCTCGGTGTCGGTGTGTTTAAAATACGGCAAAGTTTTTCCCAAGTGGATCGCTGCGTCGCTAGTTCCATTATCGGACACGGCTGTAGAAGCTCCTCTAGATGGAAGGTTTAAGAGTGTAGGAAGGGTTTATAAGAGTGTGGGAAAGGTTAATAACAGTGTGGGGAGGGTTTATACAGCCTTAATATATATATATATAAATAATAAATATAAGGTCGCTACTTCGCAGATTTTCGAAGGGTCACTGTACTGCAGCGACGTCACATTATATCATAAACAAAGGTATAAAACCAAGAAGTAAACCAAAGGTAATTTTATAAAGAAATCATTCAGTTTCCACAACAAATAACTGTGTCCAGGTGTTTTATCTTTACATTTGTGAGGATAATAAGCCTCTGTGCTTAACAAGTTATTGATTTCAACAGTTAGCAAATTGCAAAGGCTTTAGTTTAGGTTTTACATTATGCAGCATGTCTAACCAAGGGTTCCCTCTTTATTACTTTTTAAACATTATCACAGAATGTACGACACTTACCATGGTGCTCCAAGATTTTTTTCTTACAGAAATTTTTATCATCATAAGTCGTTATTATTTTATTGTTTAACTTAACACAGTGGCAGCTTTTGTGGTAATTCTCCTGTCCTCTCTCCCAGCGGTTTCCAACCACCGGGCAGAAAGAGTAAAAACATTTTGTTTTATTTCCAGCGGAGTCCACAGGGTGTTTTATTTTGAAAAATGGCTAGATCGTCTTCCCGCCACTTCCTTCTGTGCTCGTTTCCCGCACTTGACTCTTCGATCTCTGGCAGAATTAATAAAAACAAACGTCTCTAGAGAGCTTCTTTGAAAAGAGGGAGAGAGACTCGGAAAAAGTAAACACACATTTAGCAGTAAAAAGCAATTTTATTCATTTAGGACACTGTTTTTTAAATTAAAAAAATGTTAAAAAAGTTGCAGCCAAGACAATTTTCTACGGACCGGTCATCACGCTCGATATGACCGGGGTTGAAACCGATCTGTGATGTACAAAAGGTTGCAAACCGCTGCTTTATGCTGTTTAAACAGTGAAGCAGTTTACGTCTGTACATAATAAAACAACAAATGACAAAAGCTGTTCATGATGTCCAGAGATATTAGCTGTTATTTTGACATTTTTTCTGGCACCTTTGCTGCCAGATTTTCCTTCTTTTTTTTATAATAGTGTCCGTGTCTGTCTGCTTTCCATTTTACCTTCTGCGTCGACTCAGTGACCAGATTTAAGGTGGACAGTTTGGTTCAAGCATCGACAGCGGAGGAGGAGGAGGAGGAGGAGGAGGAGTTACACCCCGAGAGGCTTATCTGTCCTGAAAGCAGCGCCCTTGTCTTGGTGCCAGAGCGGCCGTCACAGGGCAGTGCAAGGGCAGCGTGGCACACAGAGTTCACCCGCGGACATTGTTCACATCAGGGAAACGCTGTGTCAGCCTCCGAACAAACGACTCCCTCTGTCTGAGGTTTCGCTGTTTGTCCGTGTCTGACTTTCTTTTTCAGTGTTTCTCCTCAGTGATGCTAATGTGATTCACCACCTCCCAGAATGGCCCCCGTCTCTCTAAAAGAACAACCTCAGCGCTCTTTGTCTCATTTAGTACCTTAGACACAGATTTTGTTATTTGCCGAGCTGGTGAGTGTCGAGCTGCAAAGCGAGGCCTCGTCTCTGCATCCTCGCTGCCGGGCGCGTTGCAGAGGTGACGAGGTTCAACAGAGCAGCTCGAAATTCCAGCGAAGTTCACAAAGAAACTCTGAGTCACGAAGAGAGAGAAACGAGGAAGGAAAGGAGTCGGCGGCGTCGTTGTTGTGTAAGGAGGAATAGTAAGTCAGTGTTTCCAGTGTGTGTCGTAACCTCGGCTTAACTGCTCGCCTCCTTTTTGCTCCAGTTGGATGAGGTTCCCCCCTTCAAAGCCGAGGGTGGGAGCGATGAGAGGAGGGCTTGAACATTCATGGGAGGACCTTCTCATCCTCTCCGCTTCAAATTTAATTTGGCCTGTGACCGAGAAGTTAATGGATTTTTAATTTGTGGCTTCTTTCTCTCGGTCATTTATTACCGTGCATTTACGCGGCGCTGCTCGGTTGGGTGGAATCAGGCCTTTTGCGTAACAGGTAGCCGAGTGTTTCCTGACCTCCGACCTGTGCTGGGACTCCTGTTTGAGCGGTGAGAGCTGCTCCACCGCCGACTCCTTAACCTTTCAACCTCCGTCAATAAGCCCTGAAGCAGCATCCCGACTTCTGGGCGTTGAATTAAGTTAGTCTGTTGTCAGCTGCTCTCTTCTTGATTTAAGAATCTATTCAATCAGGGAACGCTAGGCTAGGAATTAGCTAGTAGTAGTGAGGTTTATTCTGGAGGAGTCGGGTCCATAAAGTTACTGAAAATCACCTCTGACAGTCATCGCATGGATCTTCACCAGCTAAAATACTACTAAACGATAAAGCTGAACAGTTATCCCATTTAAAGCAGTGGTTCTCAACTGGTCCAGCCTCAGGTCCCACTATGTCTCTATTAATAACAGTCGCGACCCAAATCGTTGAAGTTCGCTGTTCCTGTTAACAAATTAAGATTTATTTGGATGCAGTCTTGACGTATTTTGATACAACTTGGGGAAATTTTGGCTTATTTTTTTGCTAATTTTGGTTTATTTGGGCATTTTTACCAAGTTTTGGGGCCCATTTTGACACATTCTGAGCACATTTTGGTTTATTTTTGGCACAGTTTTAGCATAATTTTCTCCAATAAGCTGGCAGAGTGTAAAAAATGCCCCTCCCAAAACAAGAGAAAAAAAAAACTTATTTCAAGGCACTTTTACCTTGAAATAAGTGAAAAAATCTGCCAATTGAACAAGTGAAAATTTGCTTGGTCAGATTTCTTGAAATAAGACATGATATTTAGAATATTGAGGTCTTAAAATTAACAGGGAAAACTTATTTTAAGCTGTATTTTAGCAGCATTGTCAAGCTGAGGCATCTTAGAATAAACCAGACATGATAAAGAATTAAATAGATTTTTGCTTTAATAAGTTTAATGTCTTAATTTGAGATGTCTTCAACTTATTTTAGTTGTATTATCGTGGCTCTTCTCTAGATTTAAGACCATCTTGTACTTGAAATAAGATCACACAGATTAATTGAAGCATTCTGAGATATAATGTCTTCTCACAGTTGGCTAGAAATCCTAATATTTAGTGGTGTTTGACAGCATTTGAAGGTGTTGTGTTTTAGGTGAAGCCAGCTACGCCCAAAAGGAGGTGTTTGAACTCAAAAGCAGACATTTGCTTTGTTTTTTTTACACATTTTCCACATGCAGCTGTTTTGTCTGATATGAATTGGTGATTTTCCAATAAAATGCATTTAATTTATTTCTTAAATCCAGATTATTTATCTGATACAAACAACAGCTCAGCTTGAAACATGTATGAAATGAAATGAACCTTGTTTCTGGTAAAATACAACTAAAACAAGATCATTTCAAGATTGTTTGACTTAAGATATTTAAGATGTGTTGTCTTAAAACACGTCCCTCCATCTGCTGAAATGTTACCTGTTTTTTATTTATTTATTTATTTATTTATTTATTTATTTATTTATTTATTTATTTATTTATTTAAACAGGGACAGTGTACAATATACATTAACTCCAGAAAGAAAAGATGCATTGTACCAGGTTATAGCTCTAGTGCTAATTTCCACCTGTAGTCCCTGGGCAAGCTGATGTTGACAAAAAAAAAAAAAAAAACCCTAAAGTGAATTTATCTTAAATCAAGTGGGTTGAGACATTTGGACGAAAAATAAGACGAATAAACTGGTAAGATGTTGAGTTTTTGCAGTGTGGTGGTTAATAAGGGCAACTACTGGTGTCACCACCACTAAATATCCTGCTACTGAAAGCAAACTGTGTCATAAGAGACACTTTTTTTGCTTCTGCGACCCTCTAAAAATGGCTTCGCGACCCGCTTTTGGGCCCCGACCCACCAGTTGAGAACCGCCGAATTAAAGGATCCGTCGTGTCACTAACTAGTTCAAGCCATCCTCCTTGTTTCACGGTCACGCTTCTGATTGCATCTCGTGTTGCGAAGCCCCCCGTCACATGTTTTAAATCATTTACACGCTCGTTGTTGAACTGTAGCTTGAAAACCGATCATAATATCTGTCGGACAAATTGCGTTTTTTTACACAGATTGTTCAGCCCTACTGAAAAGATAAAGAAGCTGTCATTCGTTTTTTAGATTTTTGGTTTCGTTCAGTTTTATTACAAAGATTTTTATTGAAGTTTGTGTTATTTTACATTTTGATGCCAGTATTTTCATTTTTACGCCTCTTGTTATGGATCCATAGACATCTAGCTTTCCCTTTCCAACCTTCAATAGCACTTTTTGGGAGAAGCGCTCGGCTCCGGCGGTCTGTTGGCTTTGAGTTAGTGTGAAAATACGGAGGTAGGGAAGTGAGAATTTTAGACGACTGGACATTTGTGTTCTACCTGCCACTCACTGGCAAGTCAAACAAACAAACGTTCCACACAAAGAGCCGCCATGACAGTTGTGTTGACTTCACTTCCTGATTTAAAAACGCAGGTCTCCAGTCTATCACAGGGCTACACATTAGCTGTGTCCCAATTCAGGGGCTGCATCCTTCAAGGCTGCATACGTCACAGCGGTGCGACTAGGCTGTCCCATTTCATTAAAACTTCAAGACTCCTTCAAATGCGGCCGACGAATGCGTCCTTCTTTTCCACGGATTTGAAGGATGCATCGGTGGATCCTTCGTAGCCCCAAATATCCCAAGATTCATTGCGGGCCGGAGACAGTTGGATCAACCGCTGGCGTTTTACCTGCTCACAGCTGATGGAGAAGATGGATTCATCAGAGGCGGAGGGTTATGGTTTTAAATATAAGTATTGTGTTACAGCTAACTCCGATAGCTAATGATACAAACGTTGAAAACATTTTAAAAACAATTAAAAACTGATTAAGTTACGTTATTGATGAGAGCCGCTCAGACAGTTTCGTCCTGCACCATCGTACAGTACAAGCCCCTCAAGTCTTCAAGTATATAAAACATATTAAAAACAAAAATTACAATTTCGGGATCAAATTTAGTCAAAAAATTAGGTAAAATTACAACGTTGTCTCGGATAAAAAATTTGGCAGTCCGGGTTGCTAGGCAACCGGAGCGGCGCTTCAGGACATCATGACGCAAGCAGGAAGTTCGTCGTAGGCTGGACCGTCTATTTAACAATCGCTCATGCAGCCTATCCGTCCTTCGAAGGACCCAGCCTTCTAAGGACGGGTAGGCTGGGTCCTTTGAAGGACGCAGCCCCTGAATTGGGACACAGCTACAGAGACAGACAACCAAGCACACTCTCATTCACACCTATGGACAATTTAGAATAATCAATTTACCTCCGCATGTTTTTGGACTGTGGGAGGAAGCTGGAGTACCCAGAGAAAACATGCAAACTCCACACAGAAAGATCCCAGGCGTCCTAACCGGGACGCGAACCGGGGATCTTCTAGCTGTGAGGCGACGCTGCTAACCACCGAGCCACTGTGCAGCCCTATTTTAATAATAATAATCTAATAATCTAACCTTTATTGATCCCCTTGGGGAAATTCCTTCTCTGCATTGACCCATCCTATTCATAGTCAACTATACATACTAGGAGCAGTGGGCTGCCGCGGTCAAACGCCCCGGGAGCAGTCAGGGGTTGAGGGCCTTGCTCAAGGGCCCCCAGTGGTGGCGACTAGGACAAGTCGATTACTCTCACTTTCCCACTTCAACCTCATACCGGTCCGGGGACTCAACCTAGCGACCCACTGGTTACATTTCTGGAAAAAAAATAAGTTACAGGTCCGGTTTTCAAACAAATGGTGGCTGCGAGAACAGCGCTGCGTCGATGTATCGCATTCATCTAGTGACTGAAAAGCTTCCTTCAGCTTTTAATGGGACTAAATCCTTTTTGTGAAACACCATGTTGGCTTTAAATCAGCTGGTACAATTAATTTTTCAGCTACTGACTGTAAATTAATATTTTAAGATGCCACATTGATTTAAGTGGTTTTAAAATCGTTTCATTACATAAAATACTTTGATTTCCGCTGATTATTAAAAACAGTTTGGTTTTTTTACGTAGCACCACTGATTTAAAGAGCTACTTCAAGCAAATGTGCCATAAATGGGTAGTAATGTCAACTGCATCATTATTTTGTCATTTGCTTGAGACGTTTCAGTTGCAGTTGAGTCTGTCATGACCAGTAGGGCTTTTTATGGTTTCGGTGTAACTTGCGAAAGTTCTCTTAAGCTGCCAAACAAATGTCAACAACGTGACGGCGACGTTTCGCTGCAGTTGTTTAGAAGCTTCCTCAAACGTCCTCGTCGGGGTCTCTGTGTTACATCTTAATGTTTTCCAGTCGTTTGGAAGTAAACGGGTTTTGATCATGGAACAATTCCTGTTCCTCGATGGACCAAGGCTTGCCTCATTCAGAGGAATGGGGGGTTGCGTCATCCTTGGAGCAGAGCGGAGCGGAGCGACTCCCCGGCTCCCCCTCGCACACCTCGCTCCCTCGTTCTCCGTTTATTTCCTCCCTCTCAGACTCATTTCTGCCTCCGTCTTCCCCCGCCTCCCCTCTCCCGCAGCGCTGTGTCACTCCGAGTTTTTGGAAAAGCCGCGTCTTATTCCGTCATGCCGGCTTTTTGCATTAGCTGACATGAATATTAAGGTATTTCCTGGAAAACAAAGAAGAAAAATGATGGTTAGAAGTCCGACTGTGCACTGTGTGAGCAGGTTTACAATACTACCACATGCAGTGTAATGTAAAAGCATTATTTAACAAGACTCACATGGGCTGCATCATATGGGATGAACTGATTAAAACGATACGGGTGATTGTGCATTTAAAAAATCATAATAACCTGAAAGAAGTTGTGTGGGGGCTGCAGGGCTGCTCGGTGGTTTGCAGCATCGCCTCGCAGCTAGAAGATCCCCGGTTCATGTCCCGGTTAGGACGCCTGGGATCTTCCTGTGTGGAGTTTGCATGTTTTCTCCGGGTTCTCCAGCTTCCTCCCACAGTCCAAAAACATGCTGAGGTTAACTGATGATTCTAAATTGTCTGTTGGTGTGAATGAGAGTGTGCTTGTTTGTCGCTATATGTAGCCCTGTGATAGACTGGTTACCTGTCCAAGATGTCCCCTGCCTTTGCCCTGAATCGACTGGGATAGACTCCACACAGGAAGATCCCAGGCGTCCTAACCGGGACGCGAACCGGGGATCTTCTAGCTGTGAGGCGACGCTGCTGACCACCGAGCCACCGTGCAGCCCCCACTGTGAATCCAAGAACACTTAAATCAGACTGAGAGGACCAGGCGAACTTTCTTTTAACGTCAAACGGCAAAAAAAGTTGGAGTTAATTAATTTACTTCGCTTAATTGGCTGTTGCAATGTCAGTGCTGAAACGATGCAGGACACACATATTCTGATCCTGTGAGTAGGAAGCTGCAGGATTGTGTGCGTGAATTTGTGTGTAATGGTTTCAGTTTTATGCTGAAGGAAGGCTCAATCCCGAATTATTTAATCCAGTCAGTCTTGGGATGGAGTGAATGTGAACCTCGCCTGGTCAGAGCTGCAGCTGTCTGCTCAACAGGGCAGGGAGAGCTGCACGTCACCACCCTGTGACTATCTTTTGGTGTATATTTGCGGAAAAGATACTCAGCAGATGTGTTTTCTAGTTTCACCTCATCCGTCTGATTTTGAGATCTGTTAAGAATGACAGCTGCGGTCAGATTTACACGTCTCGCTGTGAGGGAGCGAAGTCGTCCTGCGTCCCGTCTCTATTTGCGTGGCTGTCCAAAGCTGTCGCCCTGACCTGTGGGTATCTATAGCCGCGGTCCAGGATGCTAGGAATGGACCCCTGACGGCCTACTGACTCGGACAACAATAGAGCTCCGTGACCTAAAGGTTATGTACAGAGCTGCAGACCCGGGCGTTTAAAGAAAGAGCAAAATAGAAGGATGACGGTGCAGCGGGCCTGACATCATCTTGCCGTCTGCTATTTTTAACCGTACATGTGTTCACTAATTCATCTGTGCATCTATCAGTTACAGTCTCCTCTGCTGCCACCTTGGATGTCGAGCAGCAGTGACATCTGTTTTACTGAAACGTTAGATTATGTGTCCAGTGATGTGGAGTCGGGTCAGTCAGGGTCGCACGCAATTAGCTGACAGCTTAAAGAGACAGTCATGCAGTTGGGCGTCATTAAAGGCACAAGTTAAAGTGGTGAAAGGTGCTTTATTGGTTGTTTTGCTTATCCTGTTCTGTTTTCTTCTTTCAGGGGTGATCAGCCAGTGGCAAGGCGAGCCTAAGGAGCGCGTCATCTCACTCGTCCTCACCCATCTCCCGCTCCTCAAACCCGGCAACGTCGAAGCCAAGGGCGAGTACATGCGGCTGCTGCCACGCATCCTGGCCCACACCATCGAGCATGGCCACCACCTGGAGGAGTCCCGGCAGCTCCTCTCCTACGCCCTCATCCACCCCGCCACCTCCCTGGAGGACCGAGCCGCCCTGGCACTCTGGCTGAACCACCTGGAGGAGAGGGCCGCCGCCAGGGGCGACTCCCTGGAAAGGCCTCCTCCTTCCGGGCCGCACCACCACCACCATCAGTCCACCCCTCCATCCACCCTCACCTCGTCAGGCTCCTCCTCCTCCACTAACACTTCTTCATCGGGCAATCCGTACTCCTTACATCACCACCAGCGCTACGGCTCAGACGACCGCCTCAATGGGTGGCAGAGCTCCAGGGACTCGGGGATGGGCGGAGGCTGGCATCAGCAGCAGCAGGCCTGTGAGAACGGGCACCTCCTGCTCTACCCATCATCCTCTGTGCCGGCAACCATCAACACAGTTGGAACGGGTGGAGGCAGCAACACTAGTAAGTGAAGTCCTGCCCTGTCTGTCCTGTTTTCAGCCCACTCCTACATGCAGTGCTTTAACAGCTGCCTGCTCACAGATAGATCCAACATGTGTAGCTGGAGTCTTGCAGTGTGAATGGTCTGCAGTACATAGCACCTTTCTACCTTACTGCTACTCAAAGCGCTTTACAATGTGTGGCACCTACTAATGTTATAAATACATGTAATGTAATACAGTTGGCTAAATTACTGCAACAACTTCCCTCAGGAAGCATTTAAAATGTGCTATAATTATAAATAGCCATGGTTACACACATATAATGTATTAATATAATGATACGGCTTTAACCCTCTGAAGGTCCTGTCACAGTTCTACTCACTGCAGTATGAAGTCCTGCAGCTCTGTGGAAACGACACAACCATGGCTACAAGTCTAGAAATGCATTATTATAAATTCTTGAGTTATTTATTTTGCTAAAAAAGCTGGAGCAACATAACATTTTTCCGCCTGACAAGACGAAGAAAAGCGATGACTGTACATGTTGTTTGTGTTTTACTACTTTACCACCTCTACAGACGAGGCATTTGTTTACATCCTTATCTTCTCTCTACTCCGTGTAAACAAAGCCTGTGGTCGAATCGAAAAGTCACTGAATTTCCATCACCTTACTGTTGGTTGCAGCTGAGTTAGTAGTGGCTTCCTGGTGGCGCCAAGAAGCACAGAATTAGATGATTTTGATTGACTATCATACAAGCTTAGATTTGGATCATTATTCCGTCACAGATAAGGAGTTCAGCAACCGTCAGGAGTGGTTTCGGTGATATTTTAAAAAATGCAAGTGGGTTTTGGGGTTCGGAGTAAAATACATAGATATTTAAAGAGCCCCGGCATTTCTAACTCTGGGGTTTGTTCGTTTTTTAGTGCTTCTTACCGCGTGGTACAACAGCTTAAGCAGTCAGCATGTTTCAATCAGCCTTGACAGACATTAGAGATGACGAAGACTTTGATTAACGTCCTGTAGATGAAATATTTGGTCAGGAATCGGTGAAAACAAAACAAGAGAAATGATAGAGACAGTCAGAAGTGGTGGCGCAACGTTTTAAGTCCCTGGGCTTCAAACCCCTTACCTGACCCTGCGCTCCGACCCCACCTGGGATATTCAAAAACGACATGTCACAATGCTGTAAAAGTGTATTTGTGACAGTAAAGGTTTCTCCTTCTAACAAAAGAAAAAGCTAAATACTGTTTTTTAAGCCTGCCAACACAGAGTTTCACACTAAGGTCACTAAGCTTTTAACTCAGGGCTGATTTTTCTCTATTATGATGGAAAATTGTGTGAGTTTATGTCGGTATAACTCACATGGATTGGATAAGAATAACAAGAATGATTACAGACACTGAGCGCGAAACATGACATGACATAAAGCAGCCTCCAGACGTACATAAACACTCTGAATTCACCCTGAACACAAGCGAATGCTAGAGTCGACCCAGTAAACACACTGTGGTCGGACCAACTGAACAACCCACACAGCAGCTCCACAGGCAGAGACTTAGGTGGGAGACAACACACAGGGAGGGCAGGGCTGTTGAAATTGAACATAACTATGGTCAGAGCAGGATATTTCCAGACAAGAATGCAAGGACTCTGTGTGTGTGTGTGTTTTTTTTTTTTCCTGGGAGATGAAAGAAACAGCTGAGGGTTTATAAATAAAGGCACATTTAAAGCCCCTTGCTCGCTGCTCCAAGAAAGATCCTCTTGTATTTTTGACTGCTAGCAGCTTCAGTCCCGCACAAAAGACCTCGGGATTTCACAACTGATAAATGAGCGCGGGGATTGGTGGAGACCAAGCCGATGAAAGCGAGTAGAGGCGTTGAACACACGGCTAGCAAAGTGTATTGAAGTGCAGAGTTGTGTGAGAGTCAGAGGGAGACGGCGAAATCGGCGCTGCTCAAAATGTGTAGTAATTGTTCTCCGTCAACGCGTCGGCAGCTCCTCCTCCCTCCACGCTGCGTCGACGTGGCCGCGATGATGACCGCAGGAGTATAATTGTCCGAACACTTCAACCTGCGAGCTACTGATAGAACATCCCGATGACCCCCCGCCCAGACTCTCAGCCTCAGTCCAAGCCACAGCAGCACATACCACCCATCCTTTCCCTTGTAAGGCAGCCTTTGTGGGAGACTGTATTTAGGGAAAATGGCTAATATTTAGGGACTGGAACTTGAAATGTTAGCTGGGCGCCTATTTTAAACGGGGCCCATGAAGTCCTATACATAGCGCCAACAGTAAGAGGACCGCATATAGGAAGAGGAGGAGGAGGAGGAGAGAGACCGGGAGTATTGGTGGCAGCTCAGCCCGTCAGAGGGGCGACACAAAAAGCCCTCCGGCTCTCCACCTTTCATTCTGTTTACCCCCTTCAGCCGCCTCGGGGGGTGGAGGGGGGAGGACATCTGTGATGCTAGAGCTGCTTGTGTTGAGATTGAAACGCTCCAGTAGTAGCAGTTGATTTCATAACTTTGTAAACATGGAGAAAGGAAGAGGGGAGGTGTATCAAGCATGTATTTTATTGTCATGTGTGCAGGAAAGTCTAGTTCCTGAGGTGTTGGAGAAGAAGCTAGTGAAGATGAGAATTTAAATCAAGACAAAAGCTACATCATTTGCTTCCTCCTATAATGTTATGGACACTCAACCAGAATAAAACTGTGATTTCAGACAAACTCATTATCATCATTTTGCACCATCACTGTGAGCTACACACTGGTAGTTTTTTACACCTATTAAACAAAGAAGAAAGCAGCGTGCAGGTCGTTTTTGAGGGCACTAATCAGTTCCTCCAGGATTTCGCGGGCGTTTTTCAAGATTTTTGCTCCTAAAATGCCTGAATTTGCGGCAGCTTTTCTAAAAAATGCGATGTTTTAAGCGTATTTGTTGCGATGAAATTGCGGGAGACGGTAAAAAATTGCTAAAAAGTTGCATTTTTTCTTTGTTTTGTATAATTCATTAAAAATTTTAAAAGCTTAAAAAGTTAATTCCACATCCTGGCACACGCGTGTTCACACACACACGCTCACAGCTCGTCACGTCAGTTAATGAATCTAACTGACCTTCATTGTTTCAGTGCTGCCACAGATCTGGATGCAACAGCTTCATCACGGTGGTTTGTCTGGTCTGTGGTCCGCTGGTTTCACCCATTCTCCTGATATGTTTACGGTAGAAAAGTGTTTGTCAGTGGATGGTTTTGGTTTGTGTTCCACCTCAATATTCCACGGGGTGAAAACAGTTTAGCTCCGCTTTGGTGAAGAACATCAGGGAATTGTTTTGCAGTAGTTTTTGTTGCATCTGTATCTTCAAACCATAAACAAGGAAGTGAATCCGGTGACGTACGTGCATTACTGGGGACTGCTGTGATTGGTGGAACTCACGGGAGGCGGGACAAAATTGCGGAAAAGTGGCGGTGATTGGACGAAATTGCAAGGTGGCGCAGAATTCACGGAGATTGGTTGAATTTGCGTTAATTGTTGCGATCGCAGCATCGCTAATTCCTGGAGGGACTGACTATAGAGTGGATAAATACACATGATGCTCAGGATTCAAAGTGGCAGAGGGTGAATGTAGTGCACTGTATAGTAACAGGGAGTGACTTGGGACACGGCTCGGGGGAATACAAACCGGACCGCCGTGTTTATTTCCTCTCTCGCAAAATTAGCCTCCAGCCTTGCAGCTCAGTTAACACACAAAGAAACGCTGCTTTATGGCTTCACATGGCAGCTAAGACACGGACCAGTATAAGATACAGTGAAGTACAAATACTGATGACCAATGACTGATGTTTGGAAGGTTTAGAATATCGCAAGCTCCGACACAAAACTGTTGGAATGCCTTTGCTTATTTATTTATTTAACATACAGTGTGTTTCATTAAAAGCGGAACAGTTCAACTCTATTCTTCTCTTTCTGCTTCATGAAATTCTCATTTATCTTTGGTGCAACTGGTCAGACGGTTCTGTGAATCCAGAAACTGATGATCTGATGATCATCCAGCCCCGTCGACGCCTAATCCGAGCTACTTTCGTGTGTTTTGCTGAAGAGATCTAATATTAATGTGTCTAAAAACAAACACGCAGGCATAATGGATTATATTTCACAACCTCTAAGCGGCAGGAGATCTTAAACGAAGCTGACTGTGTGTGAATGAACTGTTAAAACAAATGTATTTGCTTGTTTTCTGTCAGATTAATCGTATAAAATTCAAACCAGCAGAGTCACTGAGGTCCAAATCTGTGTATGTCCTGCCGTGTTTGATACGTCGATGTCAGATTAGTCTGGAAATGCACACGAGTACGTGGCTACAGCCGACAAACACGACATGTGCTGCTAGAATGTTTGATAAAATGTTATTTGGCTCACTAAATGTACTTTCCAGTGTGTGAGGTGAGGGACAAGCAGTTCTAGTCGGCCAGTGAAGTGAATAACGTCATCGATGTGATCTGTGTTATGGAGGAACGATGAGTCCCATTTGAGGCTGTCTGAGCCAAGCTTCAGTCTTTCAGTTGTTATTTAGTGTCTGTGTAGTAACTGAGAAACAGCAAAGTGAGTGATCAGCTGTTTTTCCAGTATGAGTTTTTCCGCCTGACTGGTCTTGCTTTTCTTTCCCAGTCCTCACCAGTGGAAGCGGCAGCCAGCAGCACAGTCCTCTAAAGCGCTCCGTGTCCCTCACGCCTCCCATGAGCGGCCCCAGCAACCAGCCTCTGGGCCACGTCTGGTTGTCTCAGGAGGATCTGAGGACCGCCAGGGGCCCGGCTCCGGACCACGCCCCTCTGTCGCCCCAGAGCAGCATCGCCTCCTCGGGCAGCGGAGGCAGCGAGCACCTGGAGGACGCTGGTTTGGGGGGAGGCTCAGGGCTCCATCGCAGCTCCTTCCACGAGGAGGGCAGCGGCATGAGGGGTGAGTAACGGGATGGATGGATGCTTCATTCATGCGTAACACACATAGTAGGGCGGCTGTGGCTCAGGTGGTAGAGCAGGTTGTCCACTGATCACAAGGTTGGCGGTTCGATCCCCGGCCCCTCCGCATGCCGAAGTGTCCTTGGGCAAGACACTGAACACAGATTAGCGCCTTGCATGGCAGCTCTGTCGCCATTGGTGTGTGAATGGGGGAAAGAGAAACACATTGTGAGGCGCTTTGGATACCATTAAGGTAGAAAAAAGCCTGAGTGGTGCCTGTAAACCCTCAGTTTGGTTTGACAGGCAAAACAGTAAATAATCGGCCCTGTGTTTCCTGATGTTGCCACCAAAGAGGACCCAGGATGGAGCAGACCATTTACCATTTACCATTTTAGTACAGGTGAGGAAAAACAAGGTGCTAATAGAACTAGAAAAAGACAAAGATATGATGAAACATGAATATTTACTCTAGTAGTTCAGTGCAATTTTGATATATGTGTACTGCCATTTTATGCTATAATATAAATTCAGAGGGAATTTCTACTCTACTACATTTATCTGACAGCTTTAGTTACTTCTAAAATTAAGATCTGACACAGGGCATACTATACCACGCTTTTGAAATCCAACACAAAGTTAGAGATTTAGTCAATAAATGTTCAATTGATGGGATATCTCACCAGAAACCAAAGATTAGAGGAAAGTCCAAAGGCTCAAAACAGGTTTGTGCATCAGAACTTAGGTTTTTCTCCTTTTCTCTACTGTTAATCATGTTTGGAGTCCTCAGATTTATCCATAAAATTGAATATAAAGTAAACTCCAGCAGCTACATAAGTGACATGCTGCTGATGCACTGATGCTTCCCTCATTTATAATCAAATATCAGTCAGAGGGACCAAACCAAGGCTTTTACTTTCATGGTTTAACTATGTTTTGCTGCTAATACTTGCGTCACTTTGACTATTCTTTTTTCACATTGTTGTTTTGGTGCTTTTTCTTGGGTAAATCATCTAAATGCTGCTTCCATAACTAGTGTTACAGAGCAGTCCCACAAGTAGCAGGATTCTTCAAACCTTCTCAGATTTAGAGACCACACACTTGATGATAACAAAAGACAGATCGAACAACATCTCTCTCTTCTGATCTTATAGTGTGGTGTTAGCTAACAACACACTAACCGATCCTTCAGCAGACTATCAGGTTCTTCATGCTCAGTATTCCAAATCTCGCGTAGTCAAACGTGACTTCAGTGTAAACAAAGATGATGGGAATAACGGCGCTATAAATAACAGCGTTCCTTTTTCAGTAACCAGTAATCTACTTGATTACTCTTCCCATCATTATAACGTCGTTACTGTTGCTGCCAAAAATGCGGCGCGCTACTAGAATCAAAGCTGTTTTTTCATCAGACCATCCAGATCTCTGAGCCGAGGGGCAGAGATTTTTTAGGGCTGTAAAAACTGACACGTTAGTGTGGATTAATCCATCATCATGGTTAATCTGATTAATTTTTTAGCGACAGTAACTCTACTTGTTTGTTTTTACTTCCTCTTCCGTCGGTCAGCTGAGTCAGCTCGCGTTTTGATTGGCTTAAATCTGGTACATCGGAGGAAACCCCCACACACTACAGGGTTTCTAGACGCAGATATTAAACATGTTTATTATCTACGATCTCTCCTTCCGAGCGGATCGGACTGGACAGAATCACTCCCAGCACCCCCCACAATACAGGAAGATCAGACTCCATGTCGTTTGCAAACATCTAACAATCGGGCCTTTGCTGGTTTTGATCCTAAGGGGAAGATCAGGACCAAAATCGACCCGATTATCCTGCAGTGTGCACCGGCCTTTAGTCACCAGTATACTGCAGATAAAATGATCACACAAGAGACAGGGCGACTAGTTGAAATGTCCTCGGTTTGATAGGAAATAATTGGATTTATCGTACGAAATCTGCCACTGTAATTTGCTCGATAACTACCGCTGCAAAGCAGGGGCGACAAGTTGTCAAATCTACAGACTTTTTTAGTGGTAATTGCAGCAATTCAGTTAGATTAATTTAAAATCCATTTATCGTTATTGTTAAAGTGTATTAGGATTGTTCGACTTCCTCAAGCCGGCTGTGGGATCTCAGGACCTGCACTGGTTTTGGAGTTAAACTGTTGACTTTAATCGCTGCTGAAGTGCTTAACGACGTTCTGGGAGGATTCAGGAGGAGCAGGTTACTCGGCTGATGCGTCCCTCTTAGACCACTTCTGCGAGGGAAGCTCATTTGTCCGTCTGCCTTGTTCGGCCTGCAGGCGTTTGGCCGCGGAGTTGTTGATCCAGTCAGAGCGGTTCGTCGGGCCTGAACCGCCGACCTAAGTGACCTTACTCTGAGGCGATCGCTGTCTGCGGTCGGGTTAACCCTTTCATGTGATCTTAGCAAAGGCTGTCGTTCGAATAAGGAAGAAAACAATGCCGGCAGTCCAAGAGAACAAACCGTCATTGATCGATGGTGGAACAAGGCGCTCGACTTCCACAGTGTTACAAGGAATCAGCATCCAAAGATCTGATGTGTTTGTTCTTATCTCAGTGTCCATTATTCAGCTAAATTAAACCGTCTGACTGTGATCTAACATCTGCTGAAGTCTATATGATTTAACAGGAAGGCTGAAGTCTGCTTGTGTAATCATGAAACACTTGTAGGCGGAGACGAGGGGAAAACATTCGGCGTCCGTGTAGGTCATTTTTTCTGACTTCCTCCGAGTTTGTCAGGGCAAGTCCTTAAAAAATGAAGGGAGCAACAGAAGAAACACGCCTGCACACATCAGACAATCCTACATTTATTGTGTTTGTTTGTTTGTTCTCCCCTGAGTTCTACACTTGTTAGCATAGAAGCTAAACCAGCCCCAGGTATCGCTCTAAACAGCAACAAGTTCACACCCTCCGCAGTCTGATGTAAAACCATTCAAACTCATCATTAGGAAGCACCTTCCAGTAGGCATCATCTCACTAGACACGGGGTCAGTAAGAATTTCATCAGTAGAAATGCTTATAATGTAGGTCAGTGGTTCTCAACTGGTCCAGCCTCAGGACCCACTATGTCTCTATTAATAACGATCGCGACCCAAATTGTTGAAGTTTGCTGTTCCTGTTACCAAATTAAGGTGTATTTGGGTGTAGTCTCAACTTAATTTGGCTTATTTTTTGCTCATTTTTGGACACTTTTGACAAGTTCTGGGCATATTTTGGTTAATTTCTGGGACGTTTTAGCATAAATTTCTCCAATAAGCTGGCAGAGACAGATCCAGTGGGCTGCTACTGGTGTCACCATCACTAAATATCCTTCTACTGAAAGCAAACTGTGTCATAAGAAACACGTCCTTCAAAATAAAAGACTACTTTTTGGGGTTCATGCTTCTGCGACCCTCTAAAAATGGCTTCGCGACCCACTTTTGGGTCCCGACCCACCAGTTGAGAACCTCTGATGTGGGTTATTGACACATTTATCTATTTATCTTCCAGCTTCTTTGTCAAAAAAATATGTTTTATGTGCAGCATTTTATAGCGTATCACATGCTTGGTCCACGTGTTTCAGACCACTTGTATTGTTGATGTCTTATTTTTGTTTAGTGTGTTTTATACCAGTGGTTCTCAGCTGGTCCAGCCTCAGGACCCACTACGTCTCTATTAATAACTGTCACGACCTAAATTTGTGAAGTTTGCTGTTCCTGTTAACAAATTAAAGGTTATTTGGGTGGAGTCTCAACACATTTTGATACAACACAGGAAAATTTTGGCTTATTTTTTTTTCATTTTGGTATATTTGGACACTTTTGCCAAGTTCTGGGCATATTTTGTCCCATTTTGACAGATTCTGAGCACATTTTGGTTCATTTTTGACACGTTTTAGCATAAATTTCTCCAATAAACTGGCAGAGACAAATCTAGAGGTTAATAAGGGCAACTACTGGTGTCACCACCACTAAATATCCTGCTATTGAAAGCAAACTACGTCATAAGAGACACGTCCTTCAAAATAAAAGACTTTATACTACTACTTTTTTTGGAGGGCATGCTTCTGCGACCCTCTAAAAATGGCTTCGCGACCCACTTATGGGTCCCGACCCACCAGTTGAGAACCCCTGTTTTATGCAGTATATTTCTGGTGATAAAGAGACACCATGCAGGTTGTCTGTTGTCTGCAGCAGTGATAACGTGCGTCCCGTCTTTCCCCGCAGACGTTCCTGCTTGGCTGAAGAGCCTCCGCCTCCATAAATACGCCGCTCTGTTCTCCACGATGACCTACGACGAGATGATGTCGCTGACCGAAGAGCAACTAGAGGCACAGGTTCACACAGACACACACGACACGAGTTAATCTCACGCTAATGCAGCAGTTCAGAAGGTTGCATTCATATACAAGCAGTACTCAGCCTTTACAGGACAACAGTTCAGTGTTTAGCTCTGGTACATCAGGGCTGCTGTCACATTTTTACTCACTGTGAGGTCATTTTTCACGGCGATATAAAGTCCTGCACCGCTATGAAACCAGCACAACCATGAAGAAGGGGAGAGACCTCTAAAGATATCTGTTGTGTATGCCATAAGTGCCCACAAGTGTTACCAGTACTGGCAAAAAGTGATGAATCTACATGCTGTGGATATTTCACTACTTGCGTTTTTACAACCTCCACAAACTGGACGTTTACTCTGCGCATCAACTCTAGAGAGACAATTCACCATGCTGAGTTTATCCTCCAACAACCTGCTCACATCCCGCTTCTCTGTGTACCGTTTTTTAACTATGCAGCTTTAAATTTATTGATTAGGTATGTTTTATTTGGATGGGTGGTCAGCAGCGTCGCCTCACAGCTAGAAGATCCCCGGTTCGCGTCCCGGTTAGGTCGCCTGGGATCTTCCTGTGTGGAGTTTGCATGTTTTCACCAGGTACTCCAGCTTCCTCCCACAGTCCAAAAACATGCTGAGGTTAATTGATGATTCTAAATTGTCCGTAGGTGTGAATGAGAGTGTGCTTGGTTGTCTATCTCTATATGTAGCCCTGTGATAGACTGTTTACCTGTCCAGGTGTCTCCTGCCTTCGCCTGAGTAGGCTGGGATAGACTCCAGCGCCCCCATGACCCTAGAGAGGATTAAGCGGTGTATAGATAATGGATGGATGTTTTATTTGCTCTCAAACACAGCCTGCAGCTCAGCCGAAAACTCCCTTAACTTTTACCACATGACTGTTGGTCACGGCTGCATCAGTCGTGGCTTCTCGGTTGCATAAATAAGTGCAGAATTGTTAGTTTTTATTAAAGAAGCTGGTGCAAGTGGGCTTTTTTGGCAAATTATAAACGAGACTTAGATGAAATATCACAATTTTTGGTTATTTTCTCCCCGTGAAACCGAACTTCACACGTGATTAGTTCAAGGACTGCTGGAAAATCAGACTCTTCTTCCATTTTATTCAGTTTAATGACTATTTTTGGCGTTATATTCACCAGTTTTAATCAACGTAAGCTTTGAAAATCCACGTGGCGATCTAACTGGTTGTAACAAACGGCACAGGACAAACTTAGCAGTTGCTGCGCTTGTGCATGAAGACGTTGAGGAGTCTATTCTGAATCGGAGGATGCCGCTATAATTAACGCCGCTGCAGCTCACCGGGAAGCTGGAAACTTCCTCCAGGTGCTGCTGACTTCCTCGCTGTCTAAAGTAATGTACAGCTACACTGAGACCTGCCAAACCACACGTGCTGCTGTTGGCTTGATTTGTCAATATGTGGATTGTCAATATTGGACATGAGCCAAAGTTTGATTAGTAGAATCAGTTTTATCTTAATACCAAAGAGGAGAAGTTGAATTATCTCTCTGCTAGCTTCACTTGCTGCATCACAAAAAGCATCTCCCTCACTCTCTTTAAACAGTCGTACATGTACACTGCACATTTCAGAGATAGGTATCATTCTTATAAAACCGCTATTTTGCCAATGAGCAACGGGATGTTTGACGCCAGACTCTTTCCTCCAACAGAAAGTCACTAAAGGAGCAAGACACAAGATTGTTATCAGCATTCAGAAGCTCAAAGAGAGGCAGAACCTACTACGCAGCCTGGAAAAGGTCAGTGACTGAACACCACATCCCCTTCTTCCTTCCTTCCTTCCTTCGTCCTCTTCATCCTCGCGCACGCAAGAAACGAGGATCGTGCGGCTCGTTTGTTCTTTTTTTGTTTTGTTTGTTTTCGGTTGTTGAGCTTGTAACCTTAGCAGACGCCACAGGACTCTGCTTCTTCTGTCCCGTGTGTGTGAGGGAGAGTGAGGAGGGTGGCCATTCTCAGTCGGTGTTATGTATCTGAGATGGCAGCTAAGGGAACACCTAATCCAGGAAGGAGAGTTTTGGGCTCCGAATTTAAACCCATCCGCCTCCCCCCACCCACCCGACGCTTCGCCCTTCCATTCAGCCTGCGACGCAAGACAATGACGCTCAAGGGCACACCGCAGGAGGGACTTCTTGGGCCAGCTAAATTCAGGCTTAACCTTTTCACCAACGCTTCATTTTAAAATGTGTTACCGCTGCATTTGTGGGGCTTGGGGAAACAAGACACCTGTCGCTTGGTATTTTGGGTTTACACAGCGTCGGAGGGAGGCTGATGTGATGCATGTGAACACAAATAGTGAAGGAAAGCTAGATGTATGTATTTTTGGCATTACTTTATTCTCTGCCGTATCCCGTGGCACCATGACCCGCCTTTGTTTTTCCTTTTTGGGCTATTCCACACTCTTAATCGTTAACGTTGTTTATCCAGCTTACAGAGCAGGTTCTGAACTAGAAAAGCACTCAGAGAGCGCATACCACCGCCAAGGAGCTTCAGTCCACCCCCAACACAATCTCCCAATTCACATATTTTCTATGGAACGTTACAGATACAAATGTAATTACATACAGTTCAAATGTCCTACCGACAATGCGGCCTTCACCCCATCCGACCTAATGAACAGGCGCGGCCTCTAGCGCGGCAGCTCCTAACAGCCTCCCAGCTTCTTAGACAACCGGAGATAAGAATGCCGGCCCAACCGTGCGTATGTCGCTCAGGAAGGAAAGACAACTCCGTCACTGTCGCTGTCTGGAGCCCCAAAATGTCATGTGGTCAGAGGGGGTTACCCCAAAAACAAGAGTGCCCTCTGGTGGCTTTTAGAGTAAACCGCATTTATTTGTCCACCAGGTTACAATTACATTAAAAAATTCCTGGATCCAGACGGTGATCCGGATCAGTCCCAAAATGTCATCATTCCTTCTTCGTCCCATTTCACACATTTCCTGAAAATATCTTCCAAATCCGTCCATGAGTTTTCCAGTTATTTTGAACACAGACAAACAAACACTCACATAACCTCCTTGGCGGAGGTAAATATGAAAATATGCCCATATTTGAAAAAAAAATCTTAATTATACTTGGAGAGACCTGGATTAGGCTTTCTAGCAATATTTTTTTGTGGTGCAACTTGTCATGCTTGCTCAGTCGGTTATAAGAGTTGAAGAGTTAGCTTTTTCTTTTTTGTCTTGAAACGCTGACTTGGGAAAAGCTTTGCCGTATCTTAAAAACACCGACACCGAGGACGTCCGGCTGCCTACCTACCAGGAAACTGGTGATGGTGTTACGGTAATCCTACAGACTGTCACCGGTTCTCTGACGGTCGTTTCCAGTAAACTCTCACCGTGTGGACCAAAGGTTCTGGTTGGCTTCCATCACCGCCGATCAATCAGACCGACTAGCTCAAGAGGAAGCGGTGGTAGCTGCGTTTTCCATACATGTCATCTGCTGTACGCTACGTATTTTATATACAATTTGAAAATCTCTGATACAGTGAACCGCGATATGGCGAGGGACGACTGTATGGTGACATGCAAATATCACTAGTTAGCTGCTCTATTGTCAAATTTTTGTCAAGGTAAGCTCAAAGATGGGATTTTTCACATTTCAGCTTAATCATAATCAGGTCTACTTGTTCAGTATTGCAGAACAGCTTGATAATAAATCACAAAAATAAAAAAAACATTCCTGAGATTTTGATGTTCAAACAGCGGAAACATGCTGAAAGTGAGTTGACGGGCGATTTAAAAATATATTTATAAATCTTGAAAATATTTGACGTATCAAGCTAAAATTTCACAGATATCTTTATAAATATCTATATTTTATCCTATGAAAATTCAAGACAAACCAGAGTTGTATGAGCAGAAATTGTCTTGAGATGAAACGACCTCCTTTTTTATTTGCACAACAACACAAAACAGCAGATACTTAACAGCCAAAGCAAACTGCACAGGTGAGATGAAAAGATCCCACCTCAGTTTCATTAAAAAACAAATATAGAAGTCATAAATGCCCAATGATTAGCAAATAATTAACCATAGGAACCAAAAGAAACCAGCAAGCACCTCTCTGTTTCTTTGAATATTCAACATGTAGGTGAAAAGTAACATTTTTCTTTTTAAAGGAAGGTTGTTCACGTGTCGCCTGGAGCTGCGGTGCTTATCCTTGACATGATAAATGCCACCATTCATCCGTCACTCCAGTGGGTTTCAAAATGTCACCGCAGGTTCTGTCAAGTAGGAAACACCCTCTCACGTCGCTCCCCTGCTTTCCCTCCCTGCTCCCAGGACGTGTTGGGGGGCAGCAACCTCCGCGCCCCGCTGCAGGAGCTCCACCAGATGATCATGACTCCCATCAAGGCTGTCAGCGGCGGCGGCGGCGAGGAGGCCTCCCTGCAGCGCCCCCTGCTGAGCCCCGAGGGCAAGAGCGCCGCGCCCGGATCCCACCTGACGGGGGGAGGCGGAGGGGAGGCCGAGTCTGGAGCGAGTGTCATCGCCGAGGGGGATCTGCCCGGCCAGTTCACTCGCGTCATGGGCAAAGGTGAGCTGCGTGCATCGCTACTCGGTTTAGAGTCGACGGACAGGTGGAGGGTTTGGTTTTAATTTCCCACCTCTGCTCCCATCCTCAGTTTGCACCCAGCTGCTGGTGTCGAGGTCAGATGAGGACAACATCAGCTCCTACCTACAGCTCATCGACAAGTGCCTTATCCACGAGGTACCCGCTCATGTCTGTGATGTTTACGTGTGATATCATCTACACCAGTGGTTCTCAACTGGTCCAGCCTCAGGACCCACTATGTCTCTATTAATAACGGTCACGACCTAAATTTTTGAAGTTTGCTGTTCCTGTTAACAAAATAAAGGTTATTTGGGTGTAGTCTCAACACATTTGTATACAACTTGGGAAAATTTTGGCTTATTTTTTGTTCATTTTGGTATATTTGGCTGCTTTTGCCAAGTTTTGAGCATATTTTGGCCCATTTTGACAGATTCTGAGCACATTTTGGTTCATTTCTGGGACATTTTAGCATAAGTATCTCCAATAAGCTGGCAGAGACAGATCTAGTGGGCTGCTACTGGTGTCACCATCACTAAATATCCTGCTACTGAAAGCAAACTGTGTCATGAGAAACACGTCCTTCAAAATAAAAGACTTTGTACCACTACTTTTTTGGGGTTCGTGCTTCTGCGATCCTCTAAAAATGGCTTCGCGACCCACTTTTGGGTTCCGACCCACCAATTGAGAACCACTGATGTAGGTTAATGACACATTTATCTATTTATCTTTCAGCTTCTTTGTCAAAAAAATATGTTTTATGTGCAGCATTTTATAGCGTATCACATGTTTGGTCCACGTGTTTCAGACCACTTGTATTGTTGATGTCTTATTTTTGTTTAGTGTGTTTTATACCAGTGGTTCTCAGCTGGTCCAGCCTCAGGACCCACTATGTCTCTATTAATAACGGTCACGACCTAAATTTTTGAAGTTTGCTGTTCCTGTTAACAAAATAAAGGTTATTTGGGTGTAGTCTCAACACATTTTGATACAACTTGGGAAAATTTTGGCTTATTTTTTTTCATTTTGGTATATTTGGACACTTTTGCCAAGTTTTGGGCATATTTTGGCTCATTTTGACAGATTCTGAGCACATTTTGGTTAATTTTTGACACGTTTTAGCATAAATTTCTCCAATAAACTGGCAGAGACAAATCTAGAGGTTAATAATGGGCAACTACTGGTGTCACCACCACTAAATATCCTGCTACTGAAAGCAAACTACGTTGTAAGAGACACGTCCTTCAAAATAAAAGACTTTATACTACTACTTTTTTTGGAGGGCATGCTGAGAACCCCTGATCTACACACCTCCTAATCCTCTGTAGGGTTACGGGGGTGCTGGAGCCCATCCCAGCCGAAATTTAAATGTTCAATAAGCAACATGTCTGCCACTGTATAGCTCCTTATAATACAGATAATATTCTTTAATATTCCAAGCACTTTCTGCTCATTTTTCCTCACTGTGGGCTCATTTTTCACTGGAATATAAAGTCCATGGCCAGACGAGAAGAACCCAAACAGTGTCACAATATTTGAAAACATTTCTCCGAGTGCCCTCAAACTAACTGTGCTTCATGGATTGTCCAGCAACTTGCTCATCATATGTCGTCTTTGAGTCTTGCTGCTCTTATCCTGGGCAATCCAATCGAAGGCAGCTGGACTCAGATGAGAGGTTAAACATCTTCACAGACGTTCTACTGAGTCCAGTCGCCTTTAATTGAATGGGACCGAACGACTATGGACCTGGATGAATGAGAACATGTTGCACTCACTTTGTTAGCAGTGAACGTGTTTTATTTTTTGTCTCGGTTTGTCTAATTATTCTTATATTTGCCTTTTCTCTGCTCTGCGTAAACACATCCTGCAGTTCAGCCTAATGGCCCTAAATTCGGTCACATCATGGCTTCTTAATTGTGCCGAGGAGGGAAGGTTTTTATCCTTTATTTTACAGGATGTTAAAAACGTTAGATGAGACGTGTAGAAGGAAGTGATCTTGATGAGACGTCATGATTTTAAACTTAGATTTGGTTAATTTTCCCACATGATTATTATAAAGTTTGACTATTTTTCACAGTTTCTGGCCCTGATAAATTGTGTAATTTAGATTTTTTTTTCCTCTATTTTTTAAATATAACATTCCTTTTAAACCCACCGGGGACTTTGGGGGTTTAGAAGGTTAGAAGTTTTAAGTTTAAACAGCAGTTAATTCATCATCATGTCTTCTCATTTCTTCCTGAACTGTGTTTGAATATATGTTTTCACACAATTCAGAAAGGAGTGTAAGAAACCAGCTGTTCAGATGATATATGCTGAATTTTCATAGTATTAAAAGACGAATTATAAAAGAGCTTTGAGGATGAATTATTAATCATGCCCGACACATAATCCATGTATGCATCTATTATTTATAGATGAATACTATCAGTGGGTCTGTTATTTTAATTTATTAGCAGCACACAAAATCATCCATCCATCCATTATCTATACACCACTTAATCCTCTGTAAGGTCGCAGGGGGGCTGGAGTCTATCCCAGCCGATACCCTGGACAGGTCACCAGTCTATCACAGGGCTACATATAGAGACAACCAAGAACACTCTCATTCACACCAATTTAGAATAATCAATTAACTTCAGCATGTTTTTGGATTGTGGGAGGAAGCTGGTGAAAACCCACGCTGCACAGGGAGAACATGTAAACTCCACACAGGAAGATCCCAGGCGTCCTAACCGGGACACGAACCGGGGATCTTCTAGGTGTGAGGCGACGCTGCTAACCACCGAGCCACTTGCAGCCCCCACACAAAATAATAAAACTGAGAATTTGTCGTCTTAATTATGCAATTGAAAGTCAAAATCGTGTCAGTATAAATACAGAGTGTCATGGATCATAGATGGTCAGTCTCTGTATCTCTGAATTACAGTTAAGTGTCAGTGTGTTATCATATGAATGTTCAGCTTGATGCTTTTGTCACAAACCGGGTCAGTAAGTTGCAAAAATGGAGTCCACACATGAAATACCGAATCAAAAATAAATTTATTAATCAATCATTTTACCTGGAATGTAAATAACGGTTAAATAATTTAAGTAGAACGTAGGTCATAATTCAGTGTTAGAAAATAAACCTAGATCAAAATAAATCAAAAGCATGTATGAAATGTGATGTTGAGGGTCAGTCATGTGTGCAGTGTATGGATGAGTGGTATGGAATCACAGGAGTGCCACATTAAATAAATAAATGAATAAATAAATGTGGAAATAAAAAGAGAAATAAATAAATGTGGAAATAAAAAGAGAAATAAATAAATAAATGTTGAAATAAAAAGAGAAATAAATAAAAAGGAAATTTTTCCTTTTTATTTATTTAATTTATAAATTTATTTATAAATAAATGTGGAAATAAAAAGATAAATAAATGTTGAAATAAAAAGATAAATAAATAAAAAGGAAAATTTTCCTTTTTATTTATTTAATTTATAAATTTTATTTATTTATCTTTTTATTTCAACATTTATTTATTTATTCAATTAATTATTTATTTATTTGTTTAATGTGGCACTCCTGTGATTCCATAGAGTGGAAGGTGTGGTGTGAAATGTTGAATGCCAAAGGAAATAATACTTAGGCCCCACATGGCAGGTGGAAACCTGGACCCAGGTCGCAGCAAAGAGACTGCACAGTCGATCGGCTCACCCTTAAATACAAAGTTCCCCACATACCCACAGGTGAGGCATTTTGGCCTGACGACCTGTCCCCGCCTCCACCCAGGGCACCCAGCCAGTGCGTAGACGGAGGGGGCAGGTCGTCTCACTTTAAATGTTCTCCGACGTGAAGGAGAATCTTGTCTGAAGTGGTCTTTTGTTGTGACTCAAAGCACCTGATTTCTACTCCCTGTCTCCCCCACCTCACCCCACCTCCCTCTGCTCGCCAGTCCTTCACCGAGACGCAGAAGAAGAGGCTGTTGTCATGGAAACAGCAGGTCCAGAGGCTGTTCCGGTCCATTCCGAGGAAGACTCTCCTTGACATAGCAGGGTACCGACCGCAGAGGAGGTAAACGCACAGATGAGTTGAAAGCCAAAGTTGCTTTTAACTTTTAGGAAACAAACCAGAAAAATCCAGGTAGAGATTTCTGCTGTAAATAATTGAACAGGTGGGAAATGTGTTGATTCCTTGTATTATTTCCTCTTTCCAATGTGGAAAACTAGAGAAGCAAGTTGGAGATTAGCTTTTACTCAACACGGCTTCCTACTGAACGTGTGGTTTCAAAGTGATTAAATTATCACCACTGTTAGGGAGTAAAGACACTGTTCTAATTAGCATGTTAAATAAATGTTAACTCTGACGCAGAAATGCTTATTTATTATTTAAAATTAGTTCAAAACGGCTCTGGTTCTCCTCCCAGCAGGACGGCTTCAAGGTTCAATATATCTGCATACGTAGTAAAACGAAAAAACGTTCCTCAGCAGTGCAAGCACTTAAAACTAAAAAATAAGAAAGACATTCAGATAAATAGAAACTGTGACGACTAAAGTTATGTGGTGGACGTATAAAAATGGCAGCAGGTTAAAATTTAACCAGTAAAAATGATTTAAAAAGTACATTCACAGTACATTATGGAGATCATTTTAGATAGCAGCAGGTAGAAATGAGTAGATAAGAAGAATAAAAGTGCATGTGCAAGATGGAGTTAATGTTATTTGGCTTCCTCAAACTGAAGATTTGTTAAATAAGGATGCCTTCTCTGCATTTTCGACTTATTTGAATACACATCTGCTGCTTTTTTAACATCCCACCGCTTGTTTTCAGGACTTAAACCGGTGCTCGCCTGTATCTAACTTTCTGTCTCGTCCTGCTGCAGCCGTTTTGGCCAGTCCAACTCTCTCCCCACCACCGGCTGTGTTGGTGGCAGCGTGTCGGCCAGGAGGAGCCTCCACCAGTTCCAGATGCCCTCCAGGAGCTTGCCGGGTGCCAGGCTGGGCCTGCTGGGCAGCGGGGGGCTGCTGGGACCGACGCCTCGCAGCTCCAGCAGCACACCCACCGGTCCCAAGCAGGGCAGACATGTGAGTTAAACCAGCAGGAGAACAGGGAGCCGGACTGGAGCGTAAACAAGGGAGACATTAGAGTGTAAACAGCAAGGTGTCAGCCGAGGTTTCCCCATTACTCCTGGGTGTAAGCAGCCTTTCAGCCTCCAGAGAGTGTTTTTAACAAAATAAATATTAGTGTTTAGTGATTGTCTTCATAGTTATCTAAAAATCTCAATCTTTTCACTGCCTCACCCTCTCTACTCCAAGCAGTTTGTGAGTGTATTTTGCTCATTTTTCACTGCAACATGAAGTCCTGCACCTCTATGGAGACGGTATAACTATGGCAAGAAGTAGCGAGAGCTCAGGATGTCTTTTGCGGGCCGCCGTATAGCTCGCTGAGTTCAGACATTAACATATAGGCGCAGGTCGCCAGCAGCGGTCGTGAGTTCGAGTCCGGCTCATGACCCTTTGCTGCATGTCTCTCTCTCGTCTATACCCCCTTTCACCCTGTCTCTCCCACTATCAACAAAATGGAAAAAATCCCCAACAAATATACATATAAAACTAGAAAAGCTGGGCCGCCATATAGCTCACTGAGTTAGGGCGTTACCGCGCAGGTCGCCAGCAGCGGTCGTGAGTTTGAGTCCGGCTCACGACCCTTTGCTGCATGTCCCCCTTTCTCTCTTCTCTACCCCTTTTCACCCCGTCTCTCCTGCCGTCTTTAAAAATGGAAAAACTCCCCCCCAAAAAATATTTTAAAAAAAACTAAAAACTAGAAAAGCACTCAGAGAGCTCATACCTCCACCAAGGAGCTTCAGTCCACCCCCAACACAATCTCCCAATTCACATATTTTGTATGGAACGTTACAGATACAAGTGTAAGCTCAAATGTCCTACCAACAATGCGGCCTTCGCCCCATCTGACCTAATGAACAGGCGCGGCCTCTAGCGCGGCAGCTCCTAACAGCCTCCCAGCTTCTTAGACAACCGGAGATAAGAATGCCGGCCCAACCGTGCGTATGTCGCTCAGGAAGGAAAGAGAACTCCGTCACTGTTGCTGTCTGTCGTTTGGAGACCCAAAATGTCATGTGGTCAGAGGGGGTTACCCCAAAAACAAGAATGTCCTCTGGTGGCTTTTAGGGTAAATTGCATTTAACTGTCCACCTGGTTACACTTACATTAAAACAACATTCCTGGATCCAGACGGTGATCCGGATCAGTCCCAACATTTCATCATTTGTTCTTTGTCCCATTTCACACATTTCCTGACAATTTCATCCAAATCCATCCATGAGTTTGAGTTATTTTGAACACAAACAAACAAACCAACCAGCGCCAGCCATCACATAACCTCCTTGGGGGAGGTAAAAATGAAATGTCTTTTCTGCAGCATAGCAAAGTTATAAAAAAGGAATGATTACAAAACGAAAGTTTAAGTCCTTTATCTGTCTTATAAAAACTTAAAGTATCTGTTACCAATATCGGGGCAGAAATGGAGGCTCCACATGCTGAAGATGCTCTGTGTGCATTTTTACAGCCTCCAGAGGAGTGTAGGTGTAAGGATATGTCACCATGCTGAACGCATCCTTCAGAAACCTGCTCGTCTTTATGCCGTTTCTGAGCCGTGCTGCGTTTATTTCATCGATCAAGAATATTTTTTATTGTAGTTTGTTTCCACGGTGGTCTCATCTCTGCTCCATGCGAACACTGCCTGCAGTTCACCTGAGAAGTTTTCGGTTCATCAGTTTAGTGGAAACAGTTTACTTTAGGTGAATTTTCGAATGAGATATGTAGAATAAGGTCTTTTTGATATTATATCACTATTTTAAGCATATTTTTAGGAATTCTTTCTGACTGAACGGCCTCATCACACATGCCATGTTCACCGGTGTGTCTGCTCTTACAGGTTCTTGCTCTGGTGTGATTTTGGTGGAGTTTATTGTTCAAACCAGCTGCAAGGTTTGGGGATTCAGAGGTTTAAGATCTTGAAATTTGTCAGATTTTCACTCTAAAATCCAAGAGAAACTTAAAAAAGCAGCAGATTTTCCTGTTGACAAACTGTAACCAGCACAACTTATCAATTAAGTGTTTCTGCCCTAAGCTAATCTCACATCAGTTGAAGTTGTTAAAGAGGTGGATATATAAGGAGGAGATTATGTAAAAACTGGAGTTGGAATCTCTGGTCTTATCGTGTCTGCATGTAGTGATAGTAGGCCTGAATGGTAGCGGTGTTCCTGACTGCATAAAGGAGCGTTTTGAAATGTGTAATAGCACATTCCAGGATGTTTACAATAACCTGGGCAGCAGAATTCCTTCTTCAGCACGTATTCTGCCTGAAATGGGCTTTATTATCCCACGACAAAGAAATGCAGGGTGAGGAAGAGGAGCAGCGGCGGCGGCGGCGGCGTCTGGCGAATGAAGCGAGGTGGATGGAACTCGTAGGCAGGTCACCCCACATACCAGAGGCTCTGCGTCAGTGCCGAACATTGAAACAGGAGGAGCTGCAGAGCTGTTTCAGGCCCGTCCTGGCACACTTTGGTCTGGGCTGACCCACTTCACTGGAAACCTTTCGGGCCCTCCCACTGTTTCCCTCCCTCTCTCTCTCTCTCTCTCTGTCATCCCTTACAATGGGAGGAAATACCTCAGTTCCTCCTCGTCACACTGGACCTTCTTGTGTAGGACTGAAGTGTGGATGTGCTCAGAGAGAGGAGGAGGAGGGTGGGAGGGAAATATGTGAGTCATAGTTTGGGAGAGGTAGCTGTGGTGTTGGAGGAGGAGGAGGGCCAATAAGAGAGAGAGGGTTTATATGAGTACATATATGAGAGAGAGAGAGAGGCAGTGAGAACAGTGCACAGGCATTTCCTGTTTTTCCCTGGCCCGAGGCACTGGAGGGCCGCGAGGGGGGAGAGGGGTGAGGGATGGAGGTGAGGGGAGGGGCCTGTGGTGCTGGTGTTGGGGGGCATAATGGGCAGGTTACAGCGAGGAATTCATGTGGTGAGACTGTCATTAGGTGTGGGCCAGACGTCCAGACAGGAGCGTGGGGGATGAAAACGTGGAAGAAGCTGTGGTCTGATGACTCTGTGTTTCTGATCAGTGAAAGCTTCAGCAACATCAGTAGAAAGAGGTGATGTCAGCAAAGAGTAGAAAGTAAGTAATAACAGGATATTAGACCTCGAATTATGTTGGAGAAACAGGGCTTGTTGATCTTAACCAATGAGGATGTCCCGATATGATCTCATAGATAAGGATTGGGCCAGTCCAGGCATTTTTTAACTGATCGGTATCAGCTCAAACCGAAACCTGACCCTTTATTTATGTCCGCCGTCACACAGCTGTTGTAAAGGGAGGGCACTGTTTGTGGCAGGGATGTAAAGTTTCAATGACGTCTTATTATTATTATTATCACTGTATAATTGATGCCACAAATTTATCACAGTAGACATTTGTTGTAATCAATGGACGTGTTTTTGGTCACAAAGGTGGCACTGTTAAATATGCTAGTAGGATGTAGGATCACTGTTCTAATTGGATCACAGCTTGACTTAGACAGACACCTATCAGCCCCAACATCCTGACCACTGACAGGTGAAGCAAATAACATTGATCATATTGGTACTATGTGGTGTTCTGATGGAAAACCTTGATCAGTATTAGACACCCAAATAAACATCGTCCCACAACAAACACACTCCCTCATGCTGATGGAAATCCCAAATGTCACTGGATGAAAATGCACCCCACCACATGGAAACAACATCAACCAATCAGGAACATGTGGAGGAACATGACAATGGTCCAATATGTTGATGTGACCTCCAGACTTCCTACAGCCCATTCTGATCAAGCATCAACAGGATGCAGTGGAACCAGTTGGATTGACAGAGGCCCCACTGGACAAGACAGAGTACCCAAAGGATCCAGTGCCAACGTCCTGGTTCCAGACCCCATAGGACACCCTGAGAGGTCCCCTTGTCCTTGCCCAATGGTTCAGAGCATTTTGGAGCACATAAGGGGGACCAACACAGTATTAGTGGTCATAATTTTATGCCTGATCGGTGTATGTGCTCTGGTTTGAGGTCGTTAAGCATCACAGAAGTCTTTGTCATGGTGCCCATTGCTCCGTTCAGCCCCCCAATACTCTCTGCTTGCCAACATGAACCACCCATACTCTGAGTGACCTCCTCCACTGGTTGCTACAGTGTTAAACGGCAAGAAGGTCCACCTGGTGGAACAACCAGGTACTGCAGCTGATCTGCACGACATTCTCTGACATGTATGTAGAGGATACATGTTGTGCTTGTGGAGCCACAGTAGACCTCGCCCTCCAACATTACATTTCAGACAGTGTCCTACCGAAGCTTACAACAAAGTTCCTGACCACCTATGTAACATTAAGGAACAGCTTGGATGCAGAAATGTAATTCTGTTCAGCTTTTTAGTTCCAGATACGCTGGTTTGGTTTAAACAACTTTAATGTAATTGAAGTGTGTCTAGGAAAATGCTTTTGAATTGGGACTCCGTATTAAATGATACAGACCAGGACAACCTTGTGAACCAGGTTCTGCACAAGTTATTAAACCTGGTGGATTAATGTTGTTGGCTTCCAGTAACCAAAGCTGTTGAAAAATCGATTAAAGTCTAAGTGTGGCGACTTTCTTTGTACCATGGAGAACAATGAACATTCACCCTGAACCCCAAAACCTGTCTGAGGGTTTGAAAGGCATGTCAACAATCGCCAAAATTACACAATTTAACACAGTCAGAAACTTTAAAAACAGAAATAATGGTTGGATTTTCACATTTTCAGTGGTCTAGAAACAAAGAAGGCGTAAAGTGTTGATATTAATTAAACCACTGACGAACAAGAAATGGAGTGTTGAAGATCTTTGTATCAATCAGGGCTTCTACTTCGGATTTTTTCCTCCCTGTCGGCATATGTTGGCCAATACCGGCTATGTTTGCTTACTTCCTTTAACCTTTACAGAGTCTATTGTAGTCTGTAAACGTTGGCTCACCTGTATTACACAAACACGCTGAAAAAGCTGAAGTTTCACAACAATGTTCTGGATTTAGAAACCTGAGAACCAACAATCCTAAAATGGAAGCTCACCGTCTTGTTTCGCCACAACGTGCGTCAGTACGTCTGCTCTCCTGATGGTCCGCTTGTATTACGTTTAACCACAGCATCAATATGATTTTCTGACACCTTCTGAGTCCCTAAAAATGTTGCCTTAACCTGTATTATCAAAGCACAATTTATACATTAAATTTATTTTAGTTTCTGCAGTCTGAGAGGAAAATTGGAAGTGTAATCCTTAGCAGTTTTACATTTTTGTGTCGCTTGTCTCTGATATAAACAGCCCCAAAGCTACTGAACAGGCGCTAACCTTCGAGACGTTTCTGTGGAAGTCGGTTTGATTTTGTTGAAATGTTTTCCACAGGGTCCGTGGTTCGCCAACCCCGGAGGAAGCAACAGCATGCCCAGTCGGACCCACAGCTCCGTGCAGAGGACCCGCTCGCTGCCGGTCCACACCACGCCACATACCATGGTCATGTTCCAACAAGCTGGTAAGAGACGCTGGGAAGCAAACGCAAACGGACATTTAATTGCCACTGGTTCTTATTGGCCTTTATAAACTCGCCACTGAGCTGGTTCCAGGTCTAGTTCGGAGCCAGAGCCTGACTCAGCTCCACTTCTTTGTGTTTCCACCACCTAAGCACCGACTCCAGGTTCTAAAAACTGGAGCTCAGCAAGCACCAACTCTTTGCTGGTCCAGAGCTAAGCACCGAGTACGTCAGGGGCTGGGGGCGGGGTTATGGTGACCAACCATCAACGGTGGAAAGGGACACACAAGCGCTAATTAGTGTCCTTGTTCTCCAGGACGTCCCTGGTCCCATCACACATGTATTGGAATGACTCCTGGAAGTTTACCACAAACTGTTGACCTGAAATCCGCTACAGTTGTGTCCCACCAGTAGCGTGATCACGGATGTGTCCAGGCAACAGGAGGACCTCCGCCTCACAATCAGCCTTAAGACCGTCTATAGAGATAAACATAGATATTATCATCAACTTACTGCTTTTGTTTAACTGCTATGTAATGGATGCAAGCGTAGTGGTTTTACGGTGACCCAATGGCTCCAACTTGACTCCTTGCCAATGGAAAAGCAAACAGGTTTTTAGGAGGAACTAGATTTGAACCGACTAAGTACCAGAACTAGACCTGGTTCATCTTGGTGGAAAAGGGGTAACAGTGGTAGATGACATCCACATAATGAAAATAACCAAAAGAGAATTAAATGTTAAAGGATTAAAACTGTGGTTCTCAGCTGGTCCAGCCTCAGGACCCACTATGTCTCTATTAATAACGGTCGCGACCCAGATTTTTGAAGTTTGCTGTTCCTGTTAACAAATTAAGGTTTATTTGGGTGTAGTCTCAACGCATTTTGATACAATTTAGGAAAATTTTGGCTTATTTTTTTCCTAATTTTGGTATATTTGGACGCTTTTTCCAAGTTTTGGGCATATTTTTGGCCCATTTTGACAGATTCTGAGCACATTTTGGTTCATTTTTGGGACGTTTTAGCTTAAATTTCTCCTATAAGCTGGCAGAACCAAATCTAGAGGTTAATAGTGGGAAACTACTGGTGTCACCACCACTAAATATCCTGCTATTAAAAGCAAACTGTGTCATAAGAAACACATCCTTCAAAATAAAAGACTTTATACCACTACTTTTTTTGGGGGGGCCATGCTTCTGCGACCCTCTCAAAATGGCTTTGCGACCCACTTTTGGGTCCCGACCCACCAGTTGAGAACCACTGGATTAGAACTTGTCTGACCTGAACCCTGCAGCTCGGCGTACAGTAGCCGTCAGTGCCAGGCAGAATGACCTGTAGTAACCTCTGCTGACTGGATGTCGTCCCAGAGGAACAGCGGACAGCAGCAGGACGAGCTGGGACTTCCTCCGCTCGGCCAGAAATGTCCCCTTTTTAGAACGAGGAGGAAAAACAGATTTTAAAAAAAGCAGGAGGGGAAGTTAGGTGGAGGGAGAGTAGCGACTGTGTGAGAGAGGAAGAGATGGAGGCTGGGAGGGAGGAGAGAGTCAGAGGAGTCTCACAATGAGGCTCTTTGTGCAGCGAGGACGGGGCTCCCTGGCCCACTTTCCTTCGCTCTCCACCCGACTCGCTTTCTTTCTCAGCTTTCCCATCCCTCCATCTCTGCTCACCCTCCCCCCCTCATCTCTCCCTGTTTGACAACTCTGCAGAGTCATGCACACATAACAGTCGCCCTCGAGGGTGGTTATAGCTGGGCCTCGGCCAGGGTAACTGATTCGAAAAGGCCAGACGTCCTCCACCCTGCTAACCCCTCCGTGTCTCTGTGGATGTATGTACGAACAGATTGGATGAAGAGCCTCGTTAATGAGACGCAGCAGAGAAAATGAGAGGATGAAGCAACAAGTGTTTGTGTTGCTGTGTGTGCAGGAGGTGGAGGTTTGTGTGGTCGGGCTGGTGGTGGGGATTTGGAGCCTATAAATAGCCCGGTGTGGACTACCGGGCCTAACTCAGCTGGTCTCTGTGGCCACACGGGATTTTCACTGCCCAGCCTGAGTTGAAGACTCAGCGAAGGACCGAATGGCTCGAAGGGGTTGCTAGGCTGCGCCGCGGCCCAAATACTCACCCCACCTTCACCCCTCGGCACACAGACTCCCCCCTCCAGCCTCGACAAAACAGCCTCCACCCTGCTCTCAGTAGAGGAAAGGGAGCTAAAGACGGCTCACACCTGAGAGTTAAAGAGAGGAGACGGGGCAGTTTGTGTGACGATGGTCCATTAATAATATCATAATGTTAAAATACTTCCATAATATTAATATCGTTCCTATTACTGTCTGAAACTCTGAAGTGTTTATGTGTGAAGACTAAAAATAACTGCCCGATTATTCCAGAGTATCCGTCGGACTCAGCTTTATTGCCAAGTAGGTTTTCACATACGAGGAATCTGACTTTCAGCAGACGTTTTAAAGGAGGTTAAAAAACCAGCTGCTAATCAGTAAACAGCACAAAATCCATCAGAAGCACGTTTAGCAAATTCAGGGTCTTAAAAAAGTAACAGAAACGCTTACAGTGTGTGGGAATGTGCAAATTACCCACCAGAGAATGTGCAAAATCACACAGTTTGTGGTGTAAACAACCTGATGTGTGCGCAACAATACTTTTATTTTGAAATCTCAGCATTAATGGAACACATGTAGTAAATGTCTGTAGTTGGGAGGAGGGAGGGCAGTGTCACTAAGCAGCAGATCTTTACATGTAGGACTTCAGAACCAGTGAATGTTTGACCTTTTTTTGCTTTAAAATTACTGAAATTATTATTAAATCATGTAAATATTTTTTATAAGGGCTATCCTGAACTCAGTTTTGGGGGTTTTGGTAGAAAACAGCAGCAAATATTTGACGATTATTGAAGAGTCAATCTAATAACGAGCTACGAGATTGAATAACAAGCTATGTTAATACCCGGCAGTAGTGTTTGTGGGTATTTTTTAACTTTTAGATCAGTTGCAACTTTTTTTCTAAGCAAAGTAGCGGCATTTTTATCTGTAACATTACTGTTTAAATGGTGATAAAGGCATCTTTATCATCATAATGATAATCTAACCTTTATTGATCCCCTTGGGGAAATTCCTTCTCTGCATTGGACCCATCAAATTAATAATTAACTATACACACTAGGAGCAGTCAGAGGTTAAGGGCCTTGCTCAAGGGCCCACAGTGGTGGTGACTGGGACAAGCAGACAATCTCACTTTCCTACTTCAACCTGTTGCCAGTCCGGGGACTCGAACCGGTGACCCACAAGTTCGCTTCACAAACCACCAGGCCACCACTGCCCCATCATGCTCACAGCATTCGGGTGAGATTTCATCCATGTTGTTCTACGTTTCGCCGACTGCCTTCGTCTTGTCATCGCTCAGTTTACATCGTTTCCTTGCGCCTGAGATCCTCACCTGTTTGTCGTCACTTTAGCTACAAAAGGTGAACTGAAGAGAGGGGTGTCAGGCGCCAAACCGAGTCGTACACACCTCCACGCTCTAACGGTTAAAAAGTATAAATAAACTGCAAACAGATGGGGGGAAAAAACAGAATCCCAAAACTAAAAACTGAATTCCTATGCAACTAAAAAATGACAATAGTCAAATATTCTGCTCAAGCCTGAGTTGCCGTTAAAGTTTCTGTTGACTAATTGACTAATCCTGCTTTTCTCCAACCAGTTCAACACATACGTCCTCCGTTGTCCCGTTATTTCTATTGCAGAGAAGTGACGTGGTCATGAGAGAGCTGCCATGTGTTTAATGATTTACTCTACTGGCTCACCTGTGTGGTTGATGGTGTATGTCAGAGTCAGAAATACTTAGAGCTAGATGAACTGATGCTGCAAAAACTCAACATCTTACCAAGTTTATTCATCTTATTTTTAGTCCAAATGTCTCAACCCACTTGATTTAAGATAAATTCACTCTACAGGTAACATTTCAGCAGATGGAGGGACGTGTTTTAAGACGACGCATCTTAAATATCTTGTTAAGTCAAACAATCTTGAAATGATCTTGTTTTAGTTGTATTTTACCAGAAACAAGGTTCATTTCATTTCATACATGTTTCAAGCTGAGCTGTTGTTTGTATCAGATAAATAATCTGGATTTAAGAAATAAAGTAAATGCATTTTATTGGAAAATCACCAATTCATATCAGAAAACAGCTGCATGTGTAAAATGTGTTTTTAAAAAAACAAAGCAAATGTCTGCTTTTGAGTTAAAACACCTCCTTTTGGGCGTAGCTGGCTTCACCTAAAACACAACACCTTCAAATGCTGTCAAACACCACTAAATATTAGGATTTCTAGCCAACTGTGAGAAGACATTATATCTCAGAATGCTTCAATTAATCTGTGTGATCTGATTTCAAGTACAAGATGGTCTTAAATCTAGAGAAGAGCCACGATAATACAACGAAAATAAGTTGAACACATCTCAAATTAAGACATTAAACTTATTAAAGCAAAAATCTATTTAATTCTTTATCATGTCTGGTTTATTCTAAGACACCTCAGCTTGACAATGCTGCTAAAATATAGCTTAAAATAAGTTTTCCCTGCTGATTTTAAGACCTCAATATTCTAAATATCATGTCTTATTTCAAGAAATCTGACCAAGCAAATTTTCACTTGTTCTATTGGCAGATTTTTTCACTTATTTCAAGATAAAAGTGCCTTGAAATAAGTTTTTTTTCTTGTTTTGGGAGGGGCATTTTTTACAGTGTAGTTGGCTGTTGCAGATAACAAGTCCAGTCTATTGACTCAGAGATTCTGACCGTCTGAGTGAGGAGTTGTTCAGTTTGATGCACCACAGGCAGGAATGACTTCCTGTGGTGCATCTTGGTGGGGTGAGTCTTCTACTAAATGAGCTCCTGTGGCCGACCGCCGTGCTGTGAAGTGGGTGGGAGACGCTGTCCAAGATGACTTGCAGCTTAGACAGCATCCTCCTCTCAGAGTCCAGCTCCACCCCCCATCAACGTCACCGGCCTCGTCTGTTGGCGTCCGCTACCCTCAGCCCACCGCCAGACACAGCAGCAGGATTATGAAGATGTCTAGATGTCGGTTCTGTTTTTGTTTATTGATTAGCATACAGACTTACCCTTAAAGCAAACATTAACCCCTAAAATTCATTGATTTACTTTATGTAATACAAGAACACACATGCTCATAGATACATGCACATACCTAAAGTGACAGCATGTTGCAGCAGTGCATTCGTGTTTTTGATGTCTCAGTGTTACAGTCAGCAGTGTGGTATAGTCTAATTATGGCTGAGTGGACGACAGAGTCAAAGTTTCAGCTGGTCTGAATTGGTTTAATTTGCCTGATTGTAAATTTATTTTACAAAATAAAAGTTTATTGAACTCTAATGTAGATTTTCAACACTTTATGCGGAGGTAGTTGACTCTTAAATGGTATGAATGCACCAATCAGCCACAGCATCCTGACCACTGACAGGTGAAGTGAAGAACGTTGATCATATTGGCTTGGTTTCCTTCATCTAATCAGGCAATGAGGAGTTAATGTTTTAAATACCTGACAGTTTCGACGGATCACTTCCATCTTCTTCAGAACGTCATCCAGATGTCGGGGATGACTACCATGTCAGCTGATGTTACTGAGGCGTGGTCGACCTGTCAAGTTTGTGGGACAGGTTGTAGGTTCCCTCATCCCTGTTCATCGTCCTGGGGTCACGTTTTCTAATTTCCACCGCCTCCATTATCCAGCGTCGGAACCGGTTTTCTTCAGCGTGAATGACTCTGGCCTCTTCCCGGTTAATGACGTGGTTCTCCCTCCGGCAGCACTCGGCTACTGCTGATTTCAGGTCTTCTTGTCCGGCTTTGGCTTTCTCTGCTCTTTGTGGGTAAACTGTCAGGTATTTCAAAACTTTAATTCTTCTTTGCCTGGTTATATGAATGAAACAAAGCTAATTTGTCAAATGGAAGGCAAAATGAACTTCTTTACGCGATTGATCATATTGGTTCTATGTGCTGTTCTGATGGAAAACCTTGATGAGACTTAGACACCCAAATAAACATCATCCCACAATAAGCGCAAACCCTCATGCTGATGGAAATCCCAAATGTCACTGGATGAAAATGCACCCCACCACATGGAAACAACATCAACCAATCAGGAACATGTGGAGGAACATGACAATGGCCCAACATGTTGATGTGACCTCCAGACTTCCTACAGCCCATTCTGATCAAGCATCAACAGGATGCAGTGGAACAAGTTGGATTGACAGAGGCCCCACTGTACAAGGCAGAGTACCCAAAGGATCCAGTGGTTCCAGACCCCATAGGAAACCCTGAGAGGTCCTCTGGTCCATGATTCCCAATGATTCAGAGCATTTTGGACCACATAAGGGGGACCAACACAATAGTAGGCAGGTGGTCATGATGTTGTGCCTGATCGGTGCATGTGCTCTGGTTGGAGGTCGTTAAGCATCACAGAAGTCTTTGTCATGGTGCCCATTGCTCCGTTCAGCCCCCCAATGCCCTCTGCTTGCCAACATGAACCGCCCGTAGTCTGAGTGACTTCCTCCCCTGGTTGCTACAGCGTCAAACAGCAAGAGGGTCGGAATGTTATACCTGATCGGTGTCGGCTGTCATGAAGTGGGTTGACGCCGCATAAACATCAGGCTTTATTTGCGTGCTTGTGTTTGCGTATTCGCGTGTGTTTTCAATCTCTGATGTTCACTGATGTTGCCTCAAATGCGTTCTTGTTCCCTCACAGATCTGCAGCTGCCGGTGACGGAGCCAGACATCAACAATCGCCTTGAGTCTCTGTGTTTGAGTATGACAGAGCACGCTTTGGGAGGTACGTCACTGAATGATTCTACTTATTAAAGCATACAAATGCAGCACAATGCACTTTTCTCTGCAGATTAAACGCGGTTCAGGGACGTGTCGGGCTTCACTCCTGTCCGCCGGAGTTTCTCTCTTTATGCCGTCGTGGGTCTTATCATATCTTTGATGGCTGAAGTGGATCATAGAGTAGAGTGGTTATTCATATCCCTCTATACATGAGTGTCGTATTGTGCAGATTTCTGAAGGGTGTCTGGCAGTCGGTGAGTCTCCATACACCACTGCAGAGAGTAATTATCTCGGCTGCTGGGAAAAAATCTGCTGTTTTGACTTCATTTTCTGTTTTTATGCGCTTGAGCTTTTCATTTTGCTGCCAGGAATTAAAGCCGAGAAGGATAAAAACAAAAAGCACGTCCTCTACATCTTCACCAAGGCCGCTGTGGATCAGTGGTTCACAAGCCGTTATTGTGGCTGAGACGAAAAGTGAAATAATAGGATAAAAGAAAATAAGAAAAAAACAAAAAACATCTGCTGCTGCATATCATGAGTTCTCTTGCTTTTCTCTATTATTTGAGTCATTGTCGTGGCATGTTGTGTCTCAAGATGAAACACTGGAAGTCGTTATATTTGACAGCCTTCAGAATACAGTTAATTCCAGTTGTGACTGTTATAAGGGGGTGATATGTGTCAGCATTGATTTAAACTCTGTTTATCTGTTTGTGTTGTACAGCGATGGAGCCAGACAGTTTTTATAGGGGTGGACGCTCTCACTAAATATCTCGTCTTTTATTTATTTTTTAACCAGCAAAGTGGGTCCCCAACCACCGGGCCATGGGTCATTTGGTACCGGGCTGCACAGAAAAACAGTTTTACAGTCGTCCCTCGCCATATCGCGGTTCACTTTTCATGGTCTCACTGTATTGCGGATGTTTTAATCGTATATAAAACACATAGCGTACAGCAGATGAGCAGGCGCATGTATGGAAAACTCAGCTACGGCCGCTTCCTCTTGAGCTAGTCGGTCTCTGATTGATCGGCGGTGATGGAAGCCAGCCAGAACTTTTGGTCCCACACGGTGAGAGTTTACTGGAAATGACCGTCAGAGAACCAGTGACAGTCTGTAGGATTACCGTAACACCATCACCAGTTTTCCGGTAGGTAGGCAGCCGGACGTCCTCGGTGTCGGTGTTTTTAAAATACGGCAGAGTTTTTCCCAAGTGGATCGCTGCGTCGCTAGTTCCATTATGGCTGTAGAAGCTCCTCTAGATTGAAGGTTTAAGAGTGTAGGGAGGGTTTATAAGAGTGCGGGAAAGGTTAATAACAGTGTGGGGAGGGTTTATAAAGCCTTAAAATATATATATATAAATAATAAATATAAGGTCGCTACTTTGTGGATTTCATCTATCGCGTGGGGTTCTGGAACCGAACCCCTGTAATAGATGAAGGATTACTGTGTTTTATTTCCGGCAGAGTCTGCAGGGTGTTTTATTTTGAAAAATGACTAGATCGTCTTCCCGTCACTTCCCTCTGTGGTTGTTTCCCACACGTGACTTGTCAATCTACTTACTCCCCTGCCAAAATTAATTAAAAAAAACAAACGTCTCTGGAGAGGTAGAGACATGTGCACAATGACTGGTGGGCTGCACGGTGGCTCGGTGGTTAGCGGCGTCGCCTCACAGCTAGAAGATCCCCGGTTCGCGTCCCGGTTAGGACGCCTGGGATCTTTCTGTGTGGAGTTTGCATGTTCTCTCTGTGCAGCGTGGGTTTTCATCGGGCTCTCCAGCTTCCTGCCACAGTCCAAAAACATGCTGAGGTTAATTGATGATTCTAAATTGTCCATAGGTGTGGATGAGAGTGTGCTTGTCTGTCTTTATATGTAGCCCTGTGATAGACTGGTGACCTGTCCAGGTGTCTCCTGCCTTCACCCGAGTCGGCTGGGATAGAATCCAGCCCCCCGCGACCCTACAGAGGATTAAGCGGTTTATAGATAATAGATGGATGGATGAATGTTTCAAGTTATGTTTTTCTTTATTCTTGACATTACAATAGCGTTAGAATATAACTCACTTTATATTTGGGTGTGTATCCCTCCAACAGTCTTTACTATTGATTACAGACTTGAGCACTCTGTAGCTCCTCCTCTGTTGTTGTTTTCACTGTTATCACTTTAGTTATGGTGTTGTTGTTGACAGTACAGGAAACAGACAGGCACCAGGAACCTGTAGAGTCCTTCTCTGCTGTGGATTTTGTTTTGTTTTTTAAATGTAGTTTGCAAACTCTGGTTTCACAGGATTAGCTGTGCTTATGTAGCAAGAGGCTAATGCTAACGTAGCCGCACATCAACGTGTTTCCTCAGCCTCTGTGTTTTGTGCGAAGTCAAAAGTAAAACTCCAAATTGTCCAAAAGTCGGAAAGCCACGGTGAGTCATGTTTGGGCTTGGTCGCTCTCGTCGATCTTAACGCCGGTGTTTGGGCTGACCGGCTCATTCCAGCGCTCGATCAGTTATCCCGCTAAAGTCTGGAGATTTGGCCCGTCGATGGCTCCAGACTCGTCGGAGCCCAGCGAGACCTTTTCACGTGTGTTTGATTTTGTCGGTCCAGTTTGGTGCAAAACTCGCCAAGTTCGGAGTCTGACACTGATTCTGGCAGCAGTCGAGTTCAGGTCTTGTTGATTTCAGCAGCAACTTTCACAAATTCAACGCGCTGTTATTTGGAGGAATATTCAATCCAGTCGCCTTCAGTGTTTGAGCGTGAGCAAACTTTAGGAAGTATGTTTGTAATTAGCCCTATTCTCACGAGATAAGTATTACCTGGGGCTGGACGCGTGAGGAAACCCTGAGCTTGATTGATATTTGGGGTGAAGCAGGGCACCAGAGGCAATTCGAACAAATGGTGCACAATCATAGCTTTTAAGATAAGCTCTTACCGGCCCGGGACCTAAAAGCTCCTCTAAACACTCCAATGCAGCCTCCATCATTCGCCAGAAATTAATAAAAATGCGTCTAGTAAACAAAAACCGCCAAAATGCCTGTGGGGTCCCGCCTATTTCCGGCCAAATCACCGAGATGCGTATTCTCAGTAGGTAATTTGCGAGGGAATTTTTACTTTCCAAATTACCGAAATGGCCGATTCTCACGGGATTAACATCACTGACGACCTCAACAATTATTACAGATTACAACAGGTCCCCAGGTAATACTTATCTTGTGAGAATAGGGATATTGATTCTAATTATTAAACCACAGGAAAGTCATAAATTAAGTTAAATAAAAATGTACTTTTTGTTGATTTCCATCAAGATGAAGACACTTACCCAGTAAAAATCTGAACTTGGTCCTGTGTTTGGTGACTAGCCTGCACTAGCTTATAGGCTCTGATGGATGCCTGTTAAAGGATCCGTTGTTATTAGCTCTATTTTTGACTTCGACTCGCTCACATCAAGACATAACAGCACATGAGAGTAGATAGAAGTGTTTTTTTCTGTTGTTTTGCCACTTTATTTAAATGTAATGTCAGTAGAAACTCATAAGATGAGCTTTGTAAACTGTCAGCGTTGTTGCTTTGGTGGACGTGGCCTTAGTTCAGTCGGCTGGTGACTCAGGTTGTCCAGAATATTCCCGTCCAGAGAATCTCAGTGGAGGTTCAAGTCGGTGAAGCTGCTCCCATCCCGAACCCGGACCAAAGCGAGGACAGAAGGCCTCAGTGCTCGACACAAGCGCCGCTTTATGTTTGTGTGTTTTCAGCTCGAGAGCAGAACGAAGGGGAACATTCACCTCAAGAGACTCCCTCCTAATCAGAGCCTATTTCTAGTCTCTGGTACACAAACTTCAGCTCGGTAGCTGAACTACAGCCAGCTGCAGGAAATGAGTCAAAACACAATGTTTAATGGGCACGAGGAAAAAGAGGTGGTTGTTTTTGGAAAGCTTAGTGTCACAAAGCAAACAAGCCTCTGGACCGATGTTGATCTTGTGTTTTTTATCATATGTCATTTAACAGATTGTAAATTATACTGACAAATATGGTCTTAGCTATAGTATTTGTTACGTTAAGCTCTATAATTTATATTACTGTGGAGTATGAGCCTCATTATGTGTTGTAATCTGGTAAAGTAGTATTTTATATATTGTTTGAAGGGTTTAAATCATTACTTTGTAAATTACTTAAGCAGATTCACATCATAAACAACACTGAAGGATCTTAATGTCGATCAGTTTGTTTTTTACTGGAAAGAACTCGGGTGCAGCGCCTTGTTTAAATGCGCTTTATGAATAACAGGGACTTGACGGACGTAGGAGCACAGACTCGTTCATGTTGATAAAGACTAGAATCAGATCCTACTTGGTTTGTCCAGATCTCAACTGTGCAAGTACCCCTGAGGGTGGAGCTCAACCTGGCTCAACGTCGGCATGCTATTGGCTGAATCAAACATTTGACTCCGCCCACGGGGACATTGCCTGCATGTAAAAACGAGCGCCGTCTTATGCTCCTAGCATAGTCACAAACCTGTATGTGGTTCCACTCTGAATTGCATTAGATATACACGTTCCTGAAGGGTTAGGGTTAGATTGCTATAGACATATATACGTAGACGCCGCGTTGACTGCTGCTGCCGATTGGAGCCGACGTGCCTACACGGCGGCCATCTTGGTACAGTGCCACTCGCCCCTACAGTGCATTACGTCTATAGAGGAATGACATGTCTGCACTATAAAAGTGATCATAAATCCATCAGTTGTCAACATATATTGTTTAAATATTGTTCTATAAATAGAGCAAAAGCATCCAAACCGTTTAGAAATCAGTCGAAAATTCAGTGAATAATTCTACTTTAAGATAGTGGAGTACCTCTTACCTCCATAGACTTACATTCACTCCTGCCTCTGCTAGCCCTGTACCAAGATGGCGGAGCTTTAGGCACGTCCCTCCACAGTCAATGCGGTGTCTACGTATATATGTCTATGTAGATTGCCACCAAACTGTTGCAAAACAAAGTAAAGTTGTATGTAATAAGACTGAACGTGATTGGTTTATAAAATGTTGAGATGGGCGGAGTCAAACGTTGAGCTCCGCCCCAAACTGCACACTGCAGTCAGGGGCTTCTCCAACTGTGCCGATACGAAAACTCAAGCGGCAAACTACTCCAGTCACATGACTTACATCTGGCCGTTTAGGCTCACTTGTAGTTCGGTTAGTTGCGACATTAAAGACAACACAACGATGCACGGCTAGCAGGAAGTGCACCAGTCCCATCTATACTGGACACCAGTACTGAGCTCTTTAAGTGGGTTTGCTATCGGCCATGATGTACCTAATTGACATTTAATACTGTCACTTCATGGCTGTCAACATGAAGTGTCTGGACTTTTGTTGCTTTACTTAAGACACATTCCTATAAAGTCTGCATAGTGTTTTTAATAGATTTTAAATTATAAAAAGAGCATTTAGTCAAAATTGAACAGGTGCATCCCAACAAGTGCAATAGGAGTTTGTTTTGAGCGACGCCGCAGGTGTATTGGACTAAATTAATCACTCACCACCTCAGTGTCACCATGAAACCACACAAAATGAGCAGTTTGTGTTTCTGCCAGGAGCAAAATCCATCCCGGATCAAACTCAACAACAAACTTAACCACATTCAGCTCCTCTAAACGTGTTTCTCTCTGTGTTTTCACCATTTAAAGTTGGTCCGTTTACATTTTCTCCCGCTCACAATGACACAAACCTGCAGCTCCGTTATCGTGGCGGCGGTTTTATTTGTGTGGAATTAAAAGCTCGATAACATTTTCCTCCTCGGCCACGCCAGAGGCAGCAGCTGTCAGACTGTTGTTTTTCTCTGGAAGGGCCTATCAGTATTTTGACAGATGTGTTGTTCTCCCACCATGACAGTGGGTTCTCTGGACCCTCACTGTTCGCCAGGCCAGTGGAGCTTCAGGCCTCCGGTTCATGGCACAGTAAGGTCAAACCGGAATCATACGGAGTCTATAAGAGAAGCTCTGTTTGGAAGAACAGGACGGATTATTTAGAATACATGTAAGAAATTTAATGACAGGGAGCTGGGGTTGAATTTTAATAACATTTGGGAGATGAGCAGGGAATGTGTTCTACAGGCAGACGGGGATATTAAAGCTAAATGTTGTTTTTAAAGCGTCTTATATGCTGAATTTTCTTCATGCATTTTAAAGCACAGTAGAGAATAACAGTGGAAGTTTAAAGACTCAGTTTCACACAAGTTTTTATGCTCACTTGAGGTGGTTTAATGCGCATAGTTGCAAATGGAAACACCTTTTTTTCCAAATATGTTTTTACGTAACTCATCAATCGGCTGTGTTTTTGTCTTCATATCTGGACAGCAGTAAGGATAATAACTTTATTTGTATAGCGTCTTCCATACAAGGTTTGCAGCTCAACGTGCTTCACAACACAGAAACATCCACGATATTACAAGGTAGAACACTTGGAACATTAAAAAATAGAGTTTCACCGCTCCAACATGGCACAAAAGAACATTTAGAACATTAAAAAGACAACATAAACAATCAGCTACCCCAACCTCTCACCAACTACACCAAGAACAGCAGGGTGGGGTACAAACCCTGGTTCGGGTAGGGGATGATGGCCGATACCAGCTGACATGAAAGAATAATTACACACTTCCTGATAGAAAACTGTTCCTGAAGACTCTTCTCTATTTTCTCTCGTAGATAGACGGAGTTGTTTTTGTGTTTTTATGCGTTGGCATAGAGCTGTTTCTGTTTCCGCATCATGTTTATTACAGCGGCTGCACGGTGGCTCGGTGGTTAGCAGCGTAGCGTCGCCTCCCCGGTTCGCGCCCCGGTTAGAACCTGGGATCTTTCTGTGGAGTTTGCATGTTCCCCCCATAGACATATATACGTAGACGCCGCGTTGACTGCTGCTGCCGATTGGAGCCGACGTGCCTACGCGGCGGCCATCTTGGTACAGTGCCACTCGCCCCTACAGTGCATTACGTCTATAGAGGAATGACATGTCTGCACTATAAAAGTGATCATAAATCCATCAGTTGTCAACATATATTGTTTGTTACGAATATCAGACATAAATAGAACAAAAGCATCCAAGCATCCTGTGTCAAAGCTACATGTGTGACGTTTTTAACAAACCAAACCATTTGGAAATCGGTCGAAAATTCAGTGAATAATTCTACTTTAAGATAGTGGAGTACCTCTTACCTCCATAGACTTACATTCACTCCCCCCTCTGCTAGCCCTGTACCAAGATGGCGGAGCTTCAGGCACGTCCCTCCACAGTCAATGCGGCGTCTACGTATATATGTCTATGGTTCTCCCTGTGCAGCGTGGGTTTTCACCAGGTACTTCCTCCCACAATCCAAAAACATGCTGAGGTTAATTGATGATTCTAAATTGGTGTGAATGAGAGTGTGCTTGGTTGTCTGTCTCTATGTGTAGCCCTGTGATAGACTGGAGACCTGTCCAGGGTGGATGGATGTTTATTACAGCTAGTCATAATGTGTCCTACAGCGCCTCCTTCTGATGACACTACGAAGCTGAGATTTCAAAAGTTTGCTGCTAATTCACTTAATGATTATATGAAAACACAGCCTGTCGTTTTATAGCTGGCACAAGGTAGCCTCAAACATCTATTTGGCTCAAACTAGTAGTAGTATGACGCTGAACCGCTGAAGCGTGTTTCAGTTTAGGGTCAGGAGAGCTGAAGCATTTCCCAGCATGCACTGGGTGACATTGAAACAGGACCGTGAGGACTCGTGGCTGCCTTCTCACTGTTAATGTGTTTTTTCTTCGTCTAGAGTCTAGATTGTCCCTCTCCGGTCAATCTGAAGTTTTGTCCTGCCTTAAAATGTCCTCCATGTAACTGTAAACCGTTACCTCCTTCAGAATGTGCCGAGCTCCCGTCTCTTTCTGTTCCCGTTCTTTCACCGTTTTCTGCAGCTCAAGCACGTCAGCTCACCTGAGATGACTCTGCCTAAATGCTTACTATACTGGACGTGTTCAGACTGAAAACCAGTTCTGAAGAATGTGATCCAGGAAGCTTGTTTAGTCCGGAAGCTTCTCTTAGGAAATTCACAGGAAAGTAGAGTCTAGTTTTTCATGTTTGATATCACAGTGCAGCACAATCCATCCGTCCGTCTTCTTCCGCTTATCCGGGGTCGGGTCGCGGAAGCAGGTCGTTCCAGACGCCCTTCATCGCCGCCGTCCTTCAGAATAAACCTACAAAAATCCATGTCGGACTCTGAAAGGAGTTCAGAAGCTGCCTGAGTGTCTGTCAGTTTGTAGTTTTCTGTTTATGTCCTGCAAAGCATCATGGGAGTTGCAGTTTGTTGCTGAAGCTGGTCGTCGGATGTCTTGTTTTGTCCGACCAGCGCTCAAAATACAAAAAATAAAGTTTGGTTTGCCTTTACAGGAGAAAGAAAGCAGAAAATATTCACATTTCTAACACGGAAATGCAGCTTTTATATTAATGCTGCAGAAAGTCCCAGCATGCAAGTTGGTAGGAATGGATCCTTAAGTTTGTTTGTTTGCTTATGAAACCCTGAAAGTCCGAATCTGTTCTTTTGAGACTGTCTTTGGAATGTTTTCAAGATGGAAATGCTCAGTCTTGGTGTTGCTGCTTGTTTTGCTCATGATGTGTCTTCTAGCACATCTTAAGGGGGTCTTTAGCTGTGGGTCTGTCTGTCGATGCCGGTAAAGTCGCTGAGTTGAACCCTGACGTCTTTCCTCTCTGCTGTTCCTCCTCAGACGGTGCCGACCGCACATCAACGATATGAAACGAGGACCTCTGTGAGAGCAGCAGGACGGCGCCGGCTCACGAGGCTCTCTCACGATAAGTCACCTCGAGGTCACCAGCCCTCCCGCCCCCTCTCCCTGTAGCCGATGGTAGAGCTCAACCAAAGGACCGGGCGGGATCCACGACACACCAGAGGGCCGATCACCACACGGCTAACACAAGCTAACACATTGGCACCGTCCGTCGGGTTGGAAAAAACACGCCTCCTGCAACCGCCAGCATGCTAACGGCCACCTGGGCGAGGAGAGAGAAAAGCTGGACAGAGTGCCAACAGCGCCCCCCCGAGGAGGCCGGAAGCAGCGCGAGGGGAGACGCTGGCCGGGCGGATCAGGGCTCAGTGAGGCTGAGGCCCCCCTCCCTCCCTCCCCGACACCGTCTGGTCCCCGCACATCGACCACAGCTCGTGGCATCTTTCAAACCCATCACAGTACCTCAGACCCCAAAACGAGACGAGACAAGCAGAGCCACGAGGAGCGTTTGGGATTTCCTGGGCTGTTGTCAGCAGAGGACTGAGTGTCCAGGAGGACGCTTGTAGAGCTCAGTATTGGGTGGCAAAACAAACATTTATTTGTATTGTATGTATTTATTGTTTACATAATGATGCTACTTTCAGAGGGTACAGAAACGTGTTTGAATTTCAGGTATGACTTGTGTGATCTTCTGTAAAGCCTTGGCCGTCTACAAGCTTTACGCCCCCACGAGTAGCCATCACACTAGTTTACAACCGACGTGCTTGTTCTTTATTTTAGTGCGTTTATCGAGAAAAGAAAAGAGCGCGAGGGAGACGGAGGAGGTCGGAGCAGGCAGACGAGGATGTGGAGAAAGACTCGGGAAGTCGCAGGAGAGAGAGAGAGAGTCGAGCTGAGGCGATGCTTGGGAAGGGAAGCGGATGTTTGAGTGAGGAAAGCATCAGAGGCCGGACCTTTGATGGGCTGAAGGTGACGGAGGGAGGTGATGTCATGTCTAATCGCGGCGGAGGAAGTGAATCTGGACCCGCTCGGTCACGCATTGTTCATCCGCAGCATGTACTGTACGAACTCGCGAAGAAAATGTAGGTTTTTATAAAGGTGGGAGATGAGCAGCAGGATCCGTCTGCATGTTCGGATGCTGGGTTTTTTTCTAAAGCAGGGTGAAACGCTAACGGCTGCATGTTACAAGTAAATATCCTTCTGGGAGAGGAGGAAGGTTGTGGAGTGGAGAAGAGGGCAGGAGAAGCAGGAGGTGGATTTGGTTTCCACTCAGTGTCGCAACATTGGGATAAAAAAAAAAAAAACACACTGTCAATCCATGAAGGGTAGTTTTCCCAGAGATTGTCTCTTTAGTGCTTACCTCCACCTGCTGGCCGGACGCTGTAATGGCAGGACGGACGCTGAAGGAGACGTCCTTCAGTCTGTCCCGTCAGCGCAGGCCTACATGGAATTTATCTTCTTTATTTTTCATTCTGAATCTCATGGTTATTCTGTGTCTTAATATTTATCCTTTTTTTTTTTTCGTGTCTGGACTTTATAAGAGTAGGTTTATATTGAAATAAGCTGGTTAGTAACTCCCCGCCTCCCGTGCCGCGTTCAACCAGAGTCGGACGCCGTCGAGGGTCGTTGATTATTATCGTTTAGTTTCTTCATTAGTTTTTTTTTTTTTTGCAATTCTCGTAGCTCTTCCTTCGTATCCTGCACTTGATATGATAATGTGATGACACTACGGATCCGAACGCTCAAGGCTCGAGCTGCAGCTGAAGAGGCTGGACCGACACTCGAGGTGGAGCGGGTCGAACTGGACGGAGAGCTCCGGGGGATTTCCGTCGGAGCGCGAGTTTCACGTCACTACAGCGCCACGGTTTGGAGGTCGAGGCCAGAGTTTGCGCATGTTTTAGTTCGTCTGCTTTGATGTGACGATCTTGACGTTGTGTTCGAATCAACTTGGAAAAAGGTAAATTGTGATTGGTTGGTCTGTCAAATATTCAGAATACAGAGGTCATTTATTAAACCCTCAAAACTCCCCTCCATGCAGCAAAAATCACACGCGTAGAATAATTCTTTGCTGCTTTAAAGTAGTTTCCAGATAGCAACTCTACGCTGCTTTATTTCCCCCGCAGATCCACGAGGCTCGAGCACACCAGCTCACCTGCAGCTCAAACACTGTCGCACAAGGAAGAGCTGTAAGTCCATGTTTTGGTGGGAACGATCAGCCACGGCGTGTCCTTGAACGTACAAAGGCAACGCATGGACACGTAAACAAAGCTGAACGTTCTGCATAGATGCTTGAAAAATCAGTGGATGAAAGGATTAATCGATTTAATCATTCAACCAGTCGCTGCAGGTTTGATCGGGGCTTTTTTGAATGAGTTGCTACGGATAAAAGCAGGCGCAGACGCGACGCTGAGATGTTTGAAGCCGGGAAAACGTGCTGCAGAAGTCTAGAACACTACAGAAGAGGCAGCAGCGACGTCGTAATAAATGGACGAAAACGTGCACGAACTCTGGCCCCAAACTTCCGTCTTGATCGGCCGGATTCATACCCAGAGACGGCGGCTTGAAGCTTCAGTCTGGGTCTCTGCAAACGCGCTCACCGCAGACCGAAAGCGAGCGTCGGTAGTTTTACGTCGGACGTCACCTTTGCGAGTTCCACCGAAGCGCGAACGTGACGCGGTCGAACCGACGCTCCTCGATAAGAAGCGGCGTCAGGATCTCATCACATCCAGACTCTTTTCAGTGTCACTGCCATATGAATCAGTACTTAAAGTAGAATCAATTATTTATTCTTTTTTTTCATATTTTTTTTTTTGCAGAGGTGATACTGATCATTTAGGTGTATTATTATTTAAAGTACCATATGTATTAACATGTTATGGCTGGTGACCATACGTACATCTCAAATATTAACATAGTTATTGTTGACTGACTGTTTCTCTTTTATTTTGTTGTTGTTGTTGTTGAACTATAATCTCGTTTGTATCTATCGGTGTCATGTGGAGATTTTTTTCACTCGGGCCGTCGGAGAGCCGGTCCGTCGCAGATTCATGTTCGGTTACACAAAAAAAAAAGAAAAAGAAAACCCGTCGGCAAGCGGAACCGTGATGTAGTCTTTTCAGGAAGTAGACCGATCCATTCTGGGCTTCCCGGTGAAATTGGGATTCGAGATCTGGACTGTGAACTTGGTGCTGTGGGGCGTATCGCGACCCCACTCTGGTCCCGTGTGGGAGAGGCTTGTAGGTTTATGTGTGTGTTGCTTTAAAGGATACGTTTGGCATTAGTCTATTTTTTCTGAACGTTAAAGAGCCCGTGTTGTGCTTTTGTTTTAGGTTTTTTTTTGCATGTGAAACATCTGCAAATCTAAACGGAAACACTGCTCCTTTCAATCTAGAAGCGCCTCGTTTGAAGTCCAGGCGTTTCCTTCGTTACGTGTCGACATCATCATGTAACTCATTTGCATATCGCCTGACTAGCTGCTAGTTTGGCCCTTGAAATACAAAAAAAAACAGCTTTCTTGTCGTTGATTCCTCACTAGAGCTGCTTCTGCTTGAACTGCATCCCTGTATTCAGAGAAGTGAGGTTACTAATCAACACTTCCTGGTTTTTTGACCAATCAGAGCAGACTGGAATCTTCGGGAGGCGGGGCTTAAAGAGACGGGAGCTAAAACGAAACAGAGATGCTACAGAAATTGAGGGAAATAATGTGTTTTTGAACTCTGAAGCATGCAGATGTGTTCAAATAAGCCCCCCAAAATGAAATTATAAACCCGTAAATGTGCAGAATATGGGCTCTTTAACGAATCCCATGAAAAGACCAGCTTCAATAACGTGTTAGACTGTTGAAAACTAGCAAACTAGTCTTTTCATGGGAGTTCTCTGTATTAAGGAACGTTATCAAACCTGCAGTCAAGCGATGTAATCAAAGGGATTGTTGAGACGAGTGTTTATTGCAGTATTTTTATTTACGTTCGTGTCGCTGTGCCATTTTTGACTCGTGAAAGTGTCGCTTGAAAAGTTGAGGAGGTTCATTTTCGGCCTCCTTTTGTGCCACAGTTTAAATACCGTCTGGCAGCATTCGAATAACCCGAGTTCATGTGATTCTTCCGGGCGACTGTTGCGTGATTGTCGCGTTTAGACGCCGCCGCCGCCGCCGTCCTGCAGCGTCGAAGATTCGCGCAGATCGAACCCGTGGCGGGATCGGCGGAGGGTTTCAGCTCCGAGGTCGGATCTTCACACGTCTCTTCCAAACCAAATGCTTTGTTCGTTTTCTACTTTGTTGTTCCGAATCAGCTCCGTGGGCGTCCGGGAGGGCTTCTAACGCCGTGCACGCTGCAGTATTAACAGTTAGACAAACGCCTTGATATTCCAAAAACATTTAATGTACTTTAAGTCGAGACATATATGCTGTTTTGTATTTTTTTGGGTCATAGATTCTGCAGTTTAGTCGGTTTATGTCGATACTGGGATGCCAAGACTTTTGTTTGTTTGTTTGTTTTTGTAAATCCAGCAGCGCCCGTTCTGTAACGAAGTGCTACCGCTTGACTGTGCTCCTCTTCCCCTCACATTTAGTTTTATTCTTATCAAAGAGCCGATGTCCTGTATTGACTGCAGGCTTACGTATATATTTGACAGCAAAAAACAAAAAAAACAAAAAAGAATATTGTATGTTTAATAATAAAAATTAAAAAAAAACAGACAAAAACGACAAAAAATGCAGAAAAAAGAAGAAGGAAGGAAAAAAAAACAAAGTGTAATTTATATTTTAAAAAAAACTGCATGCACAAGGCTGGGAAAGTCATATTTAGAATAACAAATGGCAGTGCCTTTTTTTTTTGTACTCGAGACATTTACCCCAAATGTAAATGGTTTTATATGGACTTTAAGGAAACTGTAACGTTGCAGGAGGAAACCGGAGACTGCCGGGTCGCGTTCACACTGCAGCCAGAGGAGGGTTCAGATCAATCTGGGGTTGTTCTGGACGCTTTAATTAGCTTTTTAATTAAGTTTCGTGTCGCTGTGTCCTCGGAGGTCGATGTCTTCACAGAACAGAGGACGAAAACTTCAGATTTAGCTTGTATTTGTTTGGATTTCTTACGTTCGGCTTCCTCACGCTGATCATGTTCGGCTCAGTTGATAACAAACGCAGTATCTAAAGCTCTAATTCAGTAAATCTGTAGTCATCAGTTCATCTGCTGATCATTTCCTTCGTCCCCTGATCGATCCTTCGGCCTTTAAAAGGTCAGAGAGTGAAATGAAATTGGTTCCCAGAGCACTTAATGATGGAATACCGCCTTAAATCAGCCGAGTTTCCGCCCGACGGCTCAAAACGCGACGGCATTCAGTGTGTTCTGACGGAGGATGAGACGCTCGAGTGTCATTTATTTGACTTTAATCGTCAGACGTCGTCCTCTTGGGCTGTAATTCCAAGTCCGACGAGTGTTGAGGCGCCACCAGCAGGCTGATCGGAGTATTGCGGCGCCTTTGTAGAGACGCGGCAGATTGATATCAAAGCCGACATCTGGGGAAGGGCGTCAGAAATCTGGTGGATACGATCAGTAAATATGAAGTCAGCGTCGTGTCCCTGCTGACGGTGTTCTTCATGTTCTACGCTACATAGATCTATATCACACTTAGAAGGATGATCAGTTTGATGCAGTGACGAATCCTCAGCATCAGGAGAAGAGAGGGTTTATTAAGTATCTGACGTCTTTCCGAAACGTCGAAGCTTCAGCCGAGTTTAATCACGTTTTGGGGACAGTTTTCACTAATGAGCTGCTTCAAAAACCTGAACGTCTGGACTCTGAGGCTGCAGCGTGAACGTGAACCCGGCCGCCGGTTTCTGCTCTCTGTAGGTACTTCTTAATGCTGATATGAAGTTATGAATTATTCTGGTCTGTATAAAAACACAGGTGTGTGTGTGTGTGGATGGCTGAGTGACAGTGAGGATGTGTGTGTGTGTGTGAATACATTCATTTTCAACGTGTCTTGCTGTACTTTTGTCGCGACGTACCAGAATGCTGTGACTTGGCATGCCCCCCGTTATACATAAAGAGACAAAAACTACAAGCTGGAGGTCCTCCTGTGTGTCTGTTTGTTGGACTCGGACTCTTCAGTGGGCTTTGGGGAAAGAAAATATTCTGATTTTAACTCAGAAAGTTGCTCCTAAATTCACCTGGTGGATCTAAATTTAACATGAGAAGAAGCGAATCCTGTTGAACTCCACAGGAAATAAATCAGCGATCACATGACAAAGTAGTTTGTGCAACAACGTTTACAAAACTTCGCTTATTTAGCCTTTGATACTGATGACAGTTTGATTAATGGTTCCCCGACATTATTAACATATAATATCCATCCATCATCCATTATCTATACACCACTTAATCCTCTGTAGGGTCACGGGGGGACTGGAGTCTATCCCAGTCGACTCGGGCGAAGGCAGGAGACACCCTGGACAGGTCTCCAGTCTATCACAGGGCTATATATAGAGACAGACAACTCATTCACACCTACAGACAATTTAGAATCATCAATTAACCTCAGCATGTTTTTGGACTGTGGGAGGAAGCTGGAGAAAACCCACACTGCACAGGGAGAACATGCAAACTCCACACAGAAAGATCCCAGGCGTCCTAACCGGGATGTGAACCGGGGATCTTCTGGCTGTGAGGCGACACTGCTGACCACCGAGCCACCGTGCAGCCCAATATATAATATATTAACTAGAAAAGCCCTCAGAGAGCTCATACCTCCTCCAAGGAGCTTCAGTCCACCCCCAACACAATCTCCCAGTTCACATATTTTGTATAGAACGTTACAGATACAAATGTAATTACATACAGTTCAAATGTCCTACCAACAATGCGGCCTTCACCCCATCCGACCTAATGAACAGGCGCGGCCTCTAGCGCGGCAGCTCCTAACAGCCTCCCAGCTTCTTAGACAACCGGAGATAAGAATGCCGGCCCAACCGTGCGTATGTCGCTCAGGAAGGAAAGAGAAGTCTGTCACTGTCGCCGTCTGTCGCATGGAGACCCAAAATGTCATGTGGTCAGAAGGGGTTACCCCAAAAACAAGAGTGCCCTCTGGTGGCTTTTAGAGTAAACCACATTTAATCGTCCACCTGGTTACACTTACATTAAAAGAATCCTGGATCCAGACGGTGATCCGGATCAGTCCCAAAATGTCATCATTTCCTCCTTGTCCCATTTCACACATTTCCTGAAAATTTCATCCAAATCCGTCCATAAGTTTTTGAGTTATTTTGCACACAAACAAACAAACCAACGCCGGCCATCACATAACCTCCTTGGTGAAGGTAATAAATGATAATAAATAATATATTAATGATATTTGTATATTTTTTATTTTATTAATTACAGTTTAATTGTCAATAATCAAATTTATCCGAAACAAATCCCGACATTAGCAGAAGTTTATTTTATCCTTCGTAACTTTTGTTTACATTATTCCTCCTGTATTTTATTAAGTCATCATCCATCATCTGTTCATGCAGCAGTTATCGTTAATAAATACAGTTATTTTCTTAAATTTTTAAGCCTTTATTTAAACTCTTTTTCACTATAATGCAGCTTTATAGGTTTTTAATTTTATTTCCCTTTTCCGCCCGAAAAGTCTGAATTCATTTTATAAACCAGAGACTGCATTTGCTTAATAAACTAAATAAATAATACTAACAGCTACAGTTTACACATGGATGCATCAGTATTAACTTCATAATGTCAGATATTTAAAAATTCATCAGTCGTGTACATTTAACTTTAGAAAACTACATTTACTATTGATGTTTTTTTAAGGATGGCTAATTTGAGTGAAGCAGTTTCACTTTAAAATGGATTTTTATTGCAGGACCTCGACTTATAATGTGGTTTTAGAGCATAGAGAAGATTTTCACAATGTTTAAAGTAAAGTTAGACAAATATTTAAGTTACAAGTATGAATTTTGTGAGTAATTTCTGCTTAGATGTTCATACAAACGTTCTTTGCTCAGTTTTTTCTCTTAAGTTACAAATAATTTCTTCACATTTACAAACTTGTCTTATTTCTCTGCTTATTTCTGGACGTAATCTCACAATCTCAGTTAGTCCTTAGTGAGCCGGAGTAGATTTCAGTCGATTCTCAGGTTTCCGAGGTCCCGTCGTTGCTCACACCACCACTGGGGGGCGCCAGAGTCGGACAGTTTTGGAATCTGCACCCAAACCTGTAAGTGAGCTTTAAGTTTTAGCGGTGCTGCAACGTCTGTCTTCATTTCAGTGGCAGATTTTTTGCCTTTTAAAGCTGCGATTTGTAGCTTTTTACAGGTTTGAACTGCAGGAACAGCGATACCTAGGAAGCCATGATGGGTAGAGGTGGCTCTGGATGTCTGGCTTGTAAAGTTTCAGGAGGGTTTTTAGCACCACATGGGATTCAGTTTAGTCCCTCCTTAATGAACACACTGGTGATGGGTTATTTATCGTGATCCCAGCAGCACCAAATATGTCTGAATGATAAATACATGATAAAAGTAAAGATCCTGGACTCAACTACACAACAGAAAATGAACGAATGGACAAGTTTGTTTAAGTTTTGCTGACTCCAAAGCTTTGAATCCAGCGTTTGTTTATCAGATACTTCACTGATGCAGTTCGACCTGTTTCTCCCAGAGTTGAACAGGAACTCTCCACAAAAAGAAGCAGGACCGGCGTGAATTAAATGCACATACGTGAAGCTGCTGAGTCATTCTTCTGTCAGACGTCCAAAACCACAAACGGCTCCACCTCTCCGCTGTTCAGTCTGGGCCAAGTAAACCCTGAATCGAGCCGTGGGCCCCCATCATGGTTTCATACTTGTTCCCCTTCAGACAGACCAACATTTGACAACCACATTCTTAGATTCACCATTTTAACATAGATACACTGAACAAAAATATAAAGGCCCCATGTGAAATATTGATGCCTCATGAAGTGCACCACCCAAAGTGAGTGTATACTGTCTGGTACTTGTACTAAATGGATATTTCTCTTCATTAGTGTCCCAAATTTGAGTCCACCACTGCCTCAGTGATGCTTTAATTCCATTCAGTCCATGGGTGTGACATATCCAGACGCTGCTCCAACACAATGAGCAGTACTCAGACACTCCTTATACTGGGGACAATAAAAGGCCACCCCAACATGTCACATGTTGACCAAAGCAGCAACGCCTCAGATGACTCCGGTCATGAGGGAACGTGTCATTGGCATGTTGGTGTGATGCGTCTGTTGTCAGACCAAAGGTTTCATCTGCTGTACGTGTCGCTGGTCTGAGACCATCCCACAAGTGAACCAGCCGGATGTGTCCATCCTGTGCTGGGGTGGTCACACGTGGCCGACGTGGATGAGGTGGATTTGCAGTACTGCCCGTCTGTTGGAAACCAACTCTCAAACGTCCTGTCGTCTGATAGTGAACATTCAGCTGCACAGCGACCGCTCTGGTGGACATTCCTGCTTCCAACATGCCAATGACACGTTCCCTCATGACCGGAGTCATCTGAGGCGTTGCTGCTTTGGTCAACATGTGACATGTTGGGGTGGCCTTTTATTGTCCCCAGTATAAGGAGTGTCTGAGTACTGCTCATTGTGTTGGAGCAGCGTCTGGATATGTCACACCCATGGACTGAATGGAATTAATGCATCACTGAGGCAGTGGTGGACTCAAATTTGAGACACTAATAAAGAGAAATATCCATTTAGTACAAGTACCAGACAGTATACACTCACTTTGGGTGGTGCACTTCATGAGGCATCAATATTTCACATGGGGCCTTTATATTTCTGTTCACTGTATTTACAAGTATTGCATCAGAGAACCGTAATGGAAACAGCAAATTTAAAAAAAAAACAACCCAGATTTGGGAAATGTTAACTCGTGATGGTTTTTACTGGGACATGAAAACGCCTCTCGGGTAAAGTTCTGACATTTAACTCACCGGACCGATCAGCTGCTTCCTCCGTCGTCTTTTTTTTTCTTATGAATGGACAAACTTCTGTTTTTTCTCTCTAATATCTTCTAGTTTCCGGCTTCTCCCACTCTATTTATCAGCCGTGTGGCCTGATGATGCCACATAGAAGAGTTTATCAGCTCCAAAACTACTCAGGTTGTTTTTGTGCATTTCTTTGTTTTCTAAAGTTTGCTTCAAATTCACGTGACGTTTATATGAAAACACAGGATTTAAAGACCTCAATTAGCAAAAAAAAATGGGATACAGCATTCATAATTGAGCCCTTTACATCTCCAGAGCCCTTTTCAAACCTGCAGTAGCTGTTTTCTGGCCACAAGAGGGCAGCAGAAACAAACACAGACTTCACATATGTTGAATTTATTAACAAACAGACGCCCATTCATACGTTTTAGCAGCATTTTATTTTATTTGGAGTGTAAACAAATGAACATTCACTCTCTTTTAGCTCCATGTTTGGTCTCCACCTACTCTTGAGGGGAAATATTTGTCTCTTTAGCGGCTAAATGCTCACCTGAATTGAGAAACAGGGGCAGTGGTGGTGCGACGGGTTAAGCCCTGGAATACCAATCAGAAGGTCGGTGGATCGAACCCCCATTGTGGCACCGATGGGCCTTAACCCCTGACTGCTACCGACACCCAACATGTGTGTCACCTTATTATTAATGTCATTTGAAAGGTTTTTTCATTGTTAAATATCAGTTATAGCTACTTTAACCTTCTGAACCCCTGAAAGCATGCTGTCTTTAAAAAATAAACACCATTTATTACAGCAAGGAAACGTAGAAACAGAAGGTATAGTCGGATTTTTTTACTTTTTGAGCCACTGGACAGACTAAAAGATAGAATTAACTTATTGTCATTGCGAATTAGTCAATAATGTCTTAGTGCATGATAAATAAATACGAAGTGCAGGTAAAGACAGTATGAGTGTCTTTTTGTTGTTGTTTTATTGGTGCTGTTTGGTCAAAAAACTTAACCAGACCTGAGCTTGAAAACGTGATATTGACCTCGACCAAGGAGGTTCTGTTTTTGCCGGCGTTTATCTGGTTGTTTGTCTGTCTGTTAGCAACTTTACGTGAAAAGTTATGAACGGATTTTGATTAAATGTTCAGGAAAGCTGGATGATGGGACGAGGAACAGATGGTTAGATCTTGGTGCTGATCCGGATCACCGTCTGGATCCAGGAGTTTATTGCAGGATTTTTTAGCATTGGGAGATAGGGCAATGTGCATGTATATGTGCATGTAACTCCACAACAAATGTCCAGGCTGCTTGGTAAAAATACAGGATCAGTTCCTGCTAATTTCTACAAATTTGATCCAGATCTGGGAAAAATTCCAGATACTAGGATCCAGAACAGGAAACACTATAGGGCCTGTGGAATGGTCATCACTGTAAGGTAACAGATGAAGATCCAGACATGCAGCCAACACCAACATGTAGCTGAGACTCTGCTGAATCAGGAGGATCCAACAGATCGGTTGTAGAATCAACAGCTATGGAGCTGGATCCAGAAGAAACCACCATTACCCAGAAAGAGATTCTGGTGAATAAGTATTGAACTAATGATGATATCAATGTGAATCCAGATGCTAAGGGTTTGTTTTCTGGGTCAAGGAGTCTGATAATGGAGATAAAACAATCCTGGGCCGATTATTTCTGGGTGTAAATCCCAACATGGGGGGAAATGAGCTGCTTGGTGGAGGTCTGAGCTCTCGTCTGATATTCTACATTTCTTGTTTTGAAAAATTGCCAAAAACTCACGGTTTTCTCCGGCCGGATTCTGTAAAAAACAAAAAATTATGCGGCCATTGGGGCAACCTTGAAGCCATTAACGACTCGGCTGCGTCCGACAGTCACGTGGCAAAAAATTCGGGGACTTTTCGGCTGAACTGCAGGCAGTGTTGACACAGAACAGACAGGAGACGAGTATGGAAGCTGTTTGGCTGATTTATGGCGCTGTAACTCTGTCGTATTGCACTAAAGGCATGTTGGGTTCCCTGTTCTGTCTCCACAGAGGTGAAAAATGCAGCTAAACCCTTGTGTGGCCTCAGCATGTGAAGCTTTCCCACTCGTATTCAAACACACATGTAAATGAACACACAGTCGCCGCCGTCACATAGAGATTTATTTCCTTTGATTAAAAAGTCTTTGAACACAGTACATAAAGTGACAATGATGGTGAAGGAGCCGCGGGAAACCGGTCGTCCTTCTCAACAAGGCCACGAAATAAAACAACACCAGAGCCGCTCGGCGTCGTCGGCGTCGGCGTCTTCCCTCCGACACTCGCACAAAACACACAACCCGGTCAGCACGGTACACGAGTTAAAACCTCCCCGAGTCTGTCCGGGGACGTCGGGATGCAACGATGCTACACAAGTGTCAAGTCGTCTCCGCAGAGTGTGAAAAACGACTCGTGGAAATGAAGGTTTGTTTTTAATCACCACGTTTTTTTGTTTGTTTTTTTTATTTTTGGTTTTAATCGAGAGGCGAGTTGGCACATAAAGGCAGATCCTCCAACAGGACCGTGGAAAACGAAAAAGAAAAATTAAAGGTACAAAGGAGGACAGCCGCGTCGTCTCCACAGCAAACGCTTGGCTCGGCTTGGCAGTGGAGCAGCTGTCGGTGTCGGTTTGGATTCTTGTTCTGAGCGAAGAGAGTAAAAGGTTCGAAAAGGAAAAGAGGTGATGGTTGAGGTTTTTCAGGCGTGACAGAGTGTTGAAGTGTCGCTCGTCAAAAAAATAAGACGAGTAAAAGACGTTGTAAGGTACAGGTTTGTTTCGTTTGCCTTCTTGCATTATCACTTAGCGCTTAGCCGTTGTGTGTGGCATCGAGGGCTACAGTAGCATTGTAGCATTTAACAATAGCTAAAGCTGTATTGGTATGGTAGTATCTTAGCAGTTAGCACTAGCATTATAAATGAATCCGGCTGTATAGTCTTCTTGTGGGTGGTCAGCTTGTTAGTAGTACTGGAGTATTTTAACAATTAGCAGTTAGCATTAGCATGTAGCAGTTAGCACTAGCATTATAAGCGAATCCGGCTGTATAGTCTTCTTGTGGGTGGTCAGTTTGTTAGTAGTACTGGAGTATTTTAACAATTAGCAGTTAGCATTAGCATGTAGCAGTCAGCACTAGCATTATAAGCGAATCCGGCTGTATAGTCTTCTTGTGGGTGGTCGGTTTGTTAGTAGTACTGGAGTATTTTAGCAGTTAGCATTAGCATGTAGCAGTCAGCACTAGCATTATAAGCTAATCCGGCTGTATAGTCTTCTTGTGGGTGGTCGGTTTGTCAGTAGTACTGGAGTATTTTAGCAGTTAGCAGTTAGCATTAGCATGTAGCAGTTAGCACTAGCATTATAAGCTAATCCAGCTGTATAGTCTTCTTGTGGGTGGCGAGTTTGTTAGTAGTACTGGAGTATTTTAGCAGTTAGCAGTTAGCATTCGCACTAGCTAAATGGTAGCATCGGCACTGGTCGCTACCAAGGCACTTTTAGCCGGAATACTTTGCAAGTCTTCAAATTCGGACTGACGCAGCTTTTATTTTGAAGGAGAATTTAGCTTCTAGGGGCTTTAATCTTTCTGATGGGAGTGAATCTGCCTTCAGTTAGCCTTTTTTACTCCTGCTGGTGTCGATATTACAAAGCAAAAACTAAATCTCAGTGAGAATCTAATGCTTTTCTTCAATTCACCTGCAAAAACTGCACCTAAATTTGTATTTATTGTTAATTATTATCTGTATTTTGCACTAAAATTCAGTAGTTCAGCAGTTGAACACCTGTTGCTCTTACTTAAAAGCATGTCTGTGGTATTTTGTGTAACAGCAAAGAAAACAAACGGAGTAAGAAGTCCTTGTATTTGTTCACGTTTGGCCCAAAAAAGCCGATTCTGATTCTGATAATTGACCTTTTTTCTGTGTAATTCGAGACAAACGGCGTAAAAAGGACATCTGAAAGCAGCCAGAGGTTACATCAGGACCAGATTCTCTTGGTAAACTGAGGGTTTTTGAGGCCAGAGGCTGATATTTGATCAACAATCGCACAACGGCAACGCGTGGACTGAAGTATAAAGTCTGTTAGTGGTGTGAGAGGTAACATCACGCCGGTCAGCGGCCTCAGATTTTATACTACAGTGAGTGAAAACACACCGACACTCTGTCACTGGAAACACACAAACGCACACACTCTGACGCACACACTCAGGTCGGTCGGTGCAGGTGGAGGTAACCCAGGCAACAGGAGGGGGAGGAGGAGGAGGAGGAGGGGCTTCTTCTTCCTCCTCAGCTCCGGATCAGCGTCAGGAACTCGTCGCGGGTCTTTGGGTCTTCCCTGAAAACGCCCAGCATGGTGCTGGTGACGGTTTTGCTGTTCATCTTCTGGACGCCGCGCATCACCATGCACATGTGGCTGCAGGGAAACGAAGCACAGATTACTTTAAATTTGCTCTGCAGCTGAGCACCGACTGTTTCAAGCAGTCTGCTACGGAGCCCCTAAAGGGACACAGGCAGACAAAAATTAAAATGTAAGTTTCTCGTGCGCACGCAAAGTTCCAGCATCAGTAACTCATTAGCGATACGTCAAAACACAATCAATGCCTCTTTCCATCGTTGTCAGGTAGACAATGTGCTACAAGCCCAGCCTTATCAACAGTAGCTGTCTTTCAGGCTGCAGAAATAACGCTGGTGTCTATGAGCAGCCAGCTGGGCGATGAGTGAACAGGGACCGTCTGCAAATTGCAATTTTACAGACGCTATGATTTTTATATCTACATGTATCTCAAACCAAGTGTTGAGGTTTGATCAACAGGAGCCAGTCGATGGCTGCAGTGATTCTGGTGACTCTACAGCAGGGGTGCTCATTACGTCGATCGCGATCTACCGGTCGATCGCGGCGTGACATTAAAAAATATCAGCCTATCATTCATCCCGTCACTTGATTGACATACAGGGCAACCAGTCAGATGACAACTGAATTTTGACCTTAGACTGTTCTGGAACTTACTCACAGAGGAAAAGTACCCCAACATGAGGAAAAGTGCTATCTCCTTGACTGCATTATTCGGCTCCACATATTTATGTGAGTCAGCCTTTTCCTACATGAAGATTATTAAGTCCAAATACCGTTCCACCATGACTGATAAACATTTGGAAGTGTGCTTGAGGCTGGCTGTCAGCAGCTACTGTCCGGACTATGCATCCCTGGCTGATTCAATTCAGTGCAGGTCATCAATGTAAACTTAGGTAATTACAAAAAATGTTAATAGTTAATTATTATGTATGTTTTGCAATGTTGGCTCATTCAGTTATGCAAGGTACATCAACATACATTGTACATACAAAGAATCCTCAATACATTTGAAAATAATTAGATGTTTTGCATTTTTGTGGTGGGTAGATCATTTTGACTTGGTCATTTTGTAAGTAGCTCGCATGCTGAAAAAGTGTGAGCACCCCTGCTCTACAGTGTATCAGGGTGACGTTATTGAATATCTGTGTGGTGTCTCTCTACGCTGTTGCAGAGGTTTTGCAATTTGCAGATGGTCCCTGTTCACTCATCACCCAGCCGGCTGCTCATAGACACCAGTGTTATTTCTGCAGCCTGAAAGACAGCTACTGTTGATAAGGCTGGGCTTGTAGCACATCGTCTACCTGACAACGATGGAAAGAGGCATCGATTATGTTTTGACGTATCACTAATGAGTTACTGACGCTGGAAGTCCGAATCTGTGAATATCTTTCCTGTATTATCATTTTCATTCGTCTGCAGTGGACAAAGAATGATCTCGTGTGCACGCGAAACTAACTCGTGCTCATGAGATAGTTTGTCGTGCACACAAGAAACTATCTCTGTCAAAGATATTTTGTGTTAAATCAAGACTGTTTTCAAGCAGAAAACGTTTCTTTTAGAAGAATTTAGCAGTTTTAAAGAGGTTTTACCGAGAAAAGTTCAACATTTCAGAACAGAAATGTTCAAAACGGGACCAGGAGAAACAGGAAAACATGAAAGACGACGCAGTGATTGGAGGAAATTATGAAGATATGTGGCTTCCTGGACACAAACAACCTTCATGTCTACTGGAAGAACCAGGGTCTACATTTAGGACCATGGAGGTTGTTTTAGTCTCTGCTCAGGGGGTCAGTTCTCTCTAAAAGTGCAGGAACTTTGTGGTGGATCTGGCAGCGGTGAACGTTGCTGTTTGGTGGAATAATCGTCAGTTTTTCTCAGCATTGTTTTAATTCAGCTGTTTGTTTGGCTGCAGGGTTGCGTAGAAAAAAACTACTAGACTGATTGTTATGAAACTCTCTGTGCTAAAAACTGAGGGACGGAGTATCGTCATGCGTGAACAGATGCTTTGTTTTCTTACGTACGTCGCCTCGATGACGACTCCGACTCCGGTGGGCTGCAGGGCCTCGGTGATCGCCACGGCAATCTGTTTGGTCAACCTCTCCTGAACTGTGGACAGCAGACGACAAACAGTCTGAATAAACAGCAGCCGTAGATCAAGGACAGGATTCAAAACCATTTACTGTTAAAGTACCAGCAAGTAAAAAAATACTCAAACTCCTACTTAAGTAAAAGTATCAGTTAAATGTACTCTGAGAGTTTAAAGTGAGAATATTTCTATAAACTGTGACTGACATCTGATTATCGATTATTACTGATGCATCAGTGTTTTAATTGGTCCACTGTTTCCAAATCTAAGGTCCACGCCCCTCCAGAGGTCATTAACCACCACAGAAGTCTATGTCATGGTGCCCGTTGCTAGCTAAACCTCCCACAATGCTCTCTGCTTACCAACATTAACCACCAGGGTTCCCAGCAGCCGCCTTCCCAAGCTACGTCCCTCCAGAGGGTCACAAGACAAATCTGGTCTTTGTTTTCATGTGAAATCTTAATCTTAACTTGAAGCTCCAGTCATCAGATAAAATACTGCTAAATAAAGAGTCAAACGTTCAGCTCTGAAATGTTCATAAACGTCTAAAGGAGGGATGTGCAGTCAGGCTAGGCAGCGAAATGAGTGAAATATTCATTTATTTAATTTATTTTTCCATTTCAGATAGCCTACAGTCCCTATAGGTTTGAAAGTGACAGCATTTTGTGCTTTTTAAAACGACTCAATAGCGCCACCTCCTGGCCAGGCAGAGAGGCTGCACAAGTCACTCAGTCTATCGCTGCATTACGGTGAAGAGCTGCATTCGTCTGTCATGTCGGCCCATGGATGTGTTCACGCATGCGCGGTCGGTTCCCCAATATGAAAATCATTTACGTAAAAAGAAAGCGTAACCGTGCTAGGCTAAATGCTACACGTACGTTCACAGTGCATTGGTGAATTGATGCTGCGTTCTCTAGCTAGCTAGCTAGCGGGATAACAGGCAGGATGACAGCACTAGAGAGGATAGAACAGTTTTCAGATCTTTCTGTTGAGGAAAAACGACAACTTTTGAATGCTAAAGCTAACGGATCTTCAGAAAAGTGTCGGTACTTTCCACAGTGAATGGTATGGGACGGATGGGAGAGTGTGGAGACTCCTGTTGATTGATCGTTTAGGTTTCTTTAATGGCGTTTTGCCATCTTGATATTGTTAGATTGAGGCCCCATCCATACGAAGATGAGCCCAGACCTAAACGCTCTAATAGTCCATCCAACCCGTGTATCATCCTCACCAAGTCGGCGTTTTGGGGGTCTGAAAACGATCCTTTCTGAACCTAGGTCCCAGAGTGCAAAGATCTGAAAACTCCGTTTACGTGCCACCGTTGTTACGCCCTGTCTGCTTGTTTTTCATAGCTCCACCTCTCGATAGATGCGCCAACCTCAGAAAACGACGACACCAATGTCTCCGTATAGTGCTGCGTATGTCCTGCTGATAGTTCCACCTCATCGTCCGTCCAGACTAGAGTCCTACCAGCTCGTATTTGCCGCCGCCATGTTCTATGTTTACATCCTATACAGATTAAAGTCCCGCCACCAGTTTCCTCTTGTTCATGTTATGGCGTCATAGCGCCACCAACAGGCCTGGCATGTGTTTTACATCATTTTCAGGCGTATCAGGTGAACTCATGTGGACGGACACATTTACTGGAACAGCTCCGTCTTTATGAAGAACGTTTTTGAGACTATAAGCGTTTTAGCTTCATGTGGATGAGGACTAAGTTGGTGGTCTCGAATTTGCAACGCCCTGCCTACCTAACCCTAGAGCTCACGGCACGTCACTGGTATAAAGTAGAATAACATTTAATTACTCCAGCAAAGTGCATCAAAACTACACTTCGTCTTCTGTACCTTGTAGCCGACGGCTGTAGATTTCAACAATCCTGAAAGACAGAGAAGAGAAAACTTTAATGCATCTTTAGTCAGTTGAAAATATCACAAAGACTGAAATAATAAAATAAATTCAACGCTGATTGAAAAAGAGAATAAAGGAAAGAACTTATGATGCTGTTAACGAGCAGAGACAATCAATCAGTCGATCAGTTAAACTCCTGATTGTATCGCAGCGTTCAGTGGACTTTAAATGCTTCACAGGTGACTGGCAATAAAAAAACACAATAAAAAAACAATAAAAACTAGAATAAATTACATTAAAAACACAAAAAACGCACTTGAACTAAACACTAATAATGAGATAAAATGAACAGAATAAAATGCAATAGTATAAAAACAACAAATTACTTGAAGAGGTCGGTTTTAAGTTTAAAGATTTCAACAAGACAAGAAACGTCTGCTGATGGAGGAGGATTTTACACTATTTGGCAACCCAAAAAACTGGTCTATACAGTATGAGTAGGTTTATTACCTCCACCAAGGAGGTGATGTGATGGCCGGCGTTGGTTTGTTTGTTGGTTTGCTTGTTTGTGTGCAAAATAACTTGAAAAGTTTTGGACGGATTTGGATGAAATTATCAGGAAATGTGTGAAATGGGACAAAGAAGAAATTATGAAATTTTGGGACTGATCCGGATCACCGTCTGGATCCAGGATTCTTTTAATGTAAGTGTAACCGGGTGGACGATTAAATGTGGTTTACTCTAAAAGCCACCAGAGGGCACTCTTGTTTTTGGGGTAACCCCCTCTGACCACATGACATTTTGGGTCTCCACGCGACAGACAGCGACAGTGACGGACTTCTCTTTCCTTCCTGAGCGACATACGCACGGTTGGGCCGGCATTCTTATCTCCGGTTGTCTAAGAAGCTGGGAGGCTGTTAGGAGCTGCTGCGCTAGAGGCCGCGTCTGTTCATTAGGTCGGATGGGGTGAAGGCCGCATTGTTGGTAGGACATTTGAACTGTATGTAATTACATTTGTATCTGTAACGTTCCGTACAAAATATGTGAACTGGGAGATTGTGTTGGGGGTGAACTGAAGCTCCTTGGTGGAGATATGAGCTCTCTGAGGGCTTTTCTAGTTAAATGTATGAATCAATAATAAAGCAATTAATTAAAGCTCACAAGGTGGCTATCGCTTTCTTTTCAAATGCGGTGAGTAATTCTGAGCACATTACCAAGGAACAGGAAGGAGCCACTGGCCAGGAGAGCCACCTTCTTTCTAAATGCTAGCTGGTGTCACATCTCGTAAACCTGAATGCAAACTCGGCTCCATTCATACATTTCCATCCCTCAGGTCGGCGCCGTCGCCCCGGTCCTCCCCTTCGACCCGCTGCTCTTCTCTGAGTCAAACCTCTTTGGACAAACTCGACCTCGTTCACCTCCGGCGAAATGCCACGAGAGCAGACCGGCAGCGGGAGGACGAACTTCATCAGTGAATCTGCTTGGAAGCTGCAGTTTAAAATCTCATTCTGGCTTTCGATTCCTTGATTCCGCCTCGTGAACGATCATGACGTTATCGATCTTAGAAAAACCGTCACGATCTAGTGGAGGGCTAAACCTGCTTCTGGGGTCACAACGAGACTCAGATGATGGTGGATCTTCTGCTGTAAGGCCATTTATTATTAATAAACTCATCTCCACGCCTGGTTCATGGTCTTTTTACACTGCTTAAACCCTTTACTGGACCAGCATCCAATGGGAAGCAACAACAATTCGGACTAGTCCTAAAGAGACAGGGGTTCAACTGTCCTCTTAACAGACAGTCAGCAGCTTTATCAATCAGTAATCGATTAATTGGGCTGCAGAAACGCTGTCCTGATCGGCTCCAATTCACTCAGAAGGCGTGAGCTCTCGCTGGAGGTCATTAACCACCACATAAGTCTTTGTCATGGTGCCCGTTGCTAGCTAAAGGTCCCACAATGCTCTCCGCTTACCAGCATTAGCCACCAGCTTTCCCAGCAACGGCCTCCTCAAGCTACTACAGTATTGAACAGTAAGAGCTACAAGCTAGTTTACAATATACTGCACGTCTTCTGATTATCGGTTGATATATTTTAATCAATTAAATGATCGACTAAGCTATCAATGACAAACTAGATATGGTGCCGATAGAAAGTATTCACCCCCATTTAACTGATGTCCAACCTTGAGTCATCGTCTGTATAATTTCACATTTTTGACAAGAATTTACCAATAAAGACTCTTTAATGTCAAAGTGAAAGCAGTTTTCTACAAAGTAATGTCAATTAATTCAACAAATAAACTGCAAAATGAGCGACTGTGTAAGTTTTCACCGTCTTAAAGTTGGTATTTAATAGATGCACCTTCGGAATCTGTTGTCACTTTGACGTGAAAGAGTCTTTTTTTGTAAATTGTTGTCAAAAACGTGAATTAAATCGAACACGGCAGCTTCCTTAAAGTCATTTTTGCTTGTTAAACGTTTGTAATTAGCGCCACCCGGTGCTCAGCAGATGCTACAACCGTCTCCAGCAGCTCCAGATCCCGGTTTCTGTCTTAAAACCGTGAATGATCGAGCCGCTGCCAGCCGAGTGTTTCTATGAGCAGCGCTGCGTTAGTGAACAGCGTTAGCACGATAAGCCTGAAGGTATTGGGGTCAGTGGGATCTACTGTAGTACACACACTAGTTTTAATAATCAGCTTAAACACACGCGCACACGCCTGATCGTGTTGAAGTCACTCACCTGGCCAGTTTGCTGAGGCCCAGAACTCTCTTGTTGGGGAGGTAGCCGATGTGAACCTGCACAAAGCGGGAAATTCAAGGTTAATCCTGCTTCAGTCTGCAGGGAGACGGATCAGTGCAGCTTGTTCCCTTTCTAAAGTTGATTTATCTGTAAGATAATCAACTCAAAATCACTTAAAAACACTGTTTATTGTTCTGATGGTGTTGAAGAGTCGTCCAACCATCCGGATGAAGAAGTATTCTGTCTGATGTATGGTGTAAAGGAGTTTTAAACGGTTTTCAAGAGGCATGTTTGACATACACCAATCAGGCCTAACATTATGATCACCTGTTTAATATCGTGTTGGTCCCCTTATGTGCTCCAAAATGCTCTGAACCATTGGGCATGGACTAGAGCGGTGGTTCTCAACTGGTGGGTCGGGACCCAAAAGTGGGTTGCACCAAAAACGTAGTAATATAAAGTCTTTTATTTTAAAGGACGTGTTTCTTGTGACACAGTTCGCTTTCAATAGCAGGATATTTAGTGGTGGTGACACCAGTAGTTGCCCACAATTAACCTCTAGACGTGGTTTTGCCAGATTATTGGAGAAAATTATGCTAAAACGTGCCAAAAATGAACCAAAATGTGCTCAGAATCTGTCAAAATGGGCCAAAATAAGTCCAAAACTTGGCAAAAGTGTCCAAATAAACCAAAATTAGCAAAAAATAAGCCAAATTTTTTTCTAAACTGTATCAAAATGCGTTAAGACTACACCCAAATAAACCTTAATTTGTTAACAGGAACAGGAAACTTCAAAAATTTGGGTCGCGACTGTTATTAATCGAGACATAGTGGGTCCTGAGGCTGGACCAGTTGAGAACCATTGGACCAGAGGACCTCTCAGGGGGTCCTATGAGGTCTGGAACCAGGACGTTGGCACTGGATCCTTTGGCTACTCTGGCTTGTGCAGTGGGGCCTCTGTCAATCCAACTTGTTCCACTGCATCCTGTTGATGCTTGATCACAATGGGGTGTAGGAAGTTTGGAGGTCAACTCAACATGTTGGGCCATTGTCATTATCCTCAACATGTTCCTGATTGGTTGATGTTGTTTCCATGTGGTGGGGTGCATTCTCCTCCAGTGACATTTGGGATTTCCATCAGCATGAGGGAGTGTGTTTGTTGTGGGACGATGTTTATTTGGGTGTCTAAGTCTGATCGAGGTTTTCCATCAGAACACCACATAGTACCAATATGATCAATGTTATTCACTTCACCTGTCAGTGGTCAGGATGTTGAGGCTGATCGGTTTATATTCAGGATTTCTGGCTCGACAAAACCTAAAACCTCAGTCAGAGATAACAGGCTTGTTGAACAGGTTTTCCTCTTCAGACTCTGTGATTCTCCTTCTGCACAAAACAGTCCAATTGTTTTAGCCTGCTTCAGTCAACAGGTTGTTAAGATTGAGAGCTATGAAGCACATACAAAGTTATTACGGTAAAAAAAAAGTGCTGCTAAAAGAAAACTGTTGCTCGTCTGGTGATGTAGCTGTTTTAAAACTCTTGTTTCTAGCATCACGGCTGCAGGTTAGAGCTGCTAAACTTCGTACATTTAAACGTGATTCATGTCCGACGTCGTCCCATATTGAAGGTCGGATTGTTTTATAGGGATTTTGGCAAAATTAAAGTGTAATTAATGTCACTGATTGAGTATTTTCTGTAATAAACACCAAGAGAATGATCAATTTTCTAAAAACTTGCACAGTACCAGCAGTGTAAACGGACTTATCAGTAAATCAGGGCCAAAAATAAACACGTTTGCATCACCTTCCTGTGGCAATGCAGCAGTTTAAAGGTGTGACCTGAATGTAAACTCAGGTAAAAAGGATATTCTGGCTTTGGTTGCTTCTCTATTTACGCTCTTTCCAGCCAGTTTTTCCCCACATGAATTAAACCTAGTTCAATCAACTCAATAAAGACGTCCATTTAAAAGGGTTTAAAGTCTAGGATTAAGCTCCAACTGACCTTTTAAGATCACGTTCTGGCTTTAAAACTGGAAAATCTGAGCGAACAAGTCAAAAATCTAAATTGATCCGCCAATAAAGACGTGTGGAAATGGAGCAGGCAGCAGCATAAAGGAATACCGTGATGGAAGAAAGGTTTCTGATGCTCCAGATTTAAAAAAGAACTTCACAGAAAGGCTCACAATCAAAAAAGAGATGGCGAACGTACGACATGTTTGTGTAATTCCTCTCGCTGCCAGAAGGGGGAGACAAACCGCTCCACGCTGTAGATTTCAGGTTTAACCCTTCATTTAATGCTGAAATCAGTGTTTGTTGAAAGCAGAGCCTTCAAGACTAACAGCTTAAACAATAATTAGTGCTTCAATGTGGTCTGTGGATGAGAATGCGAGTATTTCCGGTGGTTTAAGACGCAACGAAAGCTGAAGACGACAGCAGAGCAGGTGGACGAGGCTGGAGGAAGAAGCATCATCATCTGGAGAATCACTGCAGGCTCTAATTCTTTTACACACCAACACACACACACACGAAGCCGCACTCAAATGTCAAACGCAATTTGTCGACGAGACGAGAGAAAGGGCAGCGGCAACCAGCATGAAGAGATCTTCTTCTTCCCCTCCTTTTATTTCCCGTCCTTCCTCTCTGCTGCGGCGTCCTGATACACCGACATCAAACCGACGGACGTTTCCTCTTATCTGTTATTCGAGTTTACAGGCGCCTGCTGGGCGACAATGAGGCGAAAGTGATGCTACTAAAGCTGTTTATCCATGTGTGGTTCATAGTTTTGGTTTTACGTCCTTCTCTCAACAGACAGAATAAAGATCTTAACATCCATGTTGATGAGACTTGTCCCACAACAAACACACTCCCTCATGCTAATGGAAATCCCAAATGTCACTGGATGAAAATGTACCCCACCACATGGAAACAACATCAACCAATCAGGAACATGTGGAGGAACATGACAATGGTCCAACATGTTGATGTGACCTCCAGACTTCCTACACCTCATTCTGATCAAGCATCAACAGGATGCAGTGGAACAAGTTTGACTGACAGAGGCCCCACTGCACAAGCCAGAGAACCCAAAGGATCCACTGGTTCCAGACCCCATAGGACACCCTGAGAGGTCCTCTGGCCCATGTTTCCCAATGGTTCGGAGCATTTTGGACCACATAAGGGGGACCACGTGTATCTTCCTTATGGACGAGCCACTCTACGGAGGAAACTCATTTTGCTTTCCAGTCTAAACCTTAGATCTTATGACCATAGTTGAGGGTTGGAAGGTAGATCGGCTGGGAAATCAATAGCTTTGCCTTCTTTGCCAAGACATCTCAGTACCTTGATGAGACTTAGACACCCAAATAAACATTGTCCCACAACAAACACACTCCCTCATGCAAATGGAAATCCCAAATGTCACTGGATGAAAATGCACCCCACCACATGGAAACAACATCAACCAATCAGGAACATGTTGAGGAACATGAAAATGGTCCAACATGTTGATGTGACCTCCAGACTTCCTACAGTCCATTCTGATCAAGCATCAACAGGATGCAGTGGAACCAGTTGGATTGACAGAGGCCCCACTGCACAAGCCAGAGTACCCAAAGGATCCAGTGGTTCCAGACCCCATAGGACCCCCTGAGAGGTCCTCTGGTCCATGATTCCCAATGGTTCAGAGCATTTTGGACCACATAAGGGGGACCAACATAATACTAGGCAGGTGTTGCGCCTGCTCGGTCGGTGTAGGCTGCAGGTGTAATCCTGCCACTGGACGCTTCCATTTTCAAAACATCCAAACAACAACCTCCAAGCTGCAACCTACACATTGAAGATTTGCTGAAGCTTTTGTATCAGTCCTGTGACTAGTTGTTAAGATCTATGAAGAACACGTCTACAACATTTGCCGTCTAGCAAGAGTGTTGCCTACTGATCATGGAAGACGCTTAATTTCCCAAGCATGGCTGATTGTCTGCAGTGACTTAGCAATAGTAGATAAAGACAGATTAGTGTGAGACGCCATTGTTTTGACAGTTTCCCTGCAACCTGGAGCATCTGCCGGCCAACATCCAGACACGAAAAACAGCCGCCGACATGTATTCTGTTGTATACGGACCTCCTGGAACCATCCTGCAACATCCACAATCCTGGTTTAATAACATTTAAGAGCCACCAGAGTCCACAGAGTTAAACTATAGGAAGGCTTCACCGGTTGGGCACCGAATATCAAATTATGTGCGCCTTGTTTGCAACTTTTGCGACTAATCCGTCACCATTTTCCAAGATAATACACACTTCAAGTATCGTAGATGAGCTGCAGTACCCGGTTGTTCCACCAGGGGGAGCCTCTTGCTGTTTAACACTGTAGGAGTCACTCAGACTAGTGGTAATTCATGTTGGCAAGCAGACAGCACTGTGGGGCTTTAGCCAGTAAAGGGGCACCATGACAAAGACTTATGTGATGCTTAATGACTTACGAGGACAGAAAACACATCCAGGGTACCGATGCTTGTTTCTACGATGCAGCGTCTTAGAGATTAAACTGCTGCAGCTTTGTTATTTAAACTATGATGTATCCCATAATATCATTAAGTCAAAATTGGTTCTAGAAACAATCGTGCTGAACAGAATCGAGACTTTGACTTCAAATTGCGACAACTGCAGTGGATTTAAAATTGATCTTGTTTATCTCCTGTACCTTTAAAATTATGAGGGTTGGAAAAATAATGTATTTTTAACCCACTCCATGTACTTCAGCGGCCTGCAACTCTAAAAATACTCACAGTACGAAGGTAAAACTTTGCAGGGCTTCATTAACTACGCTAATGTTACTGTACATAAAAGAACATTTGATTCTGAGGAGGTCAGCTGGGAGGTATGATCAATGTTTAAAGGAAATTTAACCTGTAATAGCGAATCCTCATTTAAATATTGATTATATTTTGTGTCAGTCTGAATCTACAAAAGAAGTATCTGGTAAATGTAGCGCAGTATAAAGTGTTTCTGAGAAATAAAATCTATTAATGGAAATATCAACAACCTAAAACCTCTGCCCAGGACTGAACATGTCATCTTTGTGTTTGTTTATCAGGATATAAACGAGTCAAAGGCCTCAAATAGAGAATAAACAGTCTGAGTCGTATCAAACCTCCTGATCCACCACGTCTCCCTCTAAGACTCTTCTCCCTTCAGTCCACATTTAAAGCAGAAAACCTCTCAGTGAAGAACAGATTGTTCCTGAATGTCAGGCTGAGAAGCGACGGATGTGTTTTCTCTAAATAAATGACAACCTGCAATAAAGATCAGCTGTACAGCTGAAACTGAAGCCGCTCATCCAGCAGCTGCTGCCTTTATAAAATAAACAGTTCATAACGGCTCTTAAACAGTTTGTGGTTATTATACAGACTTCCCTGTTTGTTAAATTACAGATAATAATGAAGGAAATCACAGAAAATAAACAGATTAACCAGGAAACAACAGTAAAATGACCTCAATATTAAAGATTGTATTTTGTTCTTTTACACCATTTGACTGTAAAAGAACAAAATTTTCACTATATTAAAATTTTTTTAATATTATTTTACAGATATTTGCTGTTATTTTGAAGAATTTTGTGGATTAAAAAATGGTTTTAAAAAGTAAGCATAAAGTTAATTCACAGATTTTTCCTGTCTTGTTATATTTCAGATAATATCTGGTAAAATTACAGAAAATTAAAAATATTTTAATCTACTAATTAGCTATAAAAATCTTTATTTTTACACACATGAATTTGATTATAAATTTACTACTATTTTCACTGTGTTAAAATCAGCAGAATTAATTCTTTTATATATATTTGCCGTTATTTGAAAGAGAAATTCTGCATATTAAGGACTGAAAATGTTTAATTATTTTATTAATAATGAATCATTTTATTATTAATTATTGTAATTTTTTCCCCTATTTTGTTAAATTACATTTAATTACTAATAAAATTACAAGAAATAAAATGTTTTATTTACTGAATAACCATAAAAAACTGAAAAAATGCCAAAACTTTCACCTCAATATTAAAAATGTTTATTTTTACAAATGGTATTTTGTTCTTTCACAACATTTGACCGTAAATCTACACTATTTTCACTGTATTCAATTTTTAAAAAATATTATTTTAAAGATATTTGCTGTTATTCGAAATAATATTGTGGACTGAAAAACTATTTTTAAAAGTAAGTAAACAGTTCATTTACAGATTTTCTCTGTTCTGTTACATTTCAGATAATATCTAGTAAAAATCACAGAAAATTAAAAATGTTTTCATTTTAATTTTAAAAAACAGGCCAATAAAAAAATCTTTATTTTTACACATACACAAATTTTTTTAACAGTGTTTAACTGTTAATTTACACTATTTTCATTGCATTGAAATCAGCAGAAATAATTATTTGAAATATATTTGCTGTTATTTGAAAGAGAAATCCTGAATATTAAGGACTGAAAATGATAAATTATTTTATTAATAATTAATAATGTTATTTTACTTACTTTTTCCTGTTGTGTTAAATTACAGATAATAACTAATAAAATCAAAGAAAAGAATTAATTTCAATATTGATGGCAAAAAAACAAACAACAGGCCAGAATATCCACGTGTTTGTTTTTACAGGATTTTATGTACACTGTAAATAATAACATTTTATAATTGTATTTTTTTGCAAATATTTGCTGCTATTTTTAAGTCTTCTTTTTCTTTCTTTTTACATGTTTTGAACATTTGAACTTCACAATATTCCACCGCTGTATCATGTATTTGCTCGTCGTCGCTGTCAGATCATCCTGTTGTTTCACTGAATGTTTTGGGTTTTTTTTTTACAGTGTACCTGAACGCTGTTTGACCGTCAATAGAGGACTGACAGACGGACGGACGGACGGTTCAGGAACAAACCGGCGGAGCAGGTGTGATTCACTGCCGTCATCAGAGCCCATTTACAGGCTGGAGAGCATCAGCTGTTGTCTTAAAGAGAAGCACCTGCAGGCCTTCAGAAAGGAGGAGGAGGCCGATCAGGCTTTAGTGGAGAGTAACGATGTCAGAGCCGAAACAACACGCAGATAAACAGATCCCAGATAATCTGATTGTTTCTGTGCTGCTCAGCCTGCAGACGGACGTCACGGGAACCGTTTCCAGGAGCTGCTGCTGCTGTTTCAGGCTTTCAGGAAAACAAAACGGGTTTGTTTGACTGCGGCGGTTTATTTACTCTCAGGCAGCTGCTGTCTTGGACATTCATGTATGTTTATGCGCTGTTAGAACCTCACATGGGGGAAAATAAAACAAAATAAAGAACCGTAAACAAACGAAAACAAAGGGGCCGATGAAAGACGTGATGAAACAGCAGTTTGTTTACCTTTATAAAAAGCGTTTTTGTCTGTAACGTTAAAAAAAAACAGTGAAAATGTGTAAAATGACAGTTTGTTGACCTTTATATAAATACAGTTTGCTTCTTAAAACAGCAAATATCTGTAAAATAATCATATAAATGCAGCAAAATAGAGCGTTTTCATTTCCAGTGGAGGCAGCTTATGAGAGGAAGAGGACCAGATATGCAGCGCTAAATCGCTAGCGTTCGGCTGCTTTTCGGGACGTTTTTGGGGAGGTTTGGAGGTTTTCTGTTACTTTAGCTTTGCCAGAAAGCAAACTAGCGATTTAGCGCTAGCCGCGGAGCTAGTGCTAAATCGCTAGCTCCTCTTCAGAAGTCAGACGGGTCACGGAGCCAAAACCAACAGGAAATAGAGAAATAAGTTTTCCACGGGTGTATTTTAATTTTAATTTCCATTTACAAACACATCTAATTAAATCGGATAATGGATAATGAATTAGGGCCGTTTTCCTTTTTACATTTTGTATTATCACTTAAAAAACGGGAAACGGTTTATTTTTCGTTTTTATTTTGAAATCTCAAAATTAGAAAACGAATGGCCGCGATGTACACGGACCGGATACAGTCCAAACAGACACCTCTCCTCTGCTCTGCTTTCCCCGCCCCATTTTCCCTCTCCCAGTAGGCAGAGATCCAGGAAGAGGAAGTAAGTGTATTTAAGGTGAGGGAGTGGCCTGCTAGAGCCTCTCTGTGGGACCATGCGGCCAGCTCAGGTGAGTTTGTGTTGAAAGGTACAGGTTTGTTTCGTTTGTGCTCCTGTTTTGCTTGCCTTCTGTCATAATCACTTAGCAGTTGTGTGTGGCATCTAGTGCTCAGGTAGCAGTGCAGCACTTAACAATAGCGATTTGTTAGTACTATATTTTAAGCAATTAGTGGTTAGCAGTAGCATGTAGCATTTGCACTAGCTAAATGGTAGCATCAGCACTGGTTACCACCTGGAGCATCTCCTAAACAGGCCTGGGTCAGCTGAAGGTGGCTGTGCTGGTTGAATTAGCAGTTAGCATGTAGCAGCTAGCTAAATGATAACATCGGCACTGGTCACCACCTGGAGCATCTTCTAAATGGGCTTGGGTCAGTTGAACGTGGCAGTGCTGGTTGAATTAGCAGTTAGCATTTAGCAGCTAGCTAAATGGTAGCATCGGCACTGGTCACCACCTGGAGCATCTTCTAAATGGGCCTTGGTCAGCTGAAGGTGGCTGTGCTGGTTGAATTAGCAGTTAGCATTAGCATGTAGCAGCTAGCTAAATGGTAGCATTGGCACTGGTCACTATCTGGAGCATCTCCTAAACAGGCCTTGGTCAGCTGAAGGTGGTTGTGCTGGTTGAATTAGCAGTTAGCATTAGCATGTAGCAGCTAGCTAAACGGTAGCATTGGCACTGGTCACTATCTGGAGCATCTCCTAAATGGACCTGGGTCAGCTGAAGGTGGTTGTGCTGGTTGAATTAGCAGTTAGCATTAGCATGTAGCAGCTAGCTAAACGGTAGCATTGGCACTGGTCACTATCTGGAGCATCTCCTAAACGGGCCTGGGTCAGTTGAACGTGGCAGTGCTGGTTGGATTGTGTAGGAGCAGTGTGAACTGGCACTAGGGGGGCGACTCTGGGACCCCAGAGTTCACCTCCTAGCCTCCTGGAGGTGTCGTGGGACTAAGTAGGAGAAACAGCGTTGAAGGGAGGTTTCCACCTGATGACCCCCAGAGACGTGTTGGGAATCACTGCTACTGGTAGGTATAGAGACAGATTAGGGATCCTAGGTCCTTCATGGAGGATGGATCATTTCTTTTCAAGCAGAAATGTCTTGTGTTTTAATTAACTATGACTCCTGACGTCTTGTGTGTGTTATTTTCAAACTATATTATTTAAAATATATGTATTATAAAAGAAAACACACATTGTTCTACTGAGAAGCGTCTTTCCACAGTTTATTCTTCAAGCTTCTGGTTTCTGTCTGTTAATTCCACCATTAACTTCCTCTGACATGAGGTCGTGTTTGTGCTTCGACCCGCCCAGTGTGTGTTTGTGTTTGTTTATGTTTGTTTGTTTGTTTGTTTGTTTGTTTGTGTGTGCTGTTCTCTCACCCTGCCGAAGATGGGAACCAGGTGATGCTCGCACATGGAGAACATATCGATGTCCTTGACGATCACCATCTCGTCGTGGTCCTCGTCAAAGATGGCGTCGTTCAGCACGTCTGTGGGGAGAAAGGCGCAGGAAGTGAAGCTCGTCTGCTGCGTCTGATGAGTTTAACGTAACATCGGGCCCTTTTTTTGTTTGTTTTAAATCAACTTAGTGACAAACGTCTGGATTTGACTTCGTGTCGATCCATTCTCCAGATGTTCTGAGAACCGGCCTGCGTCACATTCTGCTGCTCCTTTATCGTGGATTCATTCCTCCCCTCTCCGCCTCCGTCTAATTACAGCTCGGCTTCCTCCTTCCTCCTTCCTGCTGTTGCTTTATTGCGTTTTTTTGGTTGCCGGGGTTCAATAAACCGCTTTATCTGTTTTGTGGCGACGCAGACGCCTCCCGCTCTCACCGCGGCGGCTTTTAATTTCCTGCCCGGGGGTATCTGCTGGAGGTGAGGTCAGCCGAACAACGGAGCACGGCGACTTGTTGCTTCGTAAACAGCAGCAGCAGGGAGTTTGTTTAACGCGGCGCCACAGAAACGAGGTTCGTTCGTCTTCAACGTGAGGATTTCTCCTCATGTTTGAGTCCCGTCTCTCGATCTGATGTCGAGCAGCTTCGTTCTGCGGCTTTCTGTTGAGCTGCTCGGGTTTTCTCTTCATCAGGACTCATTTTAGATCCATTTACGGTGATGAATCTTCACACCGATTCATCTCACAGTGAATGTTCGCTGATCTTACAGGTTATTTTAACACCTGACATGCTTTTACTTATGATATAAACATGCATGAGTGAATGTTTCAATTGAAGATTTAGGAAAACACATTACATCCTCCTAGAGTAAATTTGAATTTCCTGCATTCTGGGGAACTTTTGCACCAGTTTTTACACTTTCCTCATTAATTCTAGCTTGAAACGCCTTTATTTATGTGTAGAAAAGGAGAATATATGCTAAACGGTGCATGATCTGCACTTACACAGCGCCTTTTTCTACCTTAGTGGAACTCAAGACGATTTACAGGGTGTCTCGCATTCATCTATTTACACATGAGCTGCCATGCAAGGCGCTAATCTACCACTGGGAGCAACTTGGGGTTCAGCGTCTTGCCAGGACACCTCGGCATGCGGAGGGGCCGGGGATCGAACCGCCAACCTTGCGATCAGTGGACGACCCGCTCCACCACCTGAGCCACAGCCGCGGTCCTTTTTTTGTCCATATGTATACAAAAGGAGAAAGACTTCAGGATCTGGATCAGGGTCTGCTTCAGGTTTTCTGCCCACGTTGGGATCAGTTCACACTCCGACCTGCTGGGGGCGCTGCAGGAAACGTTGGAATCTCTCAAAATCAGCAGGATTCAACATCCGAGCACAAGATTTCACAACTTCTCTGCACATGGTTGCGAAACATTGATCGATTTCCTGCATTCTGGGGAAACTTTGCACCAACTTTTACACTCTCTGCGTTGGTTTCAGCTGGAAGCGCCTTTATTTAAGTGTAGAAGATCCGTGTACGTCGCGGCCATTCGTTTTCTAATTTTGAGATTTCAAAATAAAAACGAAAAATAAACAGTTTCCCCTTTTTTCAGTGATAATACAAAATGAAAAACAGAAAACTGGCCCTAATCCATTATCCATTATCCGTTATCCGATTTAATTACATGTGTTTGTAAATGGAAATTAAAATTAAAATACACCTGTGGAAAACTTATTTCTCTACTTCCTGTTGGTTTTGGCTCCGTGACCCGTCTGACTTCTGATGAGGAAGGATCTGGTATCTAAAGCTCCAGTGTTAGCTCACTGTTAGCAGACCTTGCTGTGTGCCGTGGCCTGATGAAGACCCACTGTGGGGTCCAAACGTTGCTTGGCTCACATTGTTCACTATTTCACAGTGGACTTTTCACCAGCGTGGGGTTTATTTGTCCCTTTGGAGGGACCTTGTGGTGCCGCTAGCTCCGCCGCTAGCGCTAAATCGCTAGCGTTCGGCTGCTTTTCGGGACGTTTTTGGGGAGTTTTGGAGGTTTTCTGTTACTTTAGCTTTGCCAGAAAGCAAAGTAGCGATTTAGCGCTAGCGCCGGAGCTAGCGCTAAATAGCTAGATCCGCCATTTAGCAGAGCTAGCTAAATCGCTAGCTCTTCTTCAGAAGTCAGACGGGTCACAGAGCCAAAACTAACAGGAAATAGAGAAATAAGTTTTCACGGGTGTATTTTAATTTTAATTTCCATTTACAAACACATCTAATTAAATCAGATAACAGATAATGGATAATGAATTAGGGCCCGTTTTCTGTTTTTCATTTTGTATTATCACTTGAAAAAACGGGAAACGGTTTATTTTTCGTTTTTATTTTGAAATCTCAAAATAAGAAAACCGCGACGTACACGGACCATCAACCCTGAAAACAAGATTAAGATTTAAATGATCATTCTAATGTTTTTCACCTGGTTTTTGCACATTTGCTCGTACCCTAAAAGCCAAAACTACTTCGGAAAAACAGTTCAATAAATGCATGACGTGTAAATTACCCAGGTGAGGGATCGATAAAGTTTATCAGATTGTAATCAGCTTACTTATTTGATATATTTTGGTTTGTGTTTTAACCCTGAAAAGCCATTTTACGGGTTCAGTATCTCCAGAAATTTAACTCCCACGGTCGTGAAATTTGGCGGCGAGTCGGACAAAACTGTTTCCAGCTGATCTAAATTATTAAATGGCTCCATTGGAGGACAAATTTTTGATAACTGGACCTTGAAAATGGAAAAGAAGTGCAAAGTTTTCACACGAGGCTGGTACAAGGGGCTCTAGAAAAAGCGCCATTCTAAACATAAAGACGTCACGTTGGGCTCCAAGCGACATCTTCTGTGATTTCCTGACATTTTACAGACTAAAGATTCATTAAATGAGAAAATAATTAGAAAAATAACTGAAAATCCCAACGATAGATGCTGAGACGCCTAACTGAAAACTCAAATCATGAAGGTGCAAAAGCAAAAAGCCTTCAGGAACCGATCGATCGCCTGCATCACGTTTCCTAAACTCACACTTCGACCTGCTGGTGGCGCCACAGGAGGCGCTGAGATATTACAGGTGGAGACAAAGTAGATAAAGTCTGTTTGCTGGATCAGAGTCTCATCCTGCCTTCAGCTTCACTGCAGTAAAGTTTTAATCCTGTTTGAAAGTTTTCTAATCAGGAACTAAAGCTGGACTCTGGAGCCGCTTTGAACAGAGTTAGTGCTGGTTATAAATGATGCGCGAACAAGGAACAAACAGACGATTTTATCTACGTTTTGCAGAGAAAAACAAAAGTCGTCCTAACCGGGACTCGATCTTCCAGCTGTGAGGCGACGCTGCTAACCACCGAGCCACTGTGCAGCCAAACTTAAAACCAGATGTTGCCTAATATATCTTTCAATACGTTTAATTTAAATGACATAATGTGCAACGCTGAATGCAAAATGTGCAGATTGTGCATGGAACTTTTACATCTGCAGCATTTTTAGCTCCAGTTTCTTTACATTTAAACTTCTATTCTAGCAGTTCATGCTTCTCCTGTGAGCACGAGGTCACCGATGACAGCCCAGTTGATGTTTCTTTCAGCATTTATTCTGCAGAAGACATAATAACACATGAGTCCTTCTGCTGAATGTTCATGTCGTTCTGCACTCTGCTCCTGAACATATAAACGAAGACGATAAACAACCGAGCTCCGTCATTTCTCACAGCTCGCGCCAAAAATAACGTAACCAAAAAACAACTATAAAACCTCTAAAAACAACACAATACAGCTAGACAGCCAAATAATACACAACGATAAACAGTATACACCGAAGACTACAACATAAAACGCTAAATATATAAAGAAAACAACATGGCAGCGAGTTATCCCACAACTTAGCCCACAGCATGAAACACAGCTACTGTGAGGGGTAACCGGGAGACGCTACGGAAGCCCGAGAGGCACAAACAGAGCAGAGTGCAGAAAAGCAATTTATATTTACAAAATTGATAAAATAATGGCAAATAAAAATAACTCATTGAGATAAAATTTAAAAAATACTTCACATAACAACAACAACAAACATGAATTGAAAACAACTATTAATGAAATGAATTTTTAACTCTGTTACATTTGCAGTAGGGATGGGAATCGAAAACCGGTTCCCAGTGTTTCAGTTCCTCAGAATGATTCGCCAGTTTTGCGCACTTGAGCGACGTCGTTCACCAGCGCAGCCAGCAGGAAACATGGCGTCCAAGCGGCACAGACGCTGGAAAGTTTGGTTACATTTCACGAGAAAAAGGACGACAACAGGGCAACTTGAAATACTTAAAGTGGATGTTTCATCAAAGGGAGGAAACACTACCGTTATGCAGAAACATCTCCACACACAGCATGAGATAACTCTGAACCCAGCAGCAGCAACGTTGGCACGTCCTCTGGTTTTAATACTGCAGGTAGCTAATTAACTAACACTGCCTGTCATGTCAGCGCCATTTGCCTCATTGTAAAACCTGCTGTTACTACCTGTTAACGTTAAATGAACGGCTTCTCATGCCTTACATTTACATCAGTGGTTCTCAACTGGTCCAGCCTCAGGACCCACTATGTCTCTATTAATAACGGTCGCGACCCAAATTGTTGAAGTTTGCTGTTCCTGTTAAGAAATTAAGGTGTATTTGGGTGGAGTCTCAACGTATTTTAACACAGCTTTAGAAAATTTTGGCTTATCTTTTGCTCATTTTGGTTTATTTGGACACTTTTCCCACGTTTTGGGCATATTTTGGCCCATTTTGACTGATTCTGAGCACATTTTGGTTCATTTTTGGCACGTTTTAGCATAAATTAACCCAATAAGCTGACAGAGCCAAATCTAGAGGTTAATAGAGGGCAACTACTGGTGTCAGCACCACTAAATATCCTGCTATTGAAAGCAAACTGTGTCATAAGAAACATGTCCTTTAAATTACAAGACTCTATACCGCTACTTTTTTGGCTTCTGCGACTCTCTAAAAATGGCTTTGTGACCCACTTTTGGGTCCGGACCCACCACTTGAGAACCACTGATTTAGACGACAGAGTCTGACTCGCTCCAGTTCACATCCACCTCTAGCTTCTCCTTTCACCGAGGCAAGAAGAGTAAAATGACCCAGGTCAGGACGGACGAATGTCACCGAGCAGTGAGTGAGTTTGTTGTAAAAGGCTGGCACCCATTCGCCGCAGTAGATGCCCCTGATTGTCGGTAGGTGAATGTGTCAGAGCTGCACGACTTGTTTGTCCTCCTTTTTTTTCCAAATCAGATTCGATAAAGAACCGAATCGTGAAGCAGAATCGAAAACGGAATCGTAAAAATCTCATCAGTTCCCACCCCTGGTTTGCAGTTCGTCAACAGATGCAGAGAAAACTGCGACCGGATAAAGAAAACCCAAAAACGGGTCTCTTTCCCATGATTTCTAGACAGATTTATGATCGTTTAGCAGCGAAGATGATTATGTTTGTGAGATCTGGACAAAGAGTTTGATGTTTTCGATGCGTCATTCTGTGTGAAGTTACTGCAGAGCCCTCAGATCTCAACCATCAGCCTGGTGAGTGCAAAGGTTCAGTTAGTGACACAAACGATGGATCAAACCCTGAAATTAGGACCCAATTTGTTGTAAATATTCCCTTAAATGTGTTTTTCTGCAGCATTTTTAGCGTAAAATCCTCATCAACCAAAACTAAGATCATTTGTGCTTCAAAATGATTCCTATATTTGACATTTTTCATGCTAAAGATGATAAAATAATTAGTATTTTAACTGAAAATGTTAAGCTAAATATCACCCACAGCATTATTCTCCATCCACCTTCTCGCTGGAGCTTCTTGCACCAGCAGCTGCAGCGACAGAAACACAGACCCTGCAGGGGAAACGACGCTAATCGGCCTTAACTAAATGAAAGGCCAACATCGGTCGGCTCGGACGCTCTGGGTGACGGAAAGACGAGGCGGCTGCCAGGTAATGACAGCATCACACTGGATACCGCTGCCTCCTGTGTTTGTGTGTGAATGGATGGATGAATGACGCACACACACACACACACACACACACATGCTAGCACGACTCTGAATGAAGCAGGAAGCGCTGGAGTGACTGAACAAACATCTCATACGTGTTTAAATGCGGCTCTGTGCAAAGGTTTTACCACCGTGCAGCACAAAGAGGCGCATTTAAGACGCAACCCAGACACATAACATATCATAGCTTGTGTTTAATATCAAATGAAGAATCTATGAGAACAATAGGACGCAAGATTTCTCATAGAAAAGTCTGCTTCTGCACTGGATGGTTCAAGTTTAACTCGTGTGTTGCATGGGATCATTGGCTCCCTGACAGTCACGCTCTTATACTGTAGCCTGCGAAGGTTTTACCACCAGAGAAGCACCTGATCCGGCCCAAATTTACTCTGCAGCAGGACAACTAAACCCAAACACGTCGAGCCATGAGCCACGTGAACGACGCGGAGCCCTGCAGGAGACGCTCCAACCGCCACGGCGTCACTGCGGGATCACATGAGGAGCCGGAGGACACGCCGGACCCCTTAAAAACCCGTTAAAACCGTGCACATGTCCACCGAGAAGAACTGGTGCTGTTGTGGAGGCAAAGGTCGCCTCGCATTTTTCCCCCATTAACTCACCCAAGTTAGCCAAAAGGCTCATTTTAATCAGCTGTTTCTTTGCCTGATGTCGCTCGGCAACCAAACAATAATAAATATAGTTGATTATGTAGAATAGCTAGTTAGTATGAGGTTAACTGATCAGGAAATGGGGTTAAATCTGAGCTTCCTCGCTTTACCTTTAATGGCTACAACATTTGCACTGAGCGGCGTAAACACACCACCACATGTAACCCGGGGCGTCTACCCATGAGTCACCTCTGTACATCCCTGCCTTTAAATAGACACACAACCTTTGTGTCGAGCAACCCAAGTACCACATCCCATAATATCCTGTCGTCATGATGCGTTCGGATCTGCTGCGTCTCAGGAAAAATTGTGTTTGCGTTTGCTTAACGACATTTACCGACGATTGGATCTGAGGACTTCCTGATGCTCTGCGCTGCTTTTTGGTTGGAGGCTACAAAAGGCTTTGGTGTTGCTAAGCAACCGCACTGACAGCTGGTGATCAGCTGTCAGTCCTTCAAGCATGCTGGTGGCTGTGCTAGCTAATAGCATGTTAGCGTCAATTAGCGTGGTAGAATGTGCAGTTACACTGTTTTGCGTAAAGCCTGATTTGTCGGCTTATTTTATAGGTTTCATCAGTAATAATAATAATAAATGTACACAAAAAGATTTGGCTACACTGTCTAATAAATACACATTATTTTTACAAAATCTCAGGTTGATATAACGAAAATAAAACAGTGATTAGGAAGATTTCACATATTTTCCCCTTTTAACGTTGCTTATTACTTTGAAACCTGCATTTGTATGGCGTAAATCTTGATTTTGATGAACTGAGATGGCAGAGACAATGGAGATAACCAGTTATTATTGTCTTGTTTTCTCATTTTTTCTTATCCATTAAGGGATTGTTGCAGTACTTCTCCGAATAAAATGGTTTAGATAATCCAGATTGTTTGTTTGCGACCTATTGACTCTGTTTGGTTGCTCGAGTTTCTTCATGACCCATTAAATTTCATTTTAGTTAGCTTGGTGAAAACAATATTTTCACAACTACACTAACATTCCCCAGCTAGCAGCTCTATGACGCTGCTAATTTTGGTACCTGATTTTGACTTAGTTCTAGTTTTTTGATGAGTATATTAGCTTAATCAAACTTTAGTCATTTGATTTTTATTGCTTTTAGTCTAGTTTTAGTCAACAAAAGCTAAAAACATCACATAAACAGCATAAACAGCACCAGATAAACAAGTCCTTCTCAATGCTAAGTAGCCTAGCTGAAAGAGTAGCCGTAAATGTTGACGTTTTAGCCTCTGACTCTTAATTTATGTTATTCCGTGCAGGGTAGCTAACAGAAAATTACATTTTGATGCTTCAAAATCCTAGTAACCATTTTTTAAATACGTAAGATAAGAAATAAATCTCGAATCATAACTGGTAGTAAGCATTACTACCAGTTAAACAAGTCATGCTAAATGCTAACTAGTCTTGCTGGCAGAGTAGCAGTAACTAGCATCTCTGTTGCCCATGACTAGTTATTAATGTAAATTTTGTAGGTTACTTCACGTTAAAATCACAGTTTGATGCTTCAGAAACTTAGCAATTGATAGTTGTATACAATATAAATAAAAAAGAAGCTCAATTCTGAATCGGGGCATATAAAGTAGCTCTACATAAACAAGTCATGCTAAACGCTAACTAGCCTAACTGGCAGATTAGCAGTGCCTGCTGACTCTGTAGCCTCTAACTCTTGTTTAATTCATGTGATTTATGTGAGTTAGCTAACATCAATTCACACTTTAATGTTTCAAAATCTTACAAATTATTTTTCATACAACGAAAATAAGATAAAAGTTAAGCCTTCAATCATAACTGGGAGAAACATAAACAGCCATGCTAAAAGCTAATTGGCCTGGCTAGTAGTGTATTGTCTCTGTAGTCTCTGACTCTGGTTGAATTCATGTGACTTATGTCAGTTAGCTATCATTAAATTACATTTTAATGCTTCAAAATCTTAGTAGTTTACGTTTATACAACATAAATAAGACAAAAGTTAAATCTTAAATCATATCGGGAAGAACAAATTAGCCCCACATAAACAAGTCATGCTAAATGCTAACTAACCTTGCTGGCAGAGTAGCAGTAACTTCCATCATACTCTTTGTGATTTATATGGGTTAGCTAACGCTACATCACATTTTAATGCTTTAAAATTACTACTTGACTTTTTATACGACACAATTAAAGGCTAAATCTACTGGGAGTTACTAGGAGAAAAAATTAGCACCATATATTAGCACTATATAAACAGTCATGCTAAAGCTAACTGATCTTGACACTGGTTAAAGTCATGTGATTTATGTGGGTTAGCTAACAATAAAGTGCATTTTGACGCTTCCTAGTCTTAGTAATTCATATATTAATACAACATAAATGAGACAAAAGCTAAATCTTAAATCATATTGGGGATAAAAACAAGCTACAGATAAACAAGTCCTGCTAAATGCTAACTAACCTTGCTGGCAGAGTAGCAGTTACTAGCATCAGACTCTGTTTAAATTCAAGTGTTTTATGTGGGTTAGCTAATGTTAAATCACATTTTAATGCTTTAAAATCTTACTAAGCGACTTTTTATACACAAAAATAAGATTAAAGACTAAATCTTGAATTGTTACTGGGAGAAAGAATTAGCACCATATAAATAGTCATGCTAAAAGCTAAATGATCTAGACTGTGGTTAAAGTCACGTGATTTATGTGGGTTAGCTAACAATAAAGTGCATTTTGATGCTCCATAGTTTTAGTAATGAATATTTTAATACAACATCAACGAAGAAAAAGTTAAATCTTAAATCATATCGGGGTGTAAAGTAGCTAAACAAGTCATGCTAAATGCTAACTAACCTTGCTGGCAGAGTAGCAGTACCTTCCATCATACTCTATATAAATTAATGTGATTTATATGGGTTAGCTAATGTTAAACCACATTTTAATGCTTTAAAATCTTACTACTTGACTTTTTTATACAACACAAATAAGATAAAAGCAAAATCTTAAATTATATTGGGGGAAAAAAATGAGCTACAGACAAACAAGTCATGCTAAAAGCTAATTAGCCTTGCTAGCAGAGCAACAGTTGTCTCAGGTTGAATTAATGTTGTTTTAGATGAAAATAAATTACATATTTAAATGTGTTTAATTTAAAATGTATTTACTAATGTAGCTAATTAAGCAAAACACTCTTAATTGTTGCATTAGGAGGTTTTATATATTCAAAAGTCTGTAATGGATATTAGCATAAAAAGCTCACTCAAAACAAGCTTTTTTTCTAATGAATTACAGAAAAAAAGCTTGTTTTGACTGTTTTAAAACCCTAATTTCAAGCAGTTTATATCAATGTTTCTGTAGTCACTGTTTTCTGAGTTAGTCGGGTGAAAATAATTATTTATTTCTGTAATTTTCAAGCAAAAGTTGGGCAAAACTGAACGCCTCCAGCTCCTCAAATGCAAATATGTGTAGCTTTACTTGTAATTTCTTTTATTTGCATTTTAATCACTTATCCGGTTAGCAGAGGTGATGATTCACGGAGTTATCGTTAATAAAGGTTCTCCTGTAACGTTACAGGTCAGTAGTGCTGTTTAATCTCTGCATAACTTTTCCTCACTACTGTTTTTTCTCGGTCATGCGCTGGACAACAAGAGGATTTGTGACGAAAGCTGAACTCGTGACCTGCACACACACCGACACGTGAACCCGCCGATCAAACGGCTCTGGATGCTGTAACTCTCGACAAGCATCCCGACCTTCGATCTGCATGTGTTTTCTGTGTTCTCTGCTTTCCAGCAAGTCGAAGGGGAGGCAGCTGGAGGAGCCAATCGGCAGGCAGACGGATCTCCGCCGCCGCCTCAGCAACAACAGCAACACATGTAAACCGTCATTATCTGCACCGTCCAGAGCAAAGAGGAGCGTCAGGGAGACGTACGAGGATCCAGAATCGGGACAACGAGCGTGAATCAGCTCACGTTTTTCTCCACTGCATTCCTTCCTTTAGTTTCACAGCACACAAAACGACCCCCATAACAGCCAAACTACCTCCAGATGGACTTCCAGAGGGGGCAGATCCCAAACTCCAGCCACTCCGAGCGTGGAGAAGCCGGCCCATGTGGATCCGGCGCTGCACGTCAGAACTGAACATGACACAGCAAATCTTTTCTCGTAGGAGGCCGGCCGGTTCAGCTCGATCCAACATCTGCAGCTCTGAAGAGTCTCATTAAACCTGCTGCTACAGGCTAGATCAACAAAATATGAACACGAGTGATGCTCCAGACACATGAAAGCAGCAGGGAAAGCATCTTTTCTCTAATTTAATTGCTGCAGAGCTGATTTAGCTGCACAATTACATCATCACGAATGGTTCAAACCCCTAAAAAACTAAACTTTGCATCACAAAGATTCCAAAAATACAAGTCATGTCATGCAACAATACATAAAACTAAGGCTGCAACCAACAATCATCTTCTTTAGGGATGTATTCTGGCAATTAACCATTATACTAAAGCCCACAGGAACATCTTTGAGTGACTTCTTGTGCCCGACAAACAGCCGAACCGCTAATCAGTCAGTTTTTCATTCAAGAAAAGCCTCTCCCAGGTGGAAACATGACATTTTCAACAACAAAACGGAGCGGAAAAAGCAGAAAAGATCGAGTTTTAAGAGGTAAAACTCTTCGCACGCTTGTTTTTAATCAATACCGACATGTTTTAGTGTTGCATGCTTTTAATTTGAAATTCCATTTAGCTTGTTTTAGTGTTCTTTTTGATGTAAATGATGTTTAAACATCATTTAAAGCTGAATTTTGGCTTTAAAAAAAGGCTAAATTTATGTCTGAAAATCAAAATCAAAAGCATTTCCGGAGAAGTTATTGCACTTCTCCTCCACTGCACGGACCAGAAAGCCAGTAATGATATGTAAAACTGGTAAAAAATGAGCTCCATGACCACATGCAGGACTGAATTTGAATTTTTACTCCCACTGTAGTCGAACTGCAGAGAAACAGACGCACACAGTTCCTCAAAATGGGAACATAAAATACAAATACCTTAAATCTGCAGGTACTTTTACATCATTAAAGCACGGAGGACTACAAATAAATGACAGAAATACTGTGCAAATGTCCGTTTCAATCAGGACTGCAGCTCAACCTCTGTCTGCAGCTGGAGGAATAATTAATAGATGTTCAGCAGAAGCATCTGCTTTAGTTGAATTTTTACTAATTTGTCAGATTGGTGTCATGATTAATCTCACACCAGCAGCTGAACCTGGAGCTCCTCTGTCATTTTCACTTAATAAAACAGATACAACATCAAAATAAAACACTTAATTTGAAAAACAGAAGTTAAAATCATATATTTGCATTCAAAAACGCACAAATATTAACACCTAAATGCACTTAAAGTATGTAAAGTAAGTCATTATGCAGCAGAAAAGCTCTGTTAAACTTGCAGTGTGAATAATATTGTTATTACAGATGGATTATTGTGCACATTATTATATTTTATAACCTGTTTTGTTTGTAGAATTTAATGCATAAAGGTAAATAGAGCTGCCAAATGAAGGAAAAAGTGCAATAACCACCACTGTAATGCAAATTAAAGTGGTATGTTAAAGGGAAACTAAAGTTGAAGTGGCTCAGACTGAGACTAGAGTCCTGTTCTTTGCCCCAGTCTTCATTTCAGACCTTTAAACTGACTCCAGACCAGAACCTGAACGTGCATCAGGTGTTTTCTGCTGAGTTTCCCTCTGACCGCTGCAGGACAAATCCCCGCCGCCTCTGAGCGGCTTTGTGGATTTACACTCACCGATGATCTTCTCCTGGTAGCCCTTGGTGAAGAACTGCATGGCGGTGGCGGCCCTCCAGGGGGTTTTCAGGAGCCCCTGCCGCTGCGGGTCTTCGCCCAGCCCCCGGAGGATGGTGGTGTAGGCGGCGGCCAGCGACGGGAGGCTCATCTCGTTGTCCTCCACGCTCCGGGTCCGCTCCTCCTTCCAGCTCTCCACCACCGAGGCGGCCGCCCGGTGCGACCCGGACTCCGCTCCCGGTGCCTGCGGGGCTCCGCTCCGCCCGGTGCCGCCGGCTGCCCGCTTCACCATCCCGTCAAAGTGTCCGTTGAGCACCGAGCCGCCGGTGTCCCCGGAGTCCTTCTTGTCGGTGGAAGAGTACTGAGAGTGCTTGGAGTGATCCATGCTGCTGCTGCTGCTGCCGGCAACTTGTTGCTCTGCTGGTCCACAGGGTGATGCTCCGTGTCCTCCGTGGAAGTGGGAGCTGCTCCAGCCTCAGCATCCCGAGGCTTTATAACAGCGGGATAATCCACGGAGCGATCCTATTGGCTGGGAGGAGCCGGGGGGCGGGGCCACACCTCCTCTGACTCATGTGGAGGTGAAGCAGCTGCAGGAAGCAACTTGATCCAGGAGGAGTAACGGAGTACTTTCAGAGTAATGTAGAGGAGTACTTTCAGAGTAATGTAGAGTACTTTCAGAGTAATGTAGAGGAGTACTTTCAGAGTAATGTAGCGGAGTACTTTCAGAGTAATGTAGAGGAGTACTTTCAGAGTAATCTATGGAGTACTTTCAGAGTAATCTAGTACTGTGGATGGAGGCTGAGGAACCTGAGAGTTTCATATAAAGTCATTTTGAGTCTCTTTGTTGTTGCTTGGTGTGTTTTTTTGTCTCTTCATCGTCATTTGTGTGTATTTGTAGTAGTTTTATCGTCATGTTCCTCATCCTTGTGGTCATTTTGTGTGTATTTGTGATGTTTGAAAGACTTCTTTTAGTCGATTTGTGTCTTTTTGCAGCTGTACGTCTGTTTGTGGTCAGTCGTTCATATTTGTAGTTTTTAAAAAAGTATTTTTGTAGTCTTTCTCCTCAGCGCTATGTGGTATTATCAAGTCTTCTTTCAGTCCTTTGTGTCTATTTGCAGCTGTTCGGCCTGTTTTTTACAGCTGTTGTGTGTAGTTGTCGGTGTTTCATGTCTCTTAAGAGTCATTTTCCTCATCTTTGTCGTATTTTAGTCGTTTTGTGCGTCTTTGTAGTTGTTCTGTGTGTTTTTACAGTCGTTATCTGTTTACAGTCAGTCCTGTCAGTTTGTATTTTTTTATATTTGGTGTATTTTGAATTGTTTTGCGTGTCTTTGTCGTTGCTCGGTGTGTTGTTGCAGTCATTTCACGTCTGCTCGTGATCATTTGTATCTACTTGTGGTTGTTTCGTGTCTCTTTGAAGTCATCTTTGTAACTGTTTCGTGTCTCTTTGAAGTCATCTTTGTAACTGTTTCGTGTCTCTTTGAAGTCATCTTTGTAACCGTTTCGTGTCTCTTTGAAGTCATCTTTGTAACTGTTTCGTGTCTCTTTGAAGTCATCTTTGTAACCGTTTCGTGTCTCCGTTTGCCTTTTTGTAACTTTTGTTTTGTCTTTTTGGCAACTTTGTATCAAACTTCATGTGTATCTTTTTAGTCGTCTTCGTTGTTTCACATTTGTTTCCAGTTATTCTGTGTTCCTTTGTAGTTTTCTGTCTCTTGTAGTCGTATTTTTTTGTCTTTTTTGTATCATTCCTGAGTTTCGTTTGTCTTTTTCTAGTTCATCTTTGCCTTAATTTAACTGCCTTTTTAACAACTTATCTGCAGCCCCTGAGCTTGCACCCGTCACGCCTGCTGAGAAATCCCTCCATGACCGTACTCGAGCACAACTTTGAGGTTGCTTGCATCATTTGCTCTTTTATACCTGGACTGCAATATCCACTGATGCATTATTACAGATGAATGAGTTGTGCTTTAACCAGCAGAGACGCCTTTCTGCTCTACAAATGTTCACAGTCTTGTGTAAAGAAGCTCATTTTGCCTTCCACTGGACTAATTAGCTTTCTTTCATTCATCTAATCAGGCAGTAGGGAGTTAAAGTCTTTAAATACCTCAGACAGTTTCGACGGATCGCTTCCGCCTTCTTCAGAACATCACACAGACGATGAACAGGGGCGAGGGAGCCGACAACCCGTCCCACACCTGGATTGGAGTGCCGTCTTGGAGGGGTGGTTTGTCCGGTTTGACAAGTCGACCACGCCTCAGTAACATCATGATAGCCACGTCGTCCCCATCTGGATGACGCTCTGAGGGAGACGGAAGTGATCCGTCGAAACTGTCTGAGGTATTTAAAGACTTTAACTACTCATTGCCTGATTATGTGAATGAAAGAAAGCTAATTTGTTCTCACGGTCATTAGAAAAAGATCCAATCCAGGAAGAAAAGTGCATCCAGAGTCTTAAATATCAAACTTCTCTAATTTCATGTCACATTTTAGTCAGTTTATGCATTTTTCTAGTTAATTCTTCGTCTCTTTGCTGCTGTTTCACATCTGTTTGTGTCTAGTTGTGGCGGTTTCATGTCCCTTTATCGTTTCTATTTGACCACTTCACACCTCCGTCTGCATTCATCACACTTCTCTGTACCTCAGAGCTCCATTACTGCTGAAACATCATCACAATAACCATGAACAGTTTCTGATTTAACCACACAAACAACATCCTGCTGCCTCAGATGCGCACCAGGGCATCAAACGTGTATTAATCCACCACTTAAAGTAGTCCCGAACACCGTTCCTGCACCACAGTGAGCAGCTAAGTGTTTTATTATCTTCACCAAGGAGGTCATGTGATGGCTGGCGTTTGTTTGTTTGTTTCTTTGTTTGTGTTCAAAATAACTCGAAAACTCATGGACGGATTTGGATGAAATTTTAAGGAAATGTGTGAAATGGGACAAGGAACAAATGATGAAATTTTGGGACTGATCCGGATCACCGTCTGGATCCAGTAATTTTTTTAATGCAAGTGTAACCGGGTGGACAAATAAATGCGGTTTACTCTAAAAGCCACCAGAGGGCACTCTTGTTTTTGGGGTAACCCCCTCTGACCACATGACATTTTGGGTCTCCACGCGACAGACAGCGACAGTGACGGAGTTCTCTTTCCTTCCTGAGCGACATACGTACGGTTGGGCCGGCATTCTTATCTCCGGTTGTCTAAGAAGCTGGGAGGCTGTTAGGAGCTGCTGCACTAGAGGCCACGCCTGTTCATTAGGTCGGATGGGGTGAAGGCCGCATTGTCGGTAGGACATTTGAACTGTCTGTAATTACATTTGTATCTGTAACGTTCCATAGAAAATATGTGAATTGGGAGATTGTGTTGGGGGTGGACTGAAGCTCCTTGGTGGAGGTATGAGCTCTCTGAGGGCTTTTCTAGTTCTAATTAGCAAACAGTTTTTTGGAACATTTTCAGCAGGAATTATTGAGTAAAAAGGTTAAAAAGGAGTCCAGACTTACAGACAGATGGTCTTCTTTACGGGATCTGTTAAAATTGTTCCTTAATGCTTCATGTTATTTACGAAGACGCCACCTGAATGAAATCACAGACTAAAATGTGAACTCGCGTTAACATTTATTTAATTGTGAAAATACAGTAAATAGTTATTAGAAATGCTGCGAATGTAAAAAACAAACAGAGTGAAGTGCTCTCCATTATCAACAGGTTGACGTCTCTGATAAATCGCTAACTTTGAAGCCGATTTAAGGATTTAAATTTGCCTCAAAACACATTTAAAGATGTTTGGGATAACGTCTCAGCGATCCACCTGACATCTAGTTCTTGTTAAAAGCGAACGCCGACAGCTTAGAGGAGGGATCCAGAGGTTTCTTCTTCTTGGCGCTGTTTTCATCAGCTTCTGTATTTTCATTTTCCACATCCCCTCCTCCTCCTCCTCCTCCTCCTCCTGCTGCTGCTCTTTTCCTCTTCTTCAGATCTGCTGCGTCTCCACTTTGGCCTTTCGCTCTTTCTGTCCACGACTGGAAAAGAAAAAAAAAAAAAAAAGAGAGGACATGAAACGCACACGTTAATTACCGAACAGGACAAGAAAGAAGATTGCTCTTCCGTTTTGCATCCAGGCCCCAAACACCTACATGAGGATGACTAAACGGACGCATGGACACTGAGGCGTGCGGTTTGAAATTGCATCCTGTCATGTGTAATCACTATTGACGGGCTGCATCTCTTTCGGCCTGCTGGCTCTTTTCCCCTCCTCGCGCTTTTTATTTATTTATTTATTTATTTTCACTTCCTCCCTTTCTCTCTCTCTCTCTCTCGGAGCCGAGACAAAAGGGAAGCGCTTTCCAGGACGTAATGGAGCCGCGATGAATCATCAGCCTGCCGAGCGGACTGGCAGCGAGGCGGCACACACACATGAACACACACTCTTCACCTCCAAGCGCCTGTCATTAACCCCAAACATGTTCACACACACACCAACAGCGGCATCAGAGAGCGGGTGGAGATGTGGCGTCGCTATTCAACTGTTATTTTACCGTATTCAGACAGAATAATGTAATACAGGGTCGGATAAACTAGATTTCAGACTGAACGTTCCCCTGCAGGATCACTGTCAGGGTTTTTTTTTAAGGTTCCTTACAGGTAAAATGCACTGCAAACTGCGAGTCAAAGCTACACTGTTAAAAAAGAAACCCTGTAAAATAAATTAATTAATTTTAAAATCTGGCAGCAAGGATGCCAGAAACCACACGTTAGATAAATGGTAAAAGACTGCATCCAAAAATTAATTTAAAAAACGAAAATAACAGCAAGATCAGTAAAAAAGCAATTAAAAAGTCAACATGTGCATTTATACTTCATCTCTGTAATTTTAATAGGGATGCACGATAACGCCAATTTCAACCGATAATCGATAATTCTATATCGGAGCCGATAACGTCAACCGATTGGGTTTGTGTCGTGGTGTCGGGCGGAGGGGAGCGGGAGCATGAGGTGACCCCGGAGCGTGACACCAGCACTGGCAGGTCCACGTACTACAACCATGGTAACGTTCTAGAGCAGGGCTATTCAATTAAAAATTCACTCGGGCCAGATTTTCAGACTAAGGACATGAGCTGGGCCGGACATTTCTAGCAGACAGTGAGCAAAGATAACCATTTAAAATGAACACAAATAGATAAGATAACAAACACACTGGATGTTTATTAACATGTTGCCACATCCAAAAGGACAAAAAAACAATAGAAGAGCAGTGCTTAAAGTAAACCTGTGCTGAAAACTGCTTCTTTAAATTTTACATTTCAAACTCAGAACTTCAGTAAATTTTGATAGGAAAATAAAAGCACATGTTAAGGTGCATATAAACATAAAAACAAAGTGCAGATTAGAAACAACGTCTTTTGTTTTGGTCACATCTGAAAAGTGTATAACAGCAACTTTTCAGAACTTGAGGTATTTTTCTTTTTTGAAATAACAAAAAAACAGATTCTGTCCCTGCTCATATTTGGTCTCATCTGAGAGAGTCACATCTTCAGTGCATCTAATCAAAAAAATAAACAGTGGGCACAGTGACACAGTTACTATCCCTCTGAAATGAAATAAAGCTGACATCAAAGTGCATAATAAAGTTCAACTAAGTGAAATAACTGTGAAAACTTCTGTCTTAAATATTAAACTTATAATAAGTGAACAGAAAAGTCACATAAATACATAAAGCTAAATTTAGTTCCTGCTACAGCACACTGCTTTGTTGCACTTAACATTAGGCATTACATGTCGACTCATGTAGATGTGTGCGTGTAACACTTCCCTTGTTGATTTTTCTAGTGGAAATGACACCTTTTGTTTTGAACAAGAGCACGGACGTTTGGCTCATAAGATGTCAATGCAATCCGAAGGCAGTGGTGAAGAGTACTGTCAGTCAGAGAGCAACGAGAGCTATTATTTATCATGTTCATGTGTGAAAAGCTTGATTCACATGTGTATGTTGATCCAAACATACTGAGCAAGTGGACTGCAGCTTTCTTAATGTTAGGGAACTGGTGCACATTGACATTACACCAGAACCTTGCAGGTCCGTTGCTGTGAAGCTCGTGAGCCATGGCTCGGGATGACTGTGGGGCGGCTGTGGCTCAGGTGGTAGAACGGTTTTTCTCGCCGATTTGTCGTTCCAGGGTAGAAAAAGACATGCTGCTATTTTCACCTGTATAGAACTGCTAATGTTAACTTTTCAAACGCGCCTCCTCAACAGCCCAATGCATTGTGGGTTAGTTGCTAGGTTACGGTAAGTGTTGCATTCAATGTTTGTAATAATGTTGGATTTTTTGTAAGAACTTGTCAGTGTTACTAAAAGATGTTTTCCTGTTTTTCTCGGACCCAAGTCCCAATCACTCGGCAGTTGCTTTTGGGCCACTCGAGGGTTGCTTTCGGGCCGCATGTGGCCCGCGGGCCGCAAATTGAATAGGGCTGTTCTAGAGCCTCAGCGGCGTACTACAGCCTTGGCGACACTCGGCAGCGCTTGGTCGCACCCCGCGGCAGCAGCGCTTGGCGACCCAGTAAGTTAGCTAACCAACAGTATGGTAGCTCACCTGCTTTACAAACGTACTATTAGGGCTGGTCCCGAATATACGATGATCCGAACATTCGTTGGTTGTGGTGGTATTCGGATAACAATTTTGATATTTGAATAGTCCTGTGTGCCGCCGCCGAGCACCGCCGAGGCTGTAGTACACCGACGAGCGCTGCCGAGCGCCGCCGAGGGTCTAGAACAGGGGTGTCAAAGTCAAATATACAGTGGGCCAAATTTGAAAACTTGGGAGAAAGTCGCGGGCGAGGGCTAGGGCTAGGGCTAGGGCTAGGGCGAAGTGTTCGGAGTTCAACGGCATTAGCATGGATATGTCCTGCTGGCGGTGGCACAGTAGCAGTGTCCTCGCATGCCGCTGGTGCAGATGCTCAGCCAGGTGACGGCAGCGGAGGGTGAAGGGGGTGCGGGCACAACTATTCGGATCTCAAAATCATTATCTGGATATTTGGGTCCAGCCCTAATATAAGACAAATAGGTCTGTCTTCTACATATGTAAACAGATATTCTGCCTCCCACCTGTCCAGAGAGCTCCTGTTTTCTGTCTTTCTTTTTGCTATTTTTGGGAGGGGTAGCACGGTGCCAGTAGTAGCATGAGGTCGCTATGACTACGGTCAACAGAGGAGAGGGTGTTTATGGGTCCTGTCCTGATTGACGCGCCAAAACACCAGCATAGCATTCTGGGATTTCTAGTATTAGTGGTACATGTGCTGTATAATACCAGCGGGCCAGCTCTAGTAGTCATCTGGTATTGCCTCGCGGGCCAAATATAATTACATTGCGGGCCAAATTTGACACCTATGGTCTAGAACGTCGCCGTGGTTCTAGTACGCGGTCCTGCCAACTCCGGTGTCAAAAACTCAAAACGCTTTACAACAGCAGTGTTTCAACTTTGGGTAGATAAAAATAAAAGTAGAAAAGCACTCACAGAGCACAGACCTCCACCAAGCAGCTTCAGTCCACCCCCAACACAATCTCCCAATGAGAGTATCATTAAATTTTAAAAAACATCCTGGATCCAGAGGGTGATCCGGACCGTTTTTTTTCTCCTGCCGGCGCTTCTGTGGCGTGTGGCTAGCAGATGGAATGGCTAATGCTAACAGCAAGAAGCCGGAGCCGGAAGACGCTCAAAAGAATCTTAAAAACACACCAAAGAAATGTCCTTAAAGATGTTAAAGCTTCTTTTCACATTTCCCCAAATTGCACTTTAATCATGCCCAGTTCGCCGACTACGTGCTGTGATGCAAAAGTGATGAAAAATCTTCTCCAAAAAATAAAAATCTCACCGATTCGTTTCTTAAAATAACCAAAATATTCTGTCACATTTCCCCCTGTCGGCATCGATGTTCACTGAAGACCTGGACAGTGTTTTGTTTTGTCGATGCAAAAACTGCTTAAAATCTAATTAAAGAGATTAAAAAAATCTTATTCTTTAAGGATATCCTGATAGTTTCAATCGTAGCATCTGGACTTGATTGAGTTTCTGGACTAGGATTGGAACTACGAGGACAACCACGACCTGGATGACTGAGAATCTGCAGACGTGTTTTTAAAAGAGCGCAAATAAAAATCCCGCTCCTAAACTAACATCATGCCATCTTAATTATTCTGACCAGCTTCCCGTCTCTCACTCACTATTATCATAAGATCAATGCTTTGTGCCCTCATCACTGCCTAAAAACACAGTCCGCCGGGTTCCCTGGCAACAGCATCCCTCCCCCTCCACTCCACATCCTCGTCTTCGTCCTCACATCCAGCTCTGTGCTGACACACTTGATGAATGCAGGGTCAGGGCCAGCCGCCTTACAAACACTCCAATCACCCGTTCGTCCATCGACTGGCCGCTGCCGACACCAGGTGTGTAAAAACGGAGAAAATTAGGTTCAAAGTCTGGATGTTTTTCGTGCGGCACCGTATGAAGGAGGAGCTGGAACACCTGCTGCTACCAGGGCCGATATAAAAAAAAAACAATCTGACAAATGTGTTGTTTAATAGTGAGATTCTTTTCATCTCCCTGCATTTTCTACAATGTCACTGATGCAAGCACTGTATATATACACACACATACACTCACACAAAATGAAAAAAATGGTTTTCCGTCAGTGAGAAAGTCTGAGTTAAAGTTAGCATAATTACGCATGTGATAAAATGCATCCCTTCCACCGACACACATACAAACTCAGCAAAAAAAAAAAAAAAATAGTTTCTAAACACGTGAGAGGGTGAAGACATATTTGTAGTTTTACAGCAGTGGAGGATGGGATTTGTATTACTGTGATGTACTATTTGCAGAATGCATTAAAAATGGGTCGAGTGATATTTTGCACACTACATCAACAAGCTGATTTAGTCCCTGTTTATTCTGAGTGTCACATTCAACATCATGCAGCTGGGCATGTTATCTTTGCATTAATAAGAACATTTTCTTAAATCAATGTATCAAAACTTTTTTTTAGTGGGGGCAGATACTATTTCTTTCATTTAAAAGATTATAAGCATGTGTAAAAGTTGGGGTTTTTTTGGCGAAACAATCAAAATTTTTTTGAATAAATAATAAATTTATACTCGTATCAATTAAATATGTGGGGGAAAACAGGTAATAAATACTGCTAAAGCTAATAAATGATGCCGCCTATGCAAAAGCTTTTTCTCCTTGTGCTCTACTGTCCTAAAATCTTCAGTTCTACAGCTGCAGATGCAACAGTGCACAATCTGAAATCAGCCCTTGTGATGCATTCCATTTTTTTATGTGAGCATTTTGGGGAGAAGGACAGAAACAATGTTAATATACACAACAACGATTTGTAAAAGCAGGCCTGAAAAACCCAGCAGTGTTTTACCTCGAAACACTTTTTGTTTTCAAACGGTGCTCTACAAATAACCAGGGATGCACGATGATGCCAATTTCAACCGGTAATCGATAATTTTATAATTCTTGCGGCCGATAACAGATAATGTCAACCTATTGGGTTCATGCCACGGTGTCGGGGGGTGACACCGGAGTTGGCAGCTACTACGACCACTGTGGCGCTCTAGAGCCTCAGCAGCGTACTAGAGGCTTGGCGACACCCGGCGGCATACTACAGCCTCGGTAACGCTCGGTGGCGTTCGGCGGCGTTCGGCGGTGCGCATGACTATTTGAATATCAAAATTATTATCCCAATACCACCATAACCAACCAACATTCCCATATTCCAGTATTCCAGACCAGCCCTGGTGAAATGTCTTCTTCAGACATGGTAAAGAAAGTCCACACTGGTCAGTGCCACCATAGACGTATATACGTAGACGCCGCATTGACTGTGGAGGGACGTGCCTAAAGCTCCGCCATCTTGGTACAGGGCTAGCAGAGGGGGGAGTGAATGTAAGTCTATGGAGGTAAGAGGTACTCCACAATCTTAAAGTAGAATTATTCACTCAATTTTCGACCGATTTCCAAACAGTTTGGTTTGTTGAAAACGTCACACATTTAGCTTTGACACAGGATGCTTGGATGCTTTTGTTCTATTTATGTCTGCCTGTCCGTCCTCCATGTCTGACGTTTGTAACAAACAATATATGTTGACAACTGATGGATTTATGATCACTTTTATAGTGCAGACATGTCATTCCTCTATAGACGTAATGCACTGTAGGGGCGAGTGGCACTGTACCAAGATGGCCGCCACGTAGGCACGTCGGCTCCAATCGGCAGCAGCAGTCAACGCGGCGTCTACGTGTATATGTATATGAGTGCCACGCCATGCTGCTTGTTTTTCTCTGCCCGCGCAGTCTTATGACATCACACACATGCGACAGTACCGTCGGGGAGGGGAGGGGTTGAGGAGCCAGGCATGAGCACAAACCATAACACACAGACCAACGGGAAAACCCAAGATTCCAACACTGCAAAAACTCAACATCTTACCAAGTTTATTCGTCTTATTTTTAGTCAAAATGTCTTAACCCACATGATTTAAGATAAATTCACTTTACAAGTAGCATTTCAGCAACATGGAGGGACTTGTTTTAAGACAAACTTTCACTTGTTCTATTGGCAGATTTTTTCACTTATTACGAGGTAAAAGTGCCTTGAAATAAGTTTTTTTTTTCTTGTTTTGGGAGGGGCATTTTTTCCAGTGAAGTCTTTATTATTATGGGCTCGAATTATCGGAATGACGTCATAATTGCCAAAATTAACCGATAATTATCGGACGCCGATTTTATCGTGCATCCCTACAAATGAAGTTATTATTACAATCATTGGCTGTGTCCCAATTCAGAAGCTGCATTTGAAGGCGGAGCGACGAAGGCTGTCACATTCAATAAGACTCCTTCACATGCGGTTTTCTTTTCCTCACTGCGAAGGATGCATCAGGTGGATCCTTCGCAGAACCACACATCCCAAGATTCGCTGCACGCCGGTGACAGTTCGAGCCACAGCTGGAGTTTTAAAAGCTGGACTCATCAGCGGCGGGGGATTATAGTTTTAGATATAAGTATCGTGTTACAGCTCACTCCAGGAGCTGCACTGTAAAAACGATAACTAGGCACTTGTTGTTCTCATTACTTTTTAAGCTGGCATCACTCATAAGTTAAGCACAGCCACTTGCAACCAGCAATAACGAGTCAGCACAGCAAACTTCTCACTATCGTCGCCTCTACTGGAGTTTTGACGAGACAAGACTAGAACTTATTTGTTGGAATTACTTGAGTTGCATTTCCCCGGATGGAAACCCAGTAGAGGAGCGTAGCGTCCGAACGCTCGTTAAGGTTCCTCACCTACCTGGCCGGGCCTGGGTGAGTCGGACGTTTTTGGCAATTTAACAGCCAGGAGAGGACGCCGTTTAGCTCACCGGGTTAAGGCGGCCGTGGTTGTAGTACACGGACCTGCCAACTCTGGTGTGACGCTCCAGTGTCACCCACCACCACCCGGCCAACACCGCCGCACGAACCCAATTGGTTGACATTATTGGTTATCGGCTGCAAGAGGTATAAAATTATCGATTATCGGTATCAGTTGAAATTAGCATTATCGTGCATCCCTACCTTCCGTACTAAAGTGCCACTAAAAACTTCTCCCCGTTCACGCCTGCTACGTTTTCTAAATCCGACTGTTGTTCTGCTGTTAAGTCAGACTAATTTCCCACAAGACAAATACAACATTTTAAATACTTCGTGTTCGGAGACATACGTGAGAGGATTTGAACCAATCCGACCGAGTGTGGATCCCACAGCGAGGACTGATCTGCAGCTGATAATCACGGCTCTCTCCTCTCACGGTCTGATTTTCGTCGCAGCCAGATTTGGATTAAAGAAGCTTCTGTGCCGCACCGTGACCTTGACACCTCCGTCTTAATCATTTACCCGCATACAAACAAGAACCACACAGATTTACTGCCTCACTCCACCTGGGTGTGTCCTAAAAATCCAGTTTTACAGGATCTGGAATTTTACCACAACTTGTTTTTACAGGAAATTAGGTTTGAGAAAGTCACAGTTGTCTCATATTTAAAGACAAAACAATAAAGTGGGTCCGTGTACGTCGCGGCCATTCGTTTTCTTATTTTGAGATTTCAAAATAAAAACGAAAAATAAACCGTTTCCCATTTTTTCAAGTGACAATACAAAATGAAAAACGGAAAACGGGCCCTAATTCATTATTCATTATCCATTATCTGATTTAATTAGATGTGTTTGTAAATGGAAATTAAAATTAAAACACACCCGTGGAAAACTTATTCTCTATTTCCTGTTGGTTTTGGCTCAGTGACCCGTCTGACTTCTGAAGAGGAGCTAGCAGTTTAGCGCTAGCTCCGCCGCGAGCGCTAAATCGCTAATTTGCTTTCTGGCAAAGCTAAAGTTATAGAAAACCTCCAAAACTCCCCAAAAACGTCCAGAAAAGCAGCCGAACGCTAGCGATTTAGCGCTAGCGGCACCACAAGGTCCCTCCAAAGGGACAAATAAACCCCACGCTGGTGAAAAGTCCACTGTGAAATAGTGAACAATGTGAGCCAAGCAACGTTTGGACCCCACAGTGGGTCTTCATCAGGCCACGGCACACAGCAAGGTCTGCTAACAGTGAGCTAACACTGGAGCTTTAGATACCAGATCCTTCCTCATCACAAGTCAGACGGGTCACGGAGCCAAAACCAACAGGAAGTAGAGAAATAAGTTTTCCACGGGTGTATTTTAATTTTAATTTCCATTCACAAACACATCTAATTAAATCAGATAACGGATAATGGATAATGGATTAGGGCCTGTTTTTCATTTTGTATCATCACTGAAAAAAACGGGAAAACGGTTAATTTTTCGTTTTTATTTTGAAATCTCAAAATAAGAAAACGAATGGCTGCGACGTACACGGACCTAAGTGTGTGAATCTTTTTGATTGGACAGATTATCAGGGTAACTTCTAAGGAGAGTGATGCATTATGGGTTGTTTGTAGTCTTAATTTTGCAAAGCTAGCAAGCGTTTTTAGTGTCAGAGCTCCAACACAGTGCACCTTTACTTTGATAACATTTCAGGGCTTTTAACATCTTATTGTAACTTTAAGACAAGTTTTCTAAGATCGCCAAGTCGGTTTAGAAGCTTTTAATGGAGTAAAGCCCCCTCTGAATCATCCTACCAGTCTCTCCTCTGCCGACAGCGTCCTGAACTGTCCCATGGCCTCCTTGATGACCTCCGTCTCCTCCAGATCTGGGTTATCGGCGAGGATGTTCTTCCTGTTCTCGTCCAACCACAGCTGGAAGCCCGTCTTCGGCCTGAGGCGAGAGAGAAAATGCAGATTTGAGTGAAAACAATCCATGCGATCCGATAAAAAGGGCGTACTTTAAGTCTTCTACTTTTTGTTTTCCGTGTTTTCTGCAGGCGATGCCGGCGGCGGCGGCAGCGGAGCGTCTGCTTGTTTCTGATCTGCAGCCGGTTCCGTGTCCTCCTGGGTTTTCTTATTCGCCGTTTTGTTGCCGGTCATCTGCAGCAGGGTGGACTGAGTCTGCAGAGGAAAGACGTTTTATACTGAAGTCAGATGTTGTGCATGAGAGGACCTGCGGCGTTCTACAGAGGTTTCATCATAAAGTGACCCCAGCACAGACATATGGTGACTTCAGGATGGTGCTCTGTTGAAGAGGCTTGCAGACGAAGATACCTTGGTTTTGGGCCGGGGTGCCAGCGGTTTGAGGACGGGGGTTTTGCTTTGTTTCCCCGCAGACCCGCTCAGCGGATTCGACTTCCTGCTGGACGTCATGCTGTCGAGGATGTTTGTGACTCGAGGTTGACCAGACGAAGACGCCGGTTTCCCCGAACCCGGAACCTGAACGCATCCGGAACAACAAATCCCAAGCATGAACCATTGAACTGCCTCTTTATTATGATTAACGTGTGTTTTAACTGTAGTTTAACATCTCCACGGGTTTATCACAGTGATCAACTTCACAGCTCCTGTTAAACTTTAAACTTTGGAGTCTTTATTCCAACCCAAATATTCAGTCAGAAAAGTGAATCAAACAATGTCGCTGTAAAAATACCGAGGTTCTTACCTTGAAAGGATTTGCACGTCCCACTTTACCGACTGGAAAAACAAACGCGAGACATCAGGTTATGAATATTTTAACAATATCCTGCCCTCCTGCTCGTGTCACACACCAAACACAACACTATAAATACGTCATATGATAAAGGTAAATGTGTTTCTGGAGTTTTCTAAAGAGGTGCAGAAGGTTTGATGTAAACAGGAAACAATAAGATACGAGATGTGCAGATGTGTAGCAGGTTGACAAGTTAAATTTCATCCTACTAGTTTTCAGACGTTATTCCAGGTTTTGGATTTGGTTTGGTTGTTTTCTATTGTGTATTTATCATCTTTGTTGCTGTTATGATACTGTGGCATGTCTGAAATGAATGAATTGAAATTAAAGCGACTCAGGCTTAAGTTACACCTGATCTGGAAAGTGTTTGCAGTACATTTTTTAGACTGTATCCAACGACAACCATATTCATCCAGATGACTAAAATCAAATGTCAAACTTTTCCACACTGCATAGGAACCCTGTCGTTAGATTGTGACAACAGAGATTCAAATCTTTTCATGAAAACGTATGATTTTTTTCTGATGCCAAATGATCTGACACTATTCAATTAATCGTCACCTTCATATTTTATCCATAATCGGCTCAACACTCTGAGCATTCTTGCCTTTAGCATTTTGAAGCTCAACCCACAACTCTGTTTTCAACTTTTAAACATGCTTTGTTCCACTACATGTCAACATAAATACTGAACTAACTGCCCTTAAATTTAGCTTTGATAAGAAGTACACCGATCAGTCATAACATCATCACCACCTGCCTAATATTGTGTTGGTTTATGTGGTAAAAAATGCTCTGAACCATTGGGAATCATGGACCAGAGGACCTCTCAGGGGGTCCTATGGGGTCTGGAACCAGGATGTTGCCACTGGATCCTTTGGGTACTCTGGCTTGTGCAGTGGGGCCTCTGTCAATCCAACTTGTTCCACTGCATCCTGTTGATGCTTGATCAGAATGGACTGTAGGAAGTTTGGAGGTCAAATCAACATGTTGGACCATTGTCATGTTCCTCAACATGTTCCTGAGAGCATTGTTGGACTTAAACTAGCAATGGGCACCATGACAAAGACTTCTGTTATGTTTAATGACCTCCGACCAAACAGGGATGATGAGGACTGTATTCTATATATCCTGGTATTTGTGTAACAGAGATGATCTTAATTCTTGATGCTTGATCAGAATGGGCTGTAGGAAGTTTGGAGGTCAGATCAACATGTTGGACCATTGTCATGTTCCTCCACATGTTCCTGATTGGTTGATGTTGTTTCCATGTGGTGGGGTGACATTTTCCTCCAGTGACATTTGGGATTTCCATCTGCATGAGGGAGTGTGTTTGTTGTGGGACGATGTTTATTTGGGTGTTTAAGTCTGATCAAGGTTTTCCATCAGAACACCACATAGTACCAATATGATCCATGTTATTCACTTCACCTGTCAGTGGTCAGGATGTTGTGGCTGATCGGTGTATGACTGCAGACTGAAGTTTCCACTCACCTGGTGTCGGAGACGGTGTCACAGGTGAACCTGCTTCCTTAGCGAAGGGATTCACACCTGCAGTACAACAGACACGAAGGAAACCCGTTAGCTGCTGTCGTCATCGACATCACGTGCAACAAGGAGGAAAGCAGACTGACGTTTTTTAGTTTCTGCCTCTGTCTCCTGTCCGTCGTCCTCCTCCTCTCCGAGCTCCTCCGCTCCCTGTTCTTCCTCCTCCTCCTGATTATATCTGCTGCTGCTGCTGTATCGTCCTCCTGAGACCTCAGTCTGGTCATACCTGCACAAACACAGTGAAAAAACTCAGTGCTCTCCAGCCCCTTCTTGTCTTCTGGAAAGTTGAAGTCCTCCAACAGAGAGGTTGCATTTTGCAGAACCCTGGTTTTACTAGATTTTCTCATTGAGAGCAGTTTTAATGTCTATTTTAATGCAGGACATTCCAAAAACCACAGATTCAAAGTCTCTATGAAAGCTGCTCGATTACATTTGAGTGTTTTACAGATGTTGACTCCAGTTTGTTGCTTTGTTTTGTTGTCAGTAAGTCAAAAAACCTGACTGTTAACCCTGATTTTCTCCAACCATGACAGACATTTGCAGTTACCCAGGGGTCCGTCTATAGCTGGAATACTCCGGCTCCTCCTCCTGCTCTTCCTCCTGGATTTGGTTGGCCTTTTCCAGGGCGATCTCGCTGAGCCGCTGGGCGAGAACCATCCGTCTGGACCGGGAGGCGTATTTAATGGCCAGCGTCACCACGTTCTGGGTCATGAGCTCGGCCAGCTCCACACAGCGGAACTCCCTCTCCAGCTTACAGGACAACTGGGGGGAAACAACATGAATGCATCTGACAGGAGTCTGACGGAGCAGAAAACAAGACGAGCTTCCAAACCAGCGCCGATTCTCACCGCAAACATCTTCATGAGCAGCTCCTGTTGCTCCTTCTGGGACTGACTCTGCCCGTCCTCGTCGATCTCGTAGCCGCTGGACGACAGGAAGCCGTAGTGGTTGTGGAAGAGGACCGAACGCCAGAACTGCTCCTGTTGGGTCGACAGGTGATGACAGGCTGAATATTTCGAGCTAGCATCTCAGAAGAAGCAGGTAACCGTGAATCCTCCCCCTTGGGTTTGTTTAATTCAGCACAAGGTTGAATACGTACATATGAGAGAGCCTGACTTTTCTGGAAATAGAGCATCATTCAAGCAAGTAGACTCAGTAAGATTTAGAGTTTTTACACAGCTGCATTGCACAAAAACGTACAAAGGTGTTTCTGAGATCATAAAATTTAAATTGAATGAATAAAATCTGTTGTGTTTGGCTGTAAATTTGCAGAAAGTGGATGGATCACTGCCCTAGCTTTCCCACAGCCAACATCAGGCTCCATTTTTTTTTTTGATGAAATCTTGAAGTGTTACAAAAAAAGCTGCTTCAAGTCCGTTCGCTCACCTCCATCTGTCCCTTTTCTGTGCTCGTCTGGCACAGCGGCAGCTTGAAGGGCAGGATGGCCACGGCGGGCCTGGGCAGAGTCGGAGGAAACCTGGAGCCTTTGCAGGGGATGCACCTGACAGGACGAGAACAGACGTCGGAACACGAGAAACAACGATCAACAGATCACTTCAGAGATCAGGGTCGTGTTGATGGATAAGAGGCTGATTGAACTGATAACACACGATTCATTGAGGTTAAGTATGTTTAGGAAAGAGAAACTTCCTGATGCATTCAGGCGTTTTTGGTAAAAGTCGACCATCGGAAGAATCCGCTGCAAAACGAAAAGTCGATTAATGCAAAAACACCAACCACATTCACGCTTATCTTTCCCCAGCTACTTGCTTTCTGTGCGTCGGAGTTTGGTTTTAAAATAACTGAAAAGCAAATGTTACCTTTTGAATACCTTAAGTTGATTCTTGTAGCATAAAAGACAAAAACAAGCTCCCTGAAAGGTGCAACTTAAATTGCTTTAAAAACTTGGCAAAAGTATCGATCTACAGGACTGGAGTTTTTATACGCCTGTGTAGGGATGGGAAAAAATATCGATACAGCGATATATCGTCGTTCCTCCTTGTGTGATACGAGTATCGATACGCTGGCGACAAATATCCATACTTTAATTCATATAATAAGGCGCTCTAAATCCTCCAGCTGCCATTTCCCCAGCATCACTACTTAATGTCTCCACACGGTGGCGTTTATCACATGAATGAGGGAGACTGGAGTGGAAATTAATCGGCCCAACAACAGTTTGTACAGGTATAATGGAGGACAGCAACGCTACCGTAAGAGACGCCCCATCCACGTTTAAAGTGTGGACCTATTTGGGCTTTCAAAACATTGAGGAAACAAGCAAGCTGGACAAAGACTATGACATATGCAAGAACTGCCTCGCAAAAGTAAAGCACACAGGAAACACCACCAACATGCAAACCCACCTGCAACGATGACGAAGATATCGTGACGTATCGCTATGTGATTGTCTTGCAATATATCGATTATTGCTGCATCGTGATAGTATCATATCATGAGGTAGGCTATGATTCCTACGGAGCCCCTAAAGGGACACTGACAGAAAAAAAAATTAAAATATAAGTTTCTCATGCGCACGCGAACTTTCGTCATCAATAACTCATTAGAGATACGTGGTCAAAACACGATCAATGCCTCTTTCCATCGTTGTCAGGTAGACAATGTGCTACAAGCCCAGCTTTATCAACAGTAGCTGTCTTTCAGGCTGCAGAAATAACACTGGTGTCTATGAGCAGCCGGCTGGACGATGAGTGAACAGGGACCGTCTGCAAATTGCAATTTTACAGACGGTATGATTTTTATATCTACATGTGTCTCAAACCAAGTGTTGTGGTCTGATCAACAGGAGCCAGTCGATGGCTGCAGTGATTCTGGTGACTCTACAGTGTATCAGGGTGACGTTATTGAATATCTGTGTGGTGTCTCTCTACGCTGTTGCAGAGGTTTTGCAATTTGCAGACGGTCCCTGTTCACTCATCACCCAGCCGGCTGCTCATAGACACCAGTGTTATTTCTGCAGACTGAAAGACAGCTACTGTTGATAAGGCTGGGCTTGTAGCACTTTGTCTACCTGACAACGATGGAAAGAGGCATCGATTATGATTTGACAACGTGTCACTAATGAGTTATTGATGCCGGAAGTCCGAATCTGTGAATATCTTTCCTGTGTTATCATTTTCAGATGCCTGCAGTGTACAAACAGGGAATTATCTCGTGCGCATAAGCAACTTACATTTTATTTTTTTTCTGCCCATGTCCCTTTAGGGGCTCCGTAGATTCCCACCCCTACCCCTGTGTCTTTATTTTCTGCCACACACATACTTTTATATTATCATACTTCTAATCTTCATGCAGCACCGCATCCAAAAACATTATTTCTCCACAAAACAAAACTATTTTAACCCTTAGAGATCCGCCTTTAAGCCGGCGTGATATGATTACATGACATTTTCGTGACGCAGAAAGTTCACCTGAGCTGCTGAGGATTCTCGTGAACTCCGACCACCCAGTAGTGATCTGATTTGCTCTTGCAGGTCTCTCTGGTGTTGCAAACCGGCGTCCACGTGTTTCCCAGGGATCGGTTCAGCATCCGAACGACCCCGTCCGAGTCCACGTAGCACGGGGTCCCTGGAAAACACAAAAAAAACTGGCTGTCATGTGACAAATCCTAAAGAAAAGCTGTTTCTGGTGAGTCACGCCATGTCAAATCATCAACCATTTCTGCTCGACCATCTCAGGTCAGTCTGAAATACGGTTATTTTTAGAGTTAAATTACCAGTCACATTTAAACCACAACATCTCGGATACAAGTTAAAGCTTTCACTGTTATTTCTCATCGTGTCATTGATTTATAATCTGCAATACTGGACAAGTAGATCAAATAATCTGATTATAGGGGAGCGGAAACATGAAAAAAGGTCCATCTTTGAGTGCATATCAGCAAAAAATGTGATAATGCAAAAGTCAACTAGTGATATTTTCTGAACCGTATAGTTAATTTAAACACAAGAAAGGATTCATACTCCATGAAGGACCTAGGATCCCTAATCTGTCTCTATACCTACCAGTTAGCAGTGATTCCTGACACGTCTCTGGGGGTCATCAGGTGGAAACCTACCTTCAACGCTGTTTCTCCTACTTAGTCCCACGACACCTCCAGGAGGCTAGGAGGTGAACTCTGGCGTCCCAGAGTCACCCCCCCTAGTGCCAGTTCACACTGCTGCTACACAATCCAACCAGCACTGTCATGTTCAACTGGCCCAGGCCTGTATAGGAGATGCTCCAGGTAGTGACCAGTGCTGATGCTACCATTTAAATAGCTGCTAAATGCTAATGCTAACTGCTTATTCAACCAGCACTGCCACCTTCAACTGACCCAAGCCCGTTTAGGAGATGCTCCAGAAGGTGACCAGTGCCGATGCTACCATTTAGCTAGCTGCTACATGCCAATGCTAACTGCTAATTCAACCAGCACTGTCACGTTCAACTGACCCAGGCCTGTTTAGAAGATGCTCCAGGTAGTGCCCACTGCAGATGCTACTATTTAGCTAGTGCAAATGCTGCATGCTAATGCTAACTGCTTAAAATATACTATCCACAACCTCCTCACCCACGAGGAGACTATACAGCCTGATTCGCCTATAATGCTAATGCTAACTGCTAAATGCCAATGAACCATGACGGCTGAGCAGAAGGTCCCTCATCATTTTTTGTAATTTTATTTGTCCAAACACCGTCGGAAAAATGTTTCCAAGAATATACGGGGATATATAACTTGTTGACCGACTGACCCTCGGCGGTGAATCCGAGCCAGGACAGGTGAGACTTGTGAGACAGCGGAAGAGGCTCTCCGTTGATCAGCTGCCTCTTCCTTCGACTGAACTGCAGCAGCTGAACGCCCAGAGCCTGCTGGCCGTCGAAACCTGTAGCTGATGATGGAAAATGAGAAACACGGGCGTCAGACTGAGGCTTCAAAGAGCCGGTGCTTGGGTAACACCTCCACTGGTGACGGCTTGTTTCAGTGCAGTGTGAAAATTTGTTTGCAGAACCTTGAAACATGCTTCAGATGAACAGTTAACCCATGTGAGCACTGTGCCTTAAAAGACACTGACAAAAATAGAGCAGGAAAGATGCGACAACATTCAACTCAGGCATGATGTAAGTCAATTTAAATCAGTGGTTCTCAACTGGTCCAGCCTCAGGACCCACTATGTCTCCATTAATAACGGTCGCAACCCAAGTTTTTGAAGTTTGCTGTTCCTGTTAAGAATTTAAGGTTTGTTTGGATGCAGTCTCAACACATTTTGACACAGCTTGGGGAAAAATTGGCTTATTGCTAAACAGTTGGCAAATCATCTGACTACAGGCGGAACTCCTCTTCATTCTACGCAGTTTGGTTTTCGTTCAAGTTACTCAACAGAAACTGCAATAAATCTTTGACTAGAAAAAGTTAAATATTATTTGGACTCTTGTCCCCTTGTTGCTGCGGTTTTTCTTGATTTGAAAAGGACATTTGATGCGGTTGATCTCCAAATTTTATTGTCAAGGCTACTAAAATTCCATTTTTCAGAGCAAGCTATTCTTTGGATTAAATCTTGTCAAATCGAACAAATTGTGTATCTGTCAGAGGTTTCAAATCCCCTTATATTGACAGTCAGGTTGGAGTTCCTCGATGTTCCATTACTTGGACCTATTTTATTCTGTTTATACATTAACGATTTGCCAGACGTCTGCCAAAATATTGACGCACAACTTTACGCAGATGATGCTGTAACTTTTACAAAAGCAAAGTCTAAATAAATTATTTGCTCATTTTGGTATATTTGGACACTTTTGCCAAGTTTGGGGCATATTTTGGCCCATTTTGACAGATTCTGAGCATATTTTGGTTCATTTTTGACACGTTTTAGCATAAGTTTCTCCAATAATCTGGCAGAACCAAATCTAGAGGTTAATAGTGAGCAACTACTGGTGTCACCACCAATAAATATCCTGCTATTGAAAGCAAACTGGGTCATAAGAAACAAGTTCTTTAAAATAAAAGACTTTATACCACTACTTTTTTGGGAGGGGGCATGCTTCTGCGACCTACTTTTGGGTCCCGACCCACCAGTTGAGAACCACTGATTTAAATGATCCGACAGCAACGCTTCACTCAGAAAAATTAGTGCGGATCTACACATGCACACCGGTTCCATGCATTTATGGTCCAAATCAAAGCACATGATTCTGCTACTAAATACTCAGTAACTGTTGTCACATCAATCCCAGCCGATAGTGGCATTAAAATAAAATAGAATGTAGTACATAGGTGTAGATTTGAAGTGGGATGCAGGGGATGTGTTCCTTAGTATTCAAAACGCATGCATTTTTCTGCACCAATATAAAGATGAAAGACTTTTATTTTGAAAAACCCCTCTAACGTCACCCATTGGGCCCTAATTTTGTATTTTCCTTTGCATTTATGAAGGCATTTCCATGAAAAAATGGTGCAGAAGAATCACAAAAAGGCAGAAAATTAAGTGTCTGATGCCCAGAATTTCCTGTTTGGTGGACGCCCAGACTCCTAATCGATACCATCATTCGTAGATAGCTCCGTATTTAGCCTTTTAACCAGAAGCTCAGCAGTCCTGCAGTGTAAATATCACAGTAAGGCGTATATAGGTGCGTCTAACCTCGATGGTGGACGATGAGCAGCTGCTCTCCGTGTCCAGACATGCAGACCACCGGCCCCGGCAGGCTGAAGATTTCTCTCTGGACTCCTCCGATGGAGAACATCCTGAGCATCAGGGCGTCGGTGGCGACGGCCGCCCAGCCCTGACCCAGACACAGAGCCTTCACTTCCTCGCCCGGCGGCAGGTCGACCATCCACTCCTTGTTGGTGTCCCAGGATGAGAAGTGGAGGCACTGCAGCTTACTGGGAGGTGAGAGGAGCAGGTTGAAAGGTTTACGGAAAGAATTAATTAAGGATGCACGATAATGCCAATTTCAACCGATACTGATAATCGATAATTTTACACTTCTTGCAGCCGATAACCGATAATGTCAGCCGATATTTCTTCACTTAATTAACTATAATTTGAGTACAAATCCACTTCCTACTATAATTCTGACCCATACAAATAAATAGAACCATTGAGTAGAGCATAAACTGCGAGTGAGGGGCTGGTCCGAAAAGTAACATCTGTGCTCCAGATCCAATAATCACCAAATATTTGGTTCGTGCTGTGGTGTCAGCCGGGGGCGAGCAGGAGTGGGGGTTGACACCAGAGCGTGAAGTTGGCAGGTCCACGTACTACAACCATGGTGGCGTTCTAAAGCCTCGGCAGCGTACTAGAGCCTTGGCGACGCTCAGCGACGCTCGGCAGCACTCGGCAGCGTTCAGCAACGCTCGGCAGCACCCGGCAGCGGCGCACACGACTATTCGAATCTCAAAATTATTTTCCCAATACCACCACAACCAACCAAAATTCTAATATTCCAATATTTGGGACCAGGCAACGCTCAGCGACGCTCAGCAGCACTCGTCAGCGTTCAGCAACGCTCGGCAGCACACAGCGGCTGCGCGCATGACTATTCGAATATCAAAATTATTATCCCAATACCACCACAACCAACCAAAATTCCCATATTCCAATATTCGGGAACAGGCGACGCTCGGCAACGCTCGGCAACGCTCGGCAGCACCCGGCGGCGGCACGCATGACTATTCAAATATCAAAATTATTATCCCAATACCACCACAACCAACCAAAATTCTCATATTCCAATATTCGGGACCAGGCAACGCTCGGCGACGCTCGGCAGCACTCGGCAGCGTTCAGCAACGCTCGGCAGCACCCGGCAGCGGCGCACACGACTATTCAAATATCAAAATTATTATCCCAATACCACCACAACCAACCAAAATTCTCATATTCCAATATTCGGGACCAGGCAACGCTCGGCAGCGTTCAGCAACACTCGGCAGCACCCGGCAGCGGCGCACACGACTATTAGAATCTCAAAATTATTATACCAATACCACCACAACCAACCAAAATTCTAATATTCCAATATTCGGGACCAGGCGACGCTCGGCAACGCTCGGCAGCATTCGGCAGCATTCAGCAACGCTCAGCAGCACCCGGCAGCGGCGCACATGACTATTCAAATATCAAAATGATTATCCCAACACCACCACAACCAACTAAAATTCCCATATTCCAATATTCAGGACCAGCCCTAGTGAAACGTCTTCTTCTGACACTGTAAAGAAAGTCCACACTGGTCAGCGCCACGCCATGCTGCTCGTTTTTCTCTGCCCGCGCAGCCTTATGACATCATACACATGCGACAGTACCGTCGGGGAGGGAGGGGTTGAGGAGCCAGGCATGAGCACAAACCACAACACACAGACCAACGGCAAAAACCAAGATTCAAAGTCTTTATTATTATCGGGTCATTTTTTTTATTATCGGAGTTACCGGTATGACGTCATAATTGCCAATATTGACCGATAATTATCAGACGCCGATATTATCATGCATCCCTAGAATTAATGTAAAGTAAACACAACATATCAGGAGGAGGTTTACCTGGCCAGCTCGTCGGTGCTGGGGCAGGCCAGCAGCACGGCCTCCTGGGAAAGATCGGCCATGGTGTGACCCAGGGAGTTGGTGAGGTGCATGGCGTGGTGCACGGCCGAGTCGTGAAACTCCACGTCGATGGCGTTGTCCTGCTCGTCGTTGTAGCCTCGAACGATCCCCACAGAGTTCCACATCTGAGGGAGAGCCTGAGTGTTACTACGACTAAAAATGAGTTTAATCAAACGGTGAGGCCATGAACCCGTCCTACCATGAAGCGGTGAGTGAGGTGAGCAGGGGTGGATCCGGGCTGGAAGGCTCTCTGAGGAGGAGTCGGCATCGGTCCTTCGTAGACGGGACGAAGGGGAACCAGCGGAGCGACGGGAGGCTCCACAGTGCTGCCGGCGTCATCATCATCTCCGAACTTATCCTGACCGAGCCTCAGCGACCCCGTGTCTGAATAAAGAAACACACAAATACAGAATTAGCTAAAGTTTTTGCAGATTCAGTTCAACTACTATCCATCTTTATCCACCTGAACTGTGCATCACACTTTAACACATTTATTATTATAATACTCTCCATCTTTCACCCACCTAGTGAGTTCTCATCGTCCAGGATCGCCCCTCTGTTCCTCACCCGGCCCGTCGCTGGCATCAGGAAATCGTCGTCATCGTCGTCGTCCGCGGCAACCGGCTTCTTCACTGGTGAGCTTGAGTCACCTTCATCCATCAGTCTGTCGTCGTCTTCGTCGAACAGGTCGTCATAGTCCTTCGCTGGTTTTTTAACCGGCACCTGTTCGGCAACACGGATTTATTAGCAGCTTTACGTAAAAAATAGGGAAACAAACTGTGAAAATTAGAAGCCGTGGAATATCGGCAGGAATCTGAACCAGGAAGCAGGTTCAACTAACTATCATCACAAAGCTGGTCATTAACAGGCTCTTAGTTTAAATGCTGCTGTGGAAAAGCAAATATGCACTTTTACAGTTTTGAAGTTGAACTAAGTCCAAGAATTAGCGCCCAGTTAGTGTTTTAGGAAAGGTGGCAGACATCCTTTGCATGTGCATTCTTTAGCGTTATCACTATCATCGTTATCATCATTAACATTATTATCATTATCGCTGTCATTATCATTATTATATTATCGCTATCATTATCATCATCATCACTGTCATCATCATTTACCTTGATCGGCATCAATATGGTTATCATCATTATCGTCACCATCATCATATATCGTTATCACTTTCACTATCATCACTATTATCATTATTATCAACATTATTGCTATCATTATCACTATCATTATCATCTTTATAGTTATAATTATCGTTATCATCATCATTATCATCATTAACACTATCATCATCATTGCTATAATCAACATTATCATTACCGTTATCATTATCATTACCTTTATCATTACCATTGTTGTTATCATCATTATAGCTATCATAATCGTTCCTATCATGATCGTTATCATCATTGTCTTTATCATTATCATCATTATTGTTATATCATTATTGTTATCATCATCACTATAATTATCATTGCTATCATTATCGTTATCATTACTGTTATCATCATTGCTATCATGATCGTTATCATTATCATCATTATCATTACCTTTATCAATATTATTATCGTCGTTATAGCTATCATTATCGTTCCTATCATGATCGTTATCATCATTACCTTTATCATTATCACCATTATCGTTATATCATTATTGTTATCATCATCACTATAATTATCATTGCTATCATTATCGTTATCATTATCATTACTGTTATCATCATTGCTATCATGATCGTTATCATTATCATCATTATCATTACCTTTATCAATATTATTATCGTCATTATAGCTATCATTATCGTTCCTATCATGATCGTTATCATCATTACCTTTATCATTATCACCATTATCGTTATATCATTATTGTTATCATCATCACTATAATTATCATTGCTATCATTATCGTTATCATTATCATTACTGTTATCATCATTGCTATCATTATCGTTATCATTATCGTCATTATCATTACCTTTGTCATTATTATTATCATCATCATTATTGCTATCATTATCATCTTTATAGTTATATAATTACTGTTATCATCGCAATCATTATCATTATTGTTATTATCGTTATCTTTACCTTTATCATTATCATTACTGTTATCATCATTATAGCTATCATTACTATCATGATCGTTATCATTGGCGTCATTATCATTACAGTTATCATCATTAAAGCTATCATTATCACCATTATTGTTATATCATTATTGCCATTATTATCGCTATCATCACCATTACTGTATCATCATTACCATTATCATTGTTATCATCTTTGTCAGTATCATTAACACTATCATTGTCATCATTATCGTTGTTGTTGTCAATGCACAGCCCACACTACTAAGACAACTAAGAAGTCCATGAGCAGCAGTAAAGAGCATTATTTACAGTATAGTATCTACAGTAGGTATTTAGTATGTAGATTTATACAGTATGTTACAGTACAAACTGAATGAACAGCATGGACAGAGCGCTGTAAACACACCAACATATGAATATAAAGATATGAATATAATAAGAAACAGGAAATTAAATCTACAGGTAGATAAATAATGGCCTGGTAAAGAATCTCTGCATGATTTGACTAAAGAGCAGCAGCAGTCTGGAATCTAACCGGTACCTTGCTGGTGTCGGTCCTGGAGGGGCTCAGTCCGTCCAGCAGACCCAGGCAGCCCTCGGTGTCGGTGTAGGCGATCTGGCTGCCCGAAGGGTTCCAGGACAAACCGCAAACCGTGAAGCCCTTTTCATGTTTCTGCCTGCAGAGACCAGAACAGATTCAACAGCAGTGAGCACGACTGTCTAATAACTGTTACTATTAAAGGAACATTTGGGATATTTTTAGCCGAGAACGAGACAAAAAACAGCCCGAGAATCCTCCTGCTTTACTCTCAAATAAACACATCATATATGGTTTGTTTAAGAACTGGGATGATGCAGATGTTGGAGTTTTACAGGAAGTTATGGGTCAGAATATTCAGTCCCCACTATGTCAAATTACTCCTTTTCTAGCATCTCGGTACTCAAACAAACAAAGATAAGCCACATATTAAAATCATACTGCTTATAAACACGTCAGAACTTATTAAAAATTATAATATACACCTGTCATTATGATTTTTTTTCACAACTTGTAAGTTTTTGGGCTAATATTTCTAATTATTATTATTTCTTAACATAATAATCACAACAATAATCAAATGTTTTGCTTTTTTAATCTTTTTTTTCTTTTAAAAATAAGAAAATTATTAACTTTACTCTGATTTCTTTATTTAAAAAGTGCCATATACATAATGGTAGCTTGAATCAGTAATTATAATAACACAAATATGCCTGTCATTCAGAATTTTTAATTATTTTATTGGCGAATATTTCTCATTATTGATATTTCTCAACACAATAATTACTGTAATAATAAAATTAAGTGTTTTTTTTTGTTTTTTTTTTAAGCCAGGGAAATTGGTTATAAACACACAAATGTTTTTTATTTGCTTCTTTTACAATTTGAAGCAGTAATTCTTATTAATATTTCTCAATGCACACTGTCAGAGTAAACTTCATATTTATAATGTACTTTCTTAAATGTAGATTTCTTATTGACCAACACCTACTAAAACCAATTTAGTCAACACAATAAACATTATTACAATAATTGCATTTTATTTTAAAAAGTCAGGGACATTTATCATGCTAGTCTTATTTCTATGGTTTAAATGTGCAACATAAATAACTGCCTTAAATCAATAATAATGATAATAAATACAAATATTTGTCATGGATGATATTTTTACAATTTTAGTATTTTTAAAAATAATATTTCTCAAAGTTAATATTTTTCATGTACACTGTTACAGTATTTACGGTACTGAAGTCATGTTCCTAATGTACTTTTCTTACATTACACTTCTCAAAGGCTGACACCTATTAAGTAATAACCATCACAATAAACACATTTTATTTTTAAAAAGTCATGTTGCTTCTGTTTCTCCATTTTAATTGTGTTATATAAATAATGGTGGCTTTAATGACTGCACCGGCCTTTACACTGGGCAGTCTGGACTTTTTTTTTTTTAAATACAAAAAACATTTTTTCATTTAACCAAAAAACCAGATCACTTTTTGAATGTTTTTTTTAACTTCACCTGAAAAAAGGAACAGGTCTGAAATAATACATATGTGATAGAAAAGTGGGTCAACAATGAAAATCTGAGCAGACATTCGACGACAGCTTTCAGTTCTTGGTGCTGCATATAATAAGAACATATAATAAATTTTAAAAATATATTAAAATAATATAGATTTATATATATATATATATATATATATATATATATATAAAATATACATTTAAATAAATCTAAATAAACATAAAAAAATTAATGTATTAAATATAATAAATATATATCAATATAATAAAGTATCAAAATAAATATATAAAATATAATATAAATAAATATGTAAATGTATATATAAAACATATATAAATAATAAATCAATATAATAAAAAATACAAAATAAATTTATAAAATATAAATATATAAAATATAACAAAAATAAATAATATAGAAATATATAATATATATATAAGTAATATATAAATATAACATAAAATATAATATATATAAAGATAATAAAATATTAAAAATAAATGTATAAAAAAATTAATATATAAAATATAACATAAGTAAATAATATATTAATGTATATATAATATATATAAGTAACATAAATACAACATAAAATTTCAAAATAAATATCTAAAATATAATATAAATAAATATATAAATGTATACATAAAATATATAATAATATATAAAATGAGTTTTATATATATATATATATATATATATATATAATATAATAAATATATATAATAAAACAAAAAATTTATAAAATATAATTAAAATATATAAATATGATAAAACACCCAAATAAATAAATACAGAAAATATAACATAAATAAATAATATAGAAATGTAGATATAAAATATATATAATATATAAAATGAATAAATAAAAACATAATACGCATCTCATTCATATAAAACTGACAACACAGTGCTCTGACGTTTAGTTCAGCAAATAAAACACCATTAAAAAGGTATTTACTTTTTTTTTTACTTTTATTTTTTACTTTTTTTTACTTATTGTGCACCTCAATATCTAGAAAACTGGACAACACTTGGTTCAGGATGAGATCGGCTCAGTTTACTTGGGCCAGAACTTCTCTGCTCACACCATCAACCAGCTTTAAGAACATGCAGCGCTGGTTTTAACGCACACATCACGTACCTCTCCACACACAGCTTACTGCTGACATCCCAGACCGTCAGCGAACCTCCGACGCTGCCTGCTGCCAAGAAACGTCCACATGGAGACCAGGCGACCACGTTGATGGGCTGCAGAGGAGACGGATTCAAAAAGGTGAAAAAGACATAAAGAAAACAGAGAGAAAAGCTGGAAAAAGAAGCGCAGATGTTCCCTCACAGATGTGTCTAAACTAGAAATACTCTAGTATCTTTAAATTATAGTACAGGTGCATTATTTACTGCACATGCACCACTGTCTCCTAGTACATGAGGCAGCAGTGGCGGTTCCAGACCAGCTTGGGGGGCCAGTCTGGGGCCAAGAGTGTCGTCAGAGGGACACAATCAACCCTGACAAGAGACTGACAAGTGTTCAAGCATTCAAAAAGTTGTGGTCTAAATAATAATAAAGTAACACACAGTACTAGTAAAAGTGTTCCAGTTACAGTTCAGCTTGACTGAATGTTACTTCCATTTTTCTACAATATGTCCAAAGAAATTGGTAAAAACAAACAAAATAAAACATCCTTGCAACGCAGTGTTCCAGCCTTCAGCATATTTAGGTCAGCATAAGGTATAAATAACAGTACTGACAATGAATACAAGATAAGACAATAAGAGCACTCACTATAGGCTAGTCTAGACCATAGACACATATACGTAGACGCTGCGTTGACTGTGGAGGGACGTGCCTAAAGCTCCGCCATCTTGGTACAGGGCTAGCAGAGGGGGGGAGTGAATGTAAGTCTATGGAGGTAAGAGGTACTCCACAATCTTAAAGTAGAATTATTCAATCAATTTTCGACCGATTTCCAAACGGTTTGGTTTGTTTAAAACGTCACACATTTAGCTTTGACACAGGATGCTTGGATGCTTTTGTTCTATTTATGTCTGCCTGTCCGTCCTCCATGTCTGACGTTTGTAACAAACAATATATGTTGACAACTGATGGATTTATGATCACTTTTATAGTGCAGACATGTCATTCCTCTATAGACGTAATGCACTGTAGGGGCGAGTGGCACTGTACCAAGATGGCCGCCGCGTAGGCACATAGGCTCCAATCGGCAGCAGCAGTCAACGCAGCGTCTACGTATATATGTCTATGGTCTAGACGGCCTCTTCACCCCAGTCTATTTTTCTGTGTAGGATTTCAAATTAAAGCCTTTGCTCAATCTGTCATCATTCATGGTGGATCTGAGGTATTTTCAGCAGCTTTAAAGTAGTAAAACTCCACTCAGAAGAAGCAGCGATCATATCTGCTCTATTCTGTAGAGCAGGGGTCCGACTGGAACCAAGGGTCACATGCATTTGCTCCGCCTGTCACATCGGCGTGATGCCAAAGCTTTTTAATTGTGTAATATTCCCCAGAATGGCCACAGCATGTCAGGTGGTTCAATGAAACACAAACAAATCACAAAGCAGAAAAAACTCACATTACTCATCGTCGATTTGCCCCAGTGTTATGTTTTTAAAAGGCGGCGAAACAATAAAAACTCTTCGGCCACTCCGTCAGGGCCGAGCATCACCTCCGTTATTTTATATTCTAGGAGGTGAACATTTTAACGAGAGAAACTTCAAGCCGACTGGCTGAAGAGCACCGAGCTACAAGCAGGAGTTTGTGTTCGAGTCGATCCTCACCTGTGAGAGCAGATCATCGGACAAGCTGCTCACGTGGTCCCAGGAGCCTCGTTCGTACAGGTGAACCTTCGTTTCAACAGGAACGGCTAAAAACTGACGCACACACATGTAGCTCTTGTTATTTTGGATCTGCTTTGTCATCTGTACACTGACTGGAAGATAATGGATGACCTGCTGTCTGTGCACTGACTGAACACAAACAGGCTGCTTCGCTGACCTTCGCCGCCCCCGGCTGCCACGATAGCCGACACAGAGACTTCGCGTTGCTGACGTCATTCGTCTTCTGCAGCAGAGGCCAGCTGATCGCCTGAGTCTGAGCCAGAAAGACCACAAAGACAAAGTCAACACATGCTGCCGTGCTGGTGAAGTTCCCCCGCGTGAGGCGCTGAAACACCGACCTGCTCCTCGATGTTCCACACGACGACCGAGCCGTCACAGCTGGCGGACGCCTGAAAGACAAACCAGACAGAGACGCGATGAACGGCACAATATCCTGGATTTAAAACACGCAGGTTAACAAAATCTGGTTAAATGTTTAGCCACACAGACGACGTGTTTCCCTCAACTGCACGTTCTGTGCTGAGTCAGTCACTCTCAAGTCTCTGTCATTGTGTCCCGTGGTTCTCTCGGCTCTAGTTCCACGAGCAAAAGTGAACAAAGTCACGTAACAAAGGAGCAGCAAACAATTTAAGATGGCGCAGCAGTAAGATGCATCCTCGCAGAGTCTCCGATTCAACTTGTGTCGAAAGTGTGGATTTCAAACTCACCTTTTTAATTTAGCTTTTAATTAATTGAGCAACTTATTTATCTATGCATTTATCTATCTAGTTATTTACCATGGTTCTGTTATTATTCTTTTTCTTATTTATTTTAGGTATATATTTATTTATTTTCGCCCAATTTTAACCTTTATTGACTTTACTTGATGCAACCAGTTGTTTCAGTTCAATCTTTTTACTTATTTATCAGTTTATTTTACAATTTTCTTATTTAACTCCAGTGTTTCTCCTCATGGGGGCCCTCCACAATTGATGGAAAGAGTCATCAATTGTCAAAACACAATTGATGCCTCTTTCCATCGTTGTAAGGTAGACAATGTGCTACAAGCCCAGCTTTAGATAGAAGATATTGTGACGTATCGCTATGTGATTGTCTTGCAATATATCGATTATCGCTGCATCGTGATAGTATCGGTATCATGAGCCGCGTATCGTATCGTGAGGTAGGCTATGATTCCCACGGAGCCCCTAAAGGGACACTGACAGAAAAAAATTAAAATATAAGTTTCTCATGTGCACGCGAACTTTCGTCATCAATAACTCATTAGAGATACGTGGTCAAAACATGATCAATGCCTCTTTCCATCGTTGTCAGGTAGACAATGTGCCACAAGCCCAGCTTTATCAACAGTAGCTGTCTTTCAGGCTGCAGAAATAACACTGGTGTCTATGAGCAGCCGGCTGGGAGATGAATGAACAGGGACCGTCTGCAAATTGCAATTTTGCAGACGCTATGATTTTTATATCTACATGTATGTCAAACCAAGTGTTGTGGTCTGATCAAGGGTGACGTTATTGAATATCTGTGTGGTGTCTCTCTACGCTGTTGCAGCAGTTTTGCAATTTGCAGACGGTCCCTGGACACTCATTGCCCAGCCGGCTGCTCATAGACACCAATGTTATTTCTGCAGCCTGAAAGACAGCTACTGTTGATAAAGCTGGGCTTGTAGCACATCGTCTACCTGACAACAATGGAAAGAGGCATCGATTATGTTTTGACAACGTATCGCTAATGAGTTATTGATGCCGGAAGTCCGAATCTGTGAATATCTTTCCTGTATTATCATTTTCAGACAAGCACGTCGAGATGAACTGCTGGTCTATTGTGCAGCCTGCAGTGTACAAACAGGGAATTATATCTTGTGAGCACGAGAAGCTTATACTTTAATTTTTTTCTGCCCATGTCCCTTCAGGGGCTCCGTACCAACGTGTTCATACACTATGTCAAAATGAGTAAATAAGTAACTGTACAATCACACAGGTGAGTTTGTGCTGAAAAAAAGACACCAAGCAAGACAAAGTGGACAGTTTCTAAGGTGAAAAATTAAGGCAAAATCAAAAGTGGTCAAAAACGGCCAATTTACGAGGGTTAAATGTTCTATTCTACATGCAGTTGCAATTTAAAACTTTAGTAGTGAGACAAAAGATCTCATCTCGACCTGGGCGCTACATTTCCGCCTTCGGAGAAAGTTTTACCCACCAAGAAGTCGTCTTTGGGGTCGAAGGCGACGCTGAGAACCGGCGCTTCGTGACCTCGCAGTGTTTTCTGCTGGCTGCTGTCCGACACGTCGACCACCTTCACCATGAAGTCGCTGAGGGACACGGAGGAGTTAAGAATAAACATGTGCAGGAAACTTGTGTTCACACGTGACGAGAAAATCGAATCATCAGATCAATGAGCGAAAGCAGCACAATGATTCCTCCGGCTGCAGATACCAAACCTGCCCTAACAGCTACATGATGTCTGAATTTTAACAATCAGTGTCTCAACAGAAACGACTCGTGTGAAAACAGAAGCATCAATGAGGCGCCTGCTCGGTGCCTTGATTGCCGTCATAAACCTGTTAGGAGCAAATCAATTCCGGCAGCAGGCAGACGTTTATCTCCAATCAGGACTAATCATAAACCGATCCTCCGTCTGCGAGGCGGAAATATCTCTGGAACAACAGCGCCGGAGCTAACGAGATCAGAGGCCGGTCGAGTCGTAGGATGCACCGAACGTTACGCACGACAGCCTCGGCAGGAGAAAAAACCTGCCTGGTTTGACAAAATAAAAGTGACGCTCACTCGTCTCTGAGCTCCGGCATCATGTCAGCCGTGGAAAATACCTCAGGAGCAGCAGACGAATCTGTGCAGTCAGCTGGACGCTCTGAAATCCCTCCAAGGAGGATGCTACTTCTACCCGTGCATCTTATTCTTTTTTACTTTTAATTACTGCACTGACCAGCAGCAAGTGTTCTTGAATACATCTTCTGACACACCTGAACACATCATCAGTGACGTTTCCTGGGGTCATAGGGTGTTTCAGGTCTTTCAACATCAGACACCGTCGCCCAGGCGACCCAGCCGGGGGGGGGGGATCGGACCAGGACTCGTGTTCAGGTGCCATTCACTTGCCCCCGTGGTTCTCCTGCCCTCTCGAGGCCTTCTCAGCTACTTCAGCGGTGTCCTTGATGGCTCTGCTCCTTGCTGATCCAGGGCACTCAGGGCTTTGTGGAGTCAGTGCCCCACGGATCCTCTGCTGCCAACCTCGACGGACAAGCGTCTTGCCTTCCAGCCCTGACAGCCGATCACCAGGTGTTCACACTTGGTCCTCTTCCTTTCCCGGGCCTCCCCCCAAGCGGTCCTCCCATGATTACGATGATCCTGCTGCTCTCTGACACCAGTAGGATATCTGGGCTCGGGGTGGTGCTGACAACGTCCCGGGGGGAAGGGTCCACAGAGAGCTGCCAGTCTTGGGCAGTTGACAGGATCCCTGCTGAGTTAGTTATCCTTCCTTACAGTTGTAAAATCAAAAAGGGATTAATTATTTTTCCATTGTTGGGTCTAAATTTCACTTTTTACTTGCCATCAGAACTTTCATTTCCTTTGACATCATTAAAACCAACGACAGTCTTTAATTTCTTAGATTGGACTTTTTCCTCTGTGCATTTTGTTGTTTTTATGATTCTATACTATTAAGAGTCCCTTAACTCCTCTTGTTTTTATCTGTTTTTACTTGATCCTCTCATATTTGTCACTGCAAATATGTCCAAAAAATACATTTTTGTTGCCTTAAAACACTTTTGAAGCCGTTTACTGAAGGTTTATTCGCTCATAAAGTCTCTTAGTGTTGACGTTAACCTACAGTTGAACCAGCTGATGACATTCGACAAATATAAACGTCAACCTGGGCTCAGATTATAGCGAGTTCGGGCAGATTTAAACCCGAATTCACAAGAAATAAAAGCTACTTTCTGTAAAATATGCTTGTTTTGTTTCTTTCAGTTAGATGAGAAAACTACCACTCCAATGCCTGAATGCTAAATATGAAGCCAGCAGCTAGTTAGCTTAGCTTAGCTTAGCTTAGCTTAAAAACTAAAAACAGACTGTGTCCAAAGGCTGAAAACTAAGATCTTTGTGTCGGTGTGGAGCTAAACAACCATATAGCCCAGGTGCAAATTACAGTGGCCATCCGAATGCATGGTTTATGAAATATGACACTACATTTGCTATGCATTCCTGTTTTTCTGCATCTTCATCGTCATGGATCGTCTTTAAAATGAGGATATTATTGATGCGAGATTCATTAATGAGAGCAATTCATCACTACAGTAAAAATACCGGCATGCACGCGGCTCTTGGCATCACCACCGAAGCACGACGGCACAATCTCAAATCTCAACTTTCAAATTCAAAGAGAAGAAAAACGCACCGTGAAATAAAACCACCGGACAAACTTTCCCACTCTGTCTGCATGCTGAATCACCATTAATAAATTTTTCTGTTTTGTAGACCCCGGTTCGCGTCCCGGTTAGGACGCCTGGGATCTTTCTGTGTGGAGTTTGCATGTTCTCCCTGTGCATACGTGGGTTTTCACCTCCTTCCTCCCACAGTCCAAAAACATGCTGAGGTTAATTGATGATTCTAAATTGTCTGTAGGTGTGAATGAGAGTGTTCTTGTCTGTCTCTATATGTAGCCCTGTGATAGGCTGGTGACCTGTCCAAGTGTCCCCTGCCTTCACCTGAGTTGGCTGGGATAGAATCCAGCTCCCCGCAACCCTCCAGAGGATTAAACGGTGTATATAAGATGGATGGATGTTTTGCAGACAGCATGCAGATGTTGAAAAGAAAAGAAGGCAGCTTTCTTAGAAATTTTTGATTTAAAAAACAGTAAGTAAATCCACTCTGAAGAGCAACCAGAGCCAGACATGTGTTCTACAACATATATTAGCCCTGATCAGATTAATGGTAATCCACCCATCCATCCATCCATCCATCCATCCATCGTCTTCCGCTTATCCGGGGTCGGGTTGTGGAGACAACAGACAAAGCAGGTCGTTCCAGACGTCCGTCCCCCCAGCAACACTTTCCAGCTAATCCTGGGGGATCCCGAGTCGTTCCCAGGCCAGACGAGATACATAATCCCTCCAGCGGGTTCTGGGTCTGCCCCGGGGCCTCCTCCCAGGCGGACGTCCTCGGAATACCTTCAAAGGAAGCTTCCCTGGAGGCCTCCGAATCAGACGTCCAAACCACCTCAACTGGCTCCTTTCATCGCAAAGGAGCAGCGGCTCTCCTCCGAGCTCCCTCCGATTAATGGTAAATTAAAGCTAAATCAAGAGTTTTATAAATGCTGTGGAACAATGAGTTCATTTCTGCACACACAATCCAAATAAACCCACATATTTAATTAACTGCTGTTCTTAATATTTGAGTTTTAGAAGTGTGGGAAGCCGAACGTCGGTTTATATGAGACACTGTGGAGTACCTGGATCCGGCAGCGACTCTGGAGCCGCTGCTGTTGAAGGCGACATGTGTGGCGTTGGTGGTGAAGCGGGTCAGGATGCCGTCTGGATCCCCGTCAGGAAACGTGTGGATCTGCACCGTGTTGTTGGAGCTCGCCGTCACCAGCTTTCCGTTCTGTGGAGAAGAGAACGCCTCAGTAAAGATGAACCACGCGTCATGAGTCGGCGTATCCCAGTCTACTGAATATATTTAAATAAAGATGGCCGACCCTGAGAGCCAGAGAGTAGGCCTTCTCCCCGACGGTGATGAACTTCGGATCATCATCATCCAGACTTTCCCAGATCCGAACATCTCCGTCGTTCCCGCAGGTAACGATGAACCTGAGAAAAGGTCAGATTTGAGGAATTTTGTGCAGCAGAAGGAAAAATACCAAATGTATTTTCACTTAATGGGTATATTTAAAGGGTTAACTTCTGTGTGTCATCAAGACTGAGAGCTATTTCAATGTAGTGCGACACAGTTTTGACAAAACACTGTTCACTGGCAGATTCAATCACAGCTGAATCACTTAATACAACCACACACAATCAACTGTTATCTTCAATATCGACCAATCTGCCTGTTATTTTATGCGTCGTGTTTAAAAAAATGTTAAAAATTTCACATTGGAGACACTTTTCTGTCACACGACATCGAAATATAGAAAATGGTCACATCTGAGAAACTAAAACCAGCAGTTTATGTTTTTTATTGATTATAATTGTGTTATTATCAGTATTTTCTACTCAGGGAAAAGACATGTGCAATATCAACTATATCTACTTTGCAATATTGCTATTTTTTACATTTAGAGGAATATGAATATCTAGATTTTCTACATATAGAAGACTCTGTACGAGATCAACAGTGATTGTTACTTCAGCCAAGGAGGTTGTGTTTTTACTGGTGTTTATCTGTTTGTTTGTCTGTTAGCAACTTTACGTGAAAAGTTATGAACAGATTTTGATTAAATGTTCAGGAAAGGTGGATGATGGGACGAGGAACAGATGATTAGATGTTGGTGCTGATCCGGATCACCGTCTGGATCCAGGAGTTTGTTGCAGGATTCTTTAGCATTGGGAGATAGGGCAACGTGCATGAATATGTGCATGTAACTCCACAATAAATGTCCAGGCTGCTTGGTAAAAATACAGGATCAGTTCCTGCTAATTTCTACAACATATCAAAATTTGATCTGGATCCGGGAAAAATTCCGGATACTAGGATCCAGAAGAGGAAAAACTAGAGGGCCTGTGGAATGGTCATCACTGTAAGGTAACAGATGAAGATCCAGACATGCAGCCAACACCAACATGTAGCTGAGACTCTGCTGAATCAGGAGGATCCAACAGATCTGTTGTAGAATCAACAGCTATGGAGCTGGATCCAGAAGAAACCACCATTACCCAGAAAGAGATTCTGGTGAAGAACTACTGAACTAATGATGATATCAATGTGAATCCAGATGCTAAGGGTTTGTTTTCTGGGTCAAGGAGTCTGATAATGTAGATAAAACAATCCTGGGACGATTATTTCTGGGTGTAAATCCCAATATGGGGTGAAATGAGCTGCTTGGAGGAGGTCTGTGCTCTCCGAGTGCTTTTCTAGTTATATATTTCTTGTTTATTTTGCATTTTAAACTGATGTTCCCCACATGTTTGCACTATCTCTTATGCTTTTATCTTATTTTATCTTATCACCCCAATAAACTGTCACTAAATTTTACTACCGTCAGTGTGCCTATATTGATTTTTACATATTTTATTTATTTTTTTACTTAATTTTATTTATACTGCAGCATTTTAATCCTTTTTTAAAAAAATGTACGGCATTAATTCGAAGGGGCAAGAGAATCTTTTCGGTTCCTCTGTATGTCCTGCACATATAGAGAAATTGACAATAAAAGTCTTCTATTCTATTTCACCAACAACAGGTGTACCTAATGTTTTGCCCAACACATTCCCAGCTACCAAGACGGTAGAATAATATCAGCTCATTGCAATATAACGCAGTCCGTTCCCGGCCAGATAGTTGATTTAATACATCAACAACAGAAACAGAACAATACAAGTTTTCTTAATTTGAGCCAAATCTGTTGCATTTGACAGATTGAAACTGTAAATATACAAAAATACGGTCGTGGAGTGGTGTAAGATGTTAAAGAGTTCAAAAGTAATACCACTGATGATCATGTAATTATATTTTAGCACCAAAATTACATCAACACATGACCCCAGGCTCATTTAGACATTATTATGAACACTAAGTCAAAGGTAAATATACAATAATACTGTAAAATAACATTTATAAATCAGTACTTTTACCGAGTCTGACATACAGAAAGTACACAAAGAAAACTTCCGGTGTCGCTCAGATTCTTTCTTTTAACATCAGCTCTGACAATCGGTGGAAAAACAAGAGTTAAAGCCTGTTTTTAATCTGTCACTTACCTCCCAGAGTCATCGAAGCAGACCTCGGTGTGTCCCTCCGAGTGACCGTAGCGCATCGGCTTCCTCTCACAAGGCATTTTAACAAACCAGGACACTGAGCACAGGAGCAAAAGCAAGAAATAACATGTAAAGTGACATCTGTGATACTTCTGTGCGGCTCGGCTCTCCTCAGCTCTGCCATTTTCCTCCCAGATAACCCAGACTAGCTAGCTGCACAGTTAAGCTAACAACAGTCAAATGTAGCCGCAGCGCTGTTTTCTAACTGCTCGGTCCGGCTGATAAACGGCGCTTTACGGCTTCAGAACTTCACTTCACGTCAACAAGAATAAGCTATCGAACTAGTCACGACTTTAAAATAAGATGAATAATCAGAGAACTCACAGCTTCGCCGCTGACTCCGCAGCTCCTCTTCTCCTGAATCTCCCGCGCTGCGTTGAAAACAAGGAAACGCAGCGTCACGACTCCCGCCAGCTACGTCATGACGCAACCGGAAGTCCCGCCCACGTTCTGAGGCACTCACACTCAGCTCCATAGACATATATACGTAGACGCCGCGTTGACTGCTGCTGCCTATTGGAGCCGACGTGCCTACGCGGCGGCCATCTTGGTGCAGTACCACTCGCCCTTACAGTGCATTACGTCTATAGAGGAATGACATGTCTGCACTATAAAAGTGATCATAAATCGATCAGTTGTCAACATGTATTGTTTGCTACAAACGTCAGACATGGAGGACGGACAGGCAGACATAAATAGAACAAAATCAAGCCTGAAAATGTTTAGATCTTTATTCAGAGAATTGCTTGTAGGTATATATTGCATTTTATTATTATTGTTGTTGTTGTTGTTGCTATTATAAGTATATTATTAGATCACTAACATTATAATGTTGCTATTATCATTATAATTTTATTATTAGATCACTATTATTATAATTAATATTGTTATTTCATGATCATTTTGTTATTATCACCATTATAATTATTATTGCTACTATCATGATCATGTTATTATTATTATCAATATTATTATAATTCTTATTGCTATTATCATTGTCATTTTATTATTATATCACTATTATTATAATTAATATTGCTATTATCTTTGTCGTTTTATCATTATACTATAATAATAATATTAGCATTTTATTCTTATCATTTAATTATAATTAATATTTCTATTATTACCATCATTTAATTATCATTATTGTTATAATAAGTATGGCTATTATCATTATCATTTTATTATTATCGCTATTATTGTGATTAATATTGCTATTATCATTTTATTATTTGAGTTGGGGGATTGTATTGCACTTGTTTTTTTATGGCCATGGCATCCAGCATCAGTGTCCCCCATCCATATTTAGTCTGGTCTTCCTTGCATCTTCTTCCCATCAACCGAAGTCAGCCACCTTTGTAAAAATTTAAAAAAGAGTAATTTAACCACTTTAACCCTAATAGAAGAAACTAAAGAGAGAAAATAGCATATCTGAAAGCACAACATGTTTCAGAATGCGTTATATGATGTGATGATTGATGTGAGCTTTTAGATTGGTAATTTTCACTGTCACAAACATACTCTGCAGGACTAACGTGGTTAATGTATTTAACAATTAGGCAACATGAAGAATACCGTTGCAGTGGATGGGGATGCAGGAGAGGAAGATGTTTAAACTCTCTCCTTCACATTAAGGTTAAAGACACAATACATGTACATATTAAATACATGCAATATCTATCATTAATCTTCTAACTGGTCAATCACTGCAGTCTAAGGTCTGTTTTTTCCAGACCAGGGACAGTTTATAGATGGAATAACATTGCATTTTAACCAAAATAAGGTCTCAAATTAGTTCTTTCACTAGTGAGCAGCTGTGCAATATGTGAGATAACGTAGAGTGAGCTGGTTTTATTATGGGAGTGGAGAGATTCAGTCCGTCCTCTCGGGATTTATTTCACTATTTAACAACCTGCTCACTTAGTATTACTTCTTACGTACACCTTACATGTGAAAAGTGATTCCACGGGATCTGGTTTGTGTGTTCTGCTCATTTGAACACCCATAAGCGACACAAAAGTCCGGCATATTTTCCAGTTATGCCGGAAAATATGCCGGCAGTTATGCCGGCATATTTTCATAGTTCTTCTGACATATCTTGTTGATATTTTTGACGCCTAGCATCGGCATCACACTGATCGCCAGGTCTCTGTCACTGCGGTGACAGTTGTTAGTCAGGTTGTTTATTGTCTCTCCTTCAACTACAGTTTCTACTGACATTGGTCTATGTCAGAAGATTGTCTGCTGACAACGTTAAGTAGAATTTATATTTGGGTAGTAAAACCGGCATTTCTAAAACATCAAAGCATCCTGTGTCAAAGCTACATGTGTGCCGTTTGTAACAAATCAAAGCGTTTGGAAATCGGTCAAAAATTCAGTGAATAATTCTACTTTAAGATTGTGGAGTACCTCTTACCTCCATAGACTTACATTCACTCCCCCCTCTGCTAGTCCTGCACCAAGATGGCGGAGCTTTAGGCACGTCCCTCCACAGTCAATGCGGCGTCTACGTATATATGTCTATGCTCAGCTCCTCCACCCCGTCCACACATGTCCTGGTTCCTCCCCTTCAGATCTGCACTCTGAAGACGGAGGGAGGAGCTGACAGGCCCCGTTCACAGCAGCAACACCTCATTTGTAGATCGGAGCTCAGACTAGTTTCATTTACCAGGAAGTGAAACTCAAACAGTCGCTGCTGTTGCTGAGAGGAGAAATGGCGCAGCGAGGAAATCAGCTGGATTCTGACAAATTCTCTTGTTCCATCTGTCTGGATCTACTGAAGGATCCGGTGGCTCTTCCCTGTGGACACAGCTACTGTATGGACTGTATTAAAGCCCACTGGGATGGAGAGGATGGGAAGAGAATGTACAGCTGCCCTCAGTGCAGGAAGACCTTCACAGCGAGGCCTGTCCTGCAGAAAAACATCCTGTTGGCAGAGTTAGTGGAGGAGCTGAAGAAGACTGGACTCCAAGCTGCTGCTGCTGATCACTGCTATGCTGGAGCTGAAGATGTGGCCTGTGATGTGTGCACTGGGAGGAAGAGGAAGGCTGTCAAGTCCTGTCTGGTCTGTCTGGTCTCCTACTGTCAGAACCACCTCCAACATCACTATGATGTAGCTCAACTGAAGAGACACCAGCTGGTGGAGCCCTCCAAGAACCTCCAGGAGAACATCTGCTCTCATCATGACAGGATGATGGAGATTTTCTGTCTCACTGATCAGCAGCTGATCTGTTATCTGTGCACAATGGATGAACATAAAGGCCATGAAACCGTCCCAGCTGCAGCAGAAAGGAAGAAGAAGCAGAAGGAGCTGGAGGTGAGTCGACTGAACATCCAGCAGAGAATCCAGGTCAGACAGAAAGATGTGGAGCTGCTTCAACAGGAGCTGAAGAACATCAAGGTCTCTGCTGATAAAACAGTGGAGGACAGTGAGGAGATGTTCGACCAGATGATCCGTCTGATCAAGAACAGAAGCTCTGATGTGACGCAGCAGATCAGATCCCAGCAGGAGGCTGAAGTGAGTCGAGTCAAAGAGCTGGAGGAGAAGCTGGAGCAGGAGATCAGAGATCTGAAGAGGAGAGACGCTGAGCTGAAGAAGCTCTCAGATACAGAAGATCACAACCAGTTCCTCCACAACTACCCCTCAGAGTCAGCACTCAGTGAGTCCACACCCTCATCCAGCATCAGCATCCGTCCTCTCAGACACTTTGAGGAGGTGACAGCAGCCGTGAAAGAGCTCAGAGACCAACTCCAGGACATTCTGAGGGACACCTGGAGAAACATCTCACTGAAAATCACTCAAGTGGATGTTTTACTGCCACAACCAGAACCAAAGACCAGAGATGGATTCTTAAAGTATTCAAGAGACATCACTCTGGATCCAAACACAGCAAAGAGAAAGCTGTTATTATCTGAGGGGAACAGAAAAGTGACATTTATGAGAAAAGACCAACATCATCCTGATCATCCAGACAGATTCACTGGATGGTATCAGGTCCTGAGTAGAGAGAGTCTGACTGGACGTTGTTACTGGGAGGTGGAGATGAGAGGATATGGAGTTGTTGTAGCAGTCGCCTACAAGAACATCTGCAGAAAAGGAAACTCAGATGAATGTTTGTTTGGACGAAATGACAAATCTTGGTCTTTATGTTGTGACATCAACGGTTATTCATTTCAGTATAACAACATCAAAACTCCCGTCTCTGGTCCTCGGTCCTCCAGAGTGGGAGTTTACCTGGATCACAGAGCAGGTGTTCTGTCTTTCTACAGCGTCTCTAAAACCATGACTCTCCTCCACAGAGTCCAGACCACATTCACTGAGGAGCCGCTACATGCTGGGGTTTGGGTTGGGTTTGGAGCCACTGCAGAGTTGGTTAAACTCCAATAGAGTGATTGTAGTGTGTGAGGGTGGGTTCATGTTCAGCCCTGATTCAACTCCATCACATACAGTTTACTTGTGTAGCTGCAGCCAATAATCAGTGAGACCATGATGGAACTGATTGATTGTGAAATGTCTCAGTGGTTTTTAAAGCTGCTTCCAGCTTCAGAAACGTGAACATTTGTTGGTTTTATTTTTCATTCCTGAAGAGAAACGGAACATTTCTGGGTTTTTTGGATTTAAAACTGTTGAATTGCTGAGCTGTGGGAGATGAAGATGTTTGTCTGTTTTAGTGTTTTCTGACGTTTTGAAGACAAAACGATTCACAGAGAAAATAACCGGCGTGAAATAATGTTCAGCTGAAGTCCTGGAATACGTAGATTGATGGTTTGTGTGCGACAGCTGAGACTGTTGTTGCTCCCTCTAGTGTCATCAGGAGACATGGAGTCAACTTTCACAGTTACGCTGATGATACACAGTTGTACATCTCCATGTCTCCTGATGACACAAGGCCAATGGATGCACTTTTTAACTGCATTTTAGACATCAAATCCTGGATGTCGGAAAACTTTCTCCAGCTTAACCAGGATAAAAGGGAAGTTTTAGTCCTCAGTCCAGAGGCTCAGAGAGAGAAACTTTTACCTAAACTACAGGAACTGTCTTTTAATCCTTCCACACAAGTAAAAAACCTGGGCGTGATTTTAGACTCTGAGCTGACTTTTATTCCACAGATCAAGAATACTATAAAAATAGGTTTCTATCACTTAAAGAACAAAGCCAGAGTCCGCCCTGTTCTCTCTCGGACCAACACGGAGACGCTAATGCATGCTTTTATTACTAGCTGTATCGATTATTGTAATGCCCTGCTTTCTGGTCTTCCCAAAAAGACTGTTTCAGGTTTACAACTTTTACAAAATGCAGCAGCTCGTGTCCTGACGAAGACCAGGAGGCGGGCCCACATCACATCAGTTTTAGAGCCACTGCATTGGCTCCCCGAGTGTTTCAGGATCGATTTTAAGGTCCTCTTAATGGTTTTTAAATGCCTTAATGGTCTTGGGCCTTCTTATCTTACAGAACTGCTTTTACCGTACGAACCCTCGCGGTCCCTGCGCTCCTCCGGCATTTGTTCTCCTGGTTGTTCCCAAAGTCAGGACACTCACATGGAGAGGCCTCCTTCTATTATTATGGCCCTCGCCTCTGGAACAGCCTGCCGGAGGACCTCAGGGCCGCAGAGAACGTTCATGTTTTTAAGAGCAGGCTCAAGACCCACCTTTTTAGTCCAGCTTTTAAATGATATTTATTTATTTTATCTGTATTCTATGTAGCGTACAAAGGAGCAGAACATTCCAAGCTATCAAGCAGAACATTGGGAGTCAACGCACAGATAATCCAGAAACTGTTTCTCAGGGCTGTAAATTGGGTAAGAAACCATTTCAAGAGACAGCCGACCCAAATCCCCCTTTTTGGAGACGACAGGATGTCTCCCTTCTGCACCAGAATCTGATAAGGGTCATAAAAGCGCCAAAAGGTGACGAAAACCATACACCTCGGGAGAAGAGAGATGACATTCCTCCTAACACAAGGAACTCTTTGATGATTCGAACTAAACACTTCTAAATAATAAAATCAAAGAATTCAACATCTCTGGAGTGATGATCCCAACATCTGGACTCTGTGATACCAGGTTGATCAGGACCAGCATGGAAGGAGAACACATTGAATCTGAAGTGTTTATTGCAATGCAAACACAAGAAACCGACACCCCCCTCCTCTCTGTCACGGACACCACCATAAAAGACACACAGTGAGAGGGAGAGAGATCTTTGATTCCCAGCATGTATACTTATAAGTCGAAATTTTTCTTATAATTGAATGTATATGCTTGTATCCGTAGTCACATTAATAGTTTACTTTCATGTAGCCTAGAAGTCTACTATTTGTAAGCTTATTCTTGTGTTATATCTTTTATTATTATTATCTCAGGAACCATGTGAGATAAACGTATCATGTTTGGTGTCGTTTTAATCACACATTTAGTGAGATTTTAGATCTGTGATCATCATAAACATTTAACAATCGAATTTGCATGTTTAAGAAATAACCTTAAAGTATGCTCTAAAGGTATTTGGCCTCTGATCTCTCCTGGACAGTGAAGCTCACCTCCCCCTGGGATGGACACAGCCACGATTGGTCAGATGCTGATTTGAATTTGACTCCAAAACTTTCTATATAAAAGGAAAGTCACTGGAATGCAACTTTGGCTTGTTTCTTTCAAAAGGGCTTTTACTTTTTAAACTTTCTTAGGTGGGTTTTTTCTTTCATTCAAGGGTTTACTTCTTTTAAGGGCTAAGTTTTTTTGGGTTTGTGTTTTTGTTTCTTAAAGGCTTGAGATTTAATTTTTCTATGATTAACTTGAAGTTAAACCTCTTCAGTTAATTTTGATAATGCAACAGCACGGACATTTTCTTTTAACTATGAGCTTCGACTCTTAGTGTTTGTACTTTGGTACATTTTTACAACATGACTACACCAAAGTGCCTCCTTGTCTCTGCGTTCCTGATCCGACTCATCCAGCAGATCATCACAGCTGGACGTCCTGCGGCCGTCTTCTCCCTCCATCAAAGGGCTACGCAAGTATCATTTCCTTTCTGCTAAACGGGTGAATTTATAAATTACGATTGGCTTCCAATTCCAAAGTGATTCTAAATTCATCATCTTTCTATCAGCTGCTTCCAGTGACGATCACATTTAATTAGTTTATCCGCATTCATTCATTCATTCATTCATTCACTGTCTGTTGTTATGTCATTGTTGTTTGTTGCTTGTTTGTAGTGTTAGTTAATAAATGTTTGTGTATAATTATCATCGGTTCTGCCGTGTATTTCTTTGTTTGGGAACTGGAGGTCAATGAAATCAGAATTTACGACTTTCAGCTAAGAGACTGATCAACTTCATTCAATTAAAGTTTCTTTGAGACTTAATCTAGAATGATAATTTTCTCAGTAATCTGAGATGGTGCCCCTTCATTAACGAGTGCAAATTTTAATTGTAAAGTGTAGTTACGCTACATTATATTGGTGCATACGTACGCTACATCTACTAATGTTTAACCATGATTTTATTGTTTAGAGCCTTTTTACTCGCCCTGCTATTCGGCTTCTTCTTAGTGTTCTTCATATCTTTACCTTTTCTTTTTACCGTTCTTAGGTTCTACCAGTGTTTCTTCAGAGGGAGCCCTCTGTGTCGGGAGCGGTGGTGGCTGTGGCTGCCTGGGTGTCGTCCTGTGGTGCTGGGAGGAGGTTGGGTGTCTCTGCCCCGCCTCCTCTGGGTGCCCTGTGTCGGTGCTCCTGGTGGCCGATCTGCTGCTCTCGTTGCAGACGGCTCCTCTGATGATGTTTCCCCACCTGGTTCATCCGTACTCAGCCTCATGTCCATTATTTTATTTTATTGTTGGTGCTGGTGTGTGTGTGTGTGTGTGTGTGTGTGTGTGTGTGTGTGTGTGTGTGTGTGTGTAGGGAGCGGGGTGAGGTTTGAGTGTAATCTTGTGTGTGTATGTGTGAGGGGCGGGAATGATTTTAATATGATTTTAATATGTAAAGCACTTTGATTTACATTCTCTATGAAAGGCACTTTATAAATAAAGGTTGATTTGATTTGTTGGTGAACAAGCAGTTTATCTGAATGTGTTTGAGTCGCTGTGGAATGCTTCCTGTGAGTTTATCATATAACAGGACAAAGAAATCCAGCATGTGACAACTGAACAGAAGCACTATGAACATTTTAGCAGCAGAGTTGTGTCATTTAACGTCTTTAAAGTCTGATCTCACAATATTATTCACCTTCATTAAAGTCAAATGGAGCTTTTAAGGGACAGCTGATTAAAATGTGCTCCAGGTGATTGGGTCTCTTCCAGCTCATTGCTGTTCTCTGCTCTCAGTTCAGTCATCAGTCACACTTTATGGATGATACTTTGACTTGTGACGGCCTGTTGTTCTATTGGTGTTGCTGTTTGTTTGGGTGGAGCTCCCTCCTGTGTCTGCTCAGCTGTTAACATGACTTTTTTTCACCTCGTCTGCCTGAAAGTGTAAATAAAGTTGTGAAAATGCAGGAGTGTGTGGAAGATGTGTGCCGTCAGCTGTTTAATGACTACATAGTGAGGAGTCCATATAAAAATCAAGTAAATGTGAATAAAGTTCCCCCTGACCCTCTCAGAATCAGCTCATTTACTCTGAACAACATCTGAAGTATGTTTAATGGATGCATGTAGAGTTTTAACTTTACACTGTGAATATTTTCACAGTTCCAGGCCCTCGAAGTCCATCTAGGAGGGTCAACATCTCAGTTGTGCTGCTTTTTCCATCATTTCTGAGCCTCATAGCTTCATAAATGCAGCAGATAGACTCATGAAATGTTCAGGGCAGAGAAACACCTGCAACATGTCCACTCTGAGATTCTTTTCACTGAAGGAATTCAAACCCTGATCATTCCTGCAGCATCATTTCCTGCCCCGTAGAAAAGACCAGCGTTGGATACGAGTGCAGCTCACCTTCAACAGCACCATCACCACAGCCGCTGGGAATGGAGGCGAACTGTTGCACCTTTGCAACGCTTGGTTTTAACTGGTCACATGACGTCAGGTAACCCAGCTCCTCCCAGAACCACACATCCAACGTAGATCCTCCTCCTCCTCCTCCAGTCGTCTTAACTCCACCACACCGCTCACAGCTGCTGTTCCTGACGTCACCAGGTTTCCCTCCCAACTCTTTCACCCCGAGGTGTTTCCATTAAAGGTGTGACAGCTGATCTGATCTGAAAAAAACAAGGTCCAGACAGGAAGAATTGAACATTTGCATGGTTGAAGTTCACATTTCCACCTGAGCTGCTTCCAAACTGGGCAGTACGAGTGCTGACTAAGACCAGAAGGAGAGCTCACGTTACACCCATGGTCACCTGTCTGATTTAGAGCTCAGGTTAAGATTCTTTCATTGTTTCCAGGACATTTTGTGTTTCAGATCCATTCATCACTTCTCAAAAATGTGGAAATAAACAAAGAAAAACATGTAAACATTGTTTTTTATGTGCTAAAGTTCCTCAGTCTGAGTTTGTTTGTTAATAAAACATCAGAATCAATGTCAATAATCTTTGTTATATCCCTGATTGTGATGATCAAAAGACAGAATTTATCATTTACCACTGATTATATTAAAGATGATTCCTTTTATATGTGTTTGTCATCAAAACAACAACAGTGACATCATGTAAACAAACTGGCATTTTAAAAAGTGGCTCAGTCAAAGTCAAAATAACGTGAACATGTCATATTTTCATGGTCGTATTTTTGACCAGCATGGTTTAATCATTAAAGAGATGTGAGTTACTGTTTAAACTGCCGTCTCCCTCCTCTTCCTGGAATGAATCCCGGCCAGATCTCCCTCCCCTCCTCCCTGCTCTCACACTCAGCTCCTCCACCCCGTCCACACATGTCCTGGTTCCTCCCCTTCAGAGCTCAGACTAGTTTCATTTACGAGGAAGTGAAACTCAAACAGTGGCTGTTGCTGAGAGGAGAAATGGCGCAGCGAGGAAATCAGCTGGATTCTGACAAATTCTCTTGTTCCATCTGTCTGGATCTACTGAAGGATCCGGTGGCTCTTCCCTGTGGACACAGCTACTGTATGGACTGTATTAAAGCCCACTGGGATGGAGAGGATGGGAAGAGAAAGTACAGCTGCCCTCAGTGCAGGAAGACCTTCACAGCGAGGCCTGTCCTGCAGAAAAACGTCCTGTTGGCAGAGTTAGTGGAGGAGCTGAAGAAGACTGGACTCCAAGCTGCTGCTGCTGATCACTGCTATGCTGGAGATGAAGATGTGGCCTGTGATGTGTGCACTGGGAGGAAGAGGAAGGCTGTCAAGTCCTGTCTGGTCTGTCTGGTCTCCTACTGTCAGAACCACCTCCAACCTCACTATGATGTAGCTCAACTGAAGAGACACCAGCTGGTGGAGCCCTCCAAGAACCTCCAGGAGAACATCTGCTCTCATCATGACAGGATGATGGAGATTTTCTGTCTCACTGATCAGCAGCTGATCTGTTATCTGTGCACAATGGATGAACATAAAGGCCATGAAACCGTCCCAGCTGCAGCAGAAAGGAAGAAGAAGCAGAAGGAGCTGGAGGTGAGTCGACTGAACATCCAGCAGAGAATCCAGGACAGACAGAAAGATGTGGAGCTGCTTCAACAGGAGCTGAAGAACATCAAGGTCTCTGCTGATAAAACAGTGGAGGACAGTGAGGAGATGTTCGACCAGATGATCCGTCTGATCAAGAACAGAAGCTCTGATGTGACGCAGCAGATCAGATCCCAGCAGGAGGCTGAAGTGAGTCGAGTCAAAGAGCTGGAGGAGAAGCTGGAGCAGGAGATCAGAGATCTGAAGAGGAGAGACGCTGAGCTGAAGAAGCTCTCAGATACAGAAGATCACAACCAGTTCCTCCACAACTACCCCTCAGAGTCAGCACTCAGTGAGTCCACACCCTCATCCAGCATCAGCATCCGTCCTCTCAGACACTTTGAGGAGGTGACAGCAGCCGTGAAAGAGCTCAGAGACCAACTCCAGGACATTCTGAGGGACACCTGGACAAACATCTCACTGAAAATCACTGGAGTGGATGTTTTACTGTCAGAACCAGAACCAAAGACCAGAGATGGATTCTTAAAGTATTCAAGAGACATCACTCTGGATCCAAACACAGCAAATACATGGCTGTTATTATCTGAGGGGAACAGAAAAGTGACATTTATGAGAAACAACCAACATCATCCTGATCATCCAGACAGATTCACTGATTATATTCAGGTCCTGAGTAGAGAGAGTCTGACTGGACGTTGTTACTGGGAGGTGGAGATGAGAGGAGATGGAGTTTTTGTAGCAGTCACCTACAAGAACATCAGCAGAAAAGGATACTCAAATGGATGTATGTTTGGACGAAATGACAAATCTTGGTCTTTATGTTGTGACGTCAACGGTTATACATTTCGGTACAAAAACATCCAAACTCCCGTCTCTGGTCCTTGGTCCTCCAGAGTGGGAGTTTACCTGGATCACAGAGCAGGTGTTCTGTCTTTCTACAGCGTCTCTAAAACCATGACTCTCCTCCACAGAGTCCAGACCACATTCACTGAGGAGCCGCTACATGCTGGGGTTTACCTTTACCTTTATGGAGACACTGCAGAGTTGGTTAAACTCCAATAGAGTGATTGTAGTGTGTGAGGGTGGGTTCATGTTCAGCCCTGATTCAACTCCATCACATTTTAATTTCTCCAAAGAGGCAACGCTTTGCTTTGAATCTTGTCTATTTCACAGACGACAATGTGTCTCTTTCTGGATCCAAATCACTTTCACTGTCCAGCAGGGGTCCCTCAAGGCAGCATTTTAGGCCCTATTTTATTTCGTATCTGTATTAATGACCTACCTGAAGTTTGTTCAAATGTCAGTGTCATGCTTGGAACTTAACATGAAGAAAACCGTCTGCATGATGTTCGGTAAAAAACCAGCTGAACTGCAACGGTCCAATGTCTTCCTGGAGGGGGTGGAGCTTAGCCTTGTCAGAGACTTTGACTACCTGGGACTGACACTGGACCCGACACTGACATTTAAGAAACACATTAAGTTCCTCACAAAGACTGTTGGTTTTAATGTGGTGAATCGTAGACAGGTGAGAGCCTTTATGACTCTGTATGCTGCACAGATGTTTTTACATCATTACATTCGTTGCACCGTTTTAGACAAGCACCATTTACTCAGTGTGGAGAATTGTGTTCATTTTAAATATGCTGGTCTGCTATATAAAGGTTTTGCATGGACTTGCCCCTCCTCCAATACAGGATTTTATCAAACCAAAGACTGTGGGTGGGATGGGCACCAGGGCCACAGTTCGGGGGGGCTGTGAGGTTCCACTCAGGGGAACCACATTTGGACAGACTGTGCTCTCAGTCAGAGGCACCAAGTTCTGGAATAGTCTCCATTATCAATAAGAGAGAGTCCAACACTGGTCACGTTTAAATCACACTTCAAACAGTGGATAAAGGAAAACCAGGCCTGTGAACATGTTTAGTGTGTTGATGTTGTTGTTGTTGTTGTTGTATTGTGTCATTGTGTTTTCTACTGATTTGTTTTTAGTCACCTGTCTAAAGGGACTACAGATGGAAACTAGCATCTTTGCTGTAATCAGGCATATTTACACTGTAAATGTTGCAGATGTTCATTTTCACTGTCCCTACACTGTAAAAGTTGACTCTACTTAAAAAATCTGAGGAAGCCGGTTGCCTTAAAAAAGAAAGTATAATGGACTTAAAGCTTGAGTTCAATACACTGAATGCTAAGTTGATTAAACTTAAAATCATTTGTAGTATCAATTGTTTTGCACAGTGATTACACTTTGTTTTTTTAGTTCAATATACTAAATTCCAAGTTGATTAAACTTTAATGTATTATTTCAATTGCTTTGTCCAGTTACTCCACATAAAACCTTAAAGTACTGTAGCACTTGCTTAAAGGTGGGCCAATTGCAAAGCTAGGTGAGTTACTAGGTTCTGGAGGAGTTGGTTAAGAACTGAGATATTTGCAATTTATAACAGCCGGCAGGTTTATTACAATTTAACACACACACACACACAAACAATGGTAAAAACAGTACAAAATAAAAGTTTAGAAAAACCCCAAAATAAAATAGTCTCTCTGCATAAAAAACGACAAAGTATCAAAATAAAATACAAAATGTCCAGAGTGTCTCTCTTTGAGACTTCTTCAATCCGTCCTTTCTTGTGTCACTCTTTAATGTTTTCTCTATATATATATACTCTACCCAGGTAGGATAATTGTGTGTTAATGCGTGGGTTCCTTAGCTGGAAATCCTTTAAGGCAAAAGAGTTGCTCCTTCCAATGACGCCCGAAACAGCTGGCCACACTGCCTCAAACGTCCATCCGAAGTCGTCCTCGCTGGGTCTGGCTCGCCATCACTTACAGCAGAAAATGTATCCAGGTGTCTGAACTAGTCAAAAAAAAACAGTCTGTACATACAGTACAGAATAATCAAAATAATTCATCAAAAAAATGCTTCCATTCCATATCAAACTGAATAAATGAGATCTCATCAAATCCAAAATCTATGTTTTTAGCTATTTTTTACACTGTTTTTAACCCTGTCATATTTAAGGCCCTTCAGTGCACCTTTAAGAGTATTTCACTCAAAAACTACTTTGTTCTACATATTAAATTCACAGATTCATTAAAATATCATATTTAACAATGGCAAAAAAAAAACATTTCTCAAGAATTAAATGATTTTAACCTTATATACATACATTTATCATAAATTAACCTTATACAAATACATTTAAACACAATATTACAAAACATTCACTTCTTCAAAAATCACTCCAACTGGTTCTAACTGGTTTTAACTTTATATACACCAACGTTAAACGGCTACGCTACCCAAGCTAGCGGTTTGCTACGCTATTAGCATCGTTAGCTACTTAACTCACCGGAGCGTAGACAGATGAAAACACCACTCGACTCATTTACCACCGTAAGAATGCGCCGCCGAACGGTAAACTAAACCGGTGGGCTTTTATCGCCTCTCACACTTAATTCCACAGCTAATTTAGTTGGTATATATCTATTTTTTCTGTTCTTCTTGCTCCGTCGCCGAGCTTCTGCTTCTCCTCTCTCTTCTCTCTTTCTCTCTGCGCGCGCTGCAGCAACGTCTGCTCAGAATAGCTGCGCAGAAGAACAAACAGAGCCGACGTGAGGGAGTTAACCCTTTAGTGGCCGAGCATTTCTATGCAGGTTACATAGTCAGTGACAGTAGTATTCTAATTTAAGTATAAGAGACAAAAAAACACAAAGAAGTTGCTTTAAACCTTTTGCCAAGTATCAGTTATCAGTTCTGCTCTTTCATGTTTGTTAAACACACACTTTTAAAATCCACAGATAGTTTTCATTCCTTGACCTGTATTTTAATTATTTTAAAAGGTATATAACATGAATAAATGCTACAGTTTATCCCTGTAAAAAAAAATGAAGCTCCCAACAGGAATTACCCATTATTTTTACAATTTAATGCTGTAATTCTAACCTCATTGTATTGTTTATTGCATTACAGGTTTTCTCTGTCTAAGTTACAGCAGTCTGTAAATTCTACAAAGAAATTTGAAGCTTTTCACATAATTTTACTTTAAAAATAACAGTTTTGTTTTGTTCTATATTTTGCAAAATATAACTGTCAAATGAACAGGGCTTCTTTGTTCTTCTGTTTATATTTTTATGATGTCAATTTTGCAGACATTTTTTACAGTGTGCCGTCAGCTGTTTAATGACTACATAGTGAGGATTGCATATAAAAACCAAGTAAATGTGAATAAAGTTCCCCCTGACCCTCTCAGAATCAGCTCATTTACTCTGAACAACATCTGAAGTATGTTTAATGGATGCATGTAGAGTTTTAACTTTACACTGTGAATATTTTCACAGTTCCAGGCCCTTGAAGTCCATCTAGGAGGGTCAACATCTAAGTTGTGCTGCTTTTTCCATCATTTCTGAGCCTCATAGCTTCATAAATGCAGCAGATAGACTCATGAAATATTCAGGGCAGAGAAACACCTGCAACATGTCCACTCTGAGATTCTTTTCACTGAAGGAATTCAAACCCTGATCATTCCTGCAGCATCATTTCCTGCCCCGTAGAAAAGACCAGCGTTGGATACGAGTGCAGCTCACCTTCAACAGCACCATCACCACAGCCGCTGGGAATGGAGGCGAACTGTTGCACCTTTGCAACGCTTGGTTTTAATTCGTCACATAAAGTCAGGTAACCCAGCTCCTCCCAGAACCACACATCCAACGTAGATCCTCCTCCTCCTCCAGTCGTCTTAACTCCACCACACCGCTCACAGCTGCTGTTCCTGACGTCACCAGGTTTCCCTCCAAACTCTTTCGCCCCGAGGTGTTTTCATTAAAGGTGTGACAGCTGATCTTCTGAAATAAAACAAACAGGTCCAGACAGGAAGAATTGAACATTTGCATGGTTGAAGTTCACATTTCCACCTGAGCTGCTTCCAAACTGGGCAGTACGAGTGCTGACTAAGACCAGAAGGAGAGCTCACGTTACACCCATGGTCACCTGTCTGATTTAGAGCTCAGGTTAAGATTCTTTCATTGTTTCCAGGACATTTTGTGTTTCAGATCCATTCATTACTTCTCAGAAATGTGGAAATAAATCAGGGGTGTCAAAGTCAAATGGACGGAGGGCCAAATAAAACATTTGGCTACAAGCCGAGGGCCGGACTGTCCAATCTTCATTGAAACCAAGATTTAACCTACTGAAAGCATAACAAATATATTACAATATGATTGGATAAATAAAGCAATATTTTCTTATGACTCTGTCAGTCATTTTTAATTTCAGCAGGCACAAAATACAAATGTCCTTTATATAAAAAACTCATAACATGAACATTAAATGTATGAAGTGATATTATTTAAGGCACCATCAGTATATTCTCTCATTTAGCAAAAATGGGCTGAATTTAGGCAACTTCAAAGAAATAAATAATAAACAATTTTCTATCATTCACTCAACTGAAATAATTAAAAAGAAATATTGCCTCGAAATACAATAAAATAAAGTGCAAAAATCTCTTGTTACTTAAAACCAATAGCAATTAACACATTGGACTGCATCTGTCCTGCTTAAATGTACATTGACTTTCCTTTCTGTGCTTTCTCTGGGTTAGTGTGAAAAAAGGAATTACTGATTAACAAATAATAACAATCAAAAGTCATTTTCTCTGTTAAATAGGAGACAATTTTATCAAAAGACTATTGTCCACTTCACGATCTATTTTCCATGAAAGGCCGAAAAACAAGAAACACTCCCAGGAACGGAGTCGGCAAACAAAAACAACATAGTCAACACAGACAAGAAAGCTTTAAAATCCCTGAGGGGAACAACCAAAAACAAGACCTTCTTTGTGTGCATATTTAACTTTTAAACTTGAACAGAGTATTAACTTCAAATATGTAATTGCACAGTAAACATTACTGTATTATTACTGTATTTACATACATTTATATACATTACTGTATTACTGTAACACTACATTACTTGTTTGAGGCTGAGGCTGATACTTGGTGGTGTTTCATCTTTTGCACAAGTTCATCAAAGTTCGGGGTCAGGCTCTGAGCTGAGGAAATCCTCAGAACTGAGTAAAGGTGTTCAGCAGTAAGTCGACTTCTGTGTGATGTTTTGTTCAGCTTCATTAATGAAAACAGTTGTTCACACAGGTATGTACTGCCAAACATAGACAACGTTTGAGCAGCCTGGGTGCGCAGCTGGGGCATTGTGTCGGGAAGGAAGCGCGCAAACTCCGCAGCACCCACTGCTTCGTATTTTGCCTTCAGCGCATCATCGCATTGTAGCTCAATCAACTCCATTTGGAGGTTTGGCGGTGAGCTTTCCACATCAACGGCAAATGGATTGCTGAGCAGTGCAAACCTGTTTTTTTGTGCTTCAAAGTCAGCAAATCGGTGTCGAAAGTCAGCAGCGAGTATACTAATTTTATCAGCAAATTCTGTGCTCGGGAAAATACTGGTAGATAGCTCATCTTTCATGGTCTGACAGCTTGGAAAGTGGCTCAAGTTTTCTTTCCGCATGTGTGCCTCCCACAGAGTCAGTTTGGTTTGAAACGCCTTCACTGTACTGTACATTTCAGAGATGACACGAGCCCGACCCTGCAGCTGCAGGTTCATTGCGTTCAGGTGACTCGTAATGTCACACAGAAAAGCCATTTTACACAGAAACCTTTTGTCTCGGAGTTGTGTTGTGTCTTTCCCTTTGCTGTCCAAGAACAAACAAATCTCCTCACGAAGCTCGAAACACCTGCGCAGCACCTTTCCCTGGCTTAGCCACCGCACCTCAGTGTGATAGGGCAAATCACCATGCTCCGTTTCTAACTCGCTCAGAAATGACTTAAACTGGCGGTGATTTAACCCTTTGGCTCTAATAAAGTTAACTGCGCATGTGATGGTGCTCATTACATCTTTCATTTTCAAGGCTTTACCACACAACGACTCTTGGTGTATGATACAGTGATAAGCTGTTAGCTCACGTGTGACGTTTTCCTTCTGCATCTTCTCCCGTATCTTTGCCACCAGTCCACTCCTATGTCCACACATCGCAGGTGCTCCGTCTGTTGTCAGACCCACGAGTTTTTCCCAAGGCAGCTCCATCTCGTTTACACATCTTGAGACCTCCTCATACAAATCATGTCCCGTAGTTGTGCCATGCATAGGACGTAGCGCTAACAACTCCTCTGTCACGTTTAGGCTGGAGTCCACTCCGCGGATGAAAACTGACAACTGGGCAATGTCAGAAATGTCTGTGCTCTCGTCCACAGCCAGGGAATATGCGATGAAATCTTTTCCCTTTGTAACAAGCTGCTCTTTTAGATTGTCAGACAACAGGTCTACGCGATCAGCAATAGTATTTCTGCTCAGGCTGATGTTTGAAAAGAGCTGTCTTTTGTCTGGGCAAAGTTCGTCACAGACTTTAAGCATACAGTTTTTGATGAAATCCCCCTCTGTAAATGGCCGGGCTGATTTAGCGATCTCCTCTGCTAAAATAAAACTGGCCTTGACAACAGCCTCGCTTTGTGACTTGGCTTTTCTGAACAGACCCTGTCGAGATTTGAGGCCTCGTTTTAATTCCTCGACCTTCTGTAGCCTTTGTTCCATGTCCAGAATCTTGTTTTTGTCTTTGTGTTTTGTTTCATGATGCCGTCTCATATTAAACTCTTTCATCACCGCCACACTTTCTCCACATAGAAGACACACAGGTTTTCCAGCTACCTCCGTGAACATGTACTCCAATTCCCACCTTGTTTGAAACCCCCGGTTTTCACTGTCCACCTTCCGTTTTGCCATTGTTGATGGGTATCTGTAAGATAACTTTTGCTGGTATGCTAATGACTGATGCTGAATGACTGCTGAATAAATTAAGCCGCCTCCCGCTATGCTCCCGCTCGGCGCGTCCCCGTTGCATTGTGGGAAATGTAGTATTCGTGCGTACATTATATCTGCGGGCCGGATCTAATAATAGATTAATATCATCACGGGGGCCAGGTAAAACCCTCTCGCGGGCCTGATGTGGCCCGCGGGCCTTGACTTTGACATATGTGAAATAAATGAAGAAAAACATGTAAACATTGTTTTTTATGTCCTTAAGTTCCTCAGTCTGAGTTTGTTTGTTAATAAAACATCAGAATCAATGTCAATAATCTTTGTTATATCCCTGATTGTGATGATCAAAAGACAGAATTTATCATTTACCACTGATCATATTAAAGATGATTCATTTTATATGTTTTTGTCATCAAAACAACAACAGTGACATCATGTAAACAAACTGGCATTTTAAAAAGTGGCTCAGTCAAAGTCAAAATAACGTGAACATGTCATATTTTCATGGTCGTATTTTTGACCAGCATGGTTTAATCATTAAAGACATGTGAGTTACTGTTTAAACTGTTGTCTCCCTCCTCTTCCTGGAATGAATCCCGGCCAGATCACCCTCCCCTCCTCCCTGCTCTCACACTCAGCTCCTCCTCAGCTCCTCCTCAGCTCCTCCACCCCGTCCACACATGTCCTGGTTCCTCCCCTTCAGAGCTCAGACTAGTTTCATTTACGAGGAAGTGAAACTCAAACAGTGGCTGCTGCTGAGAGGAGAAATGGCGCAGCGAGGAAATCAGCTGGATTCTGACAAATTCTCTTGTTCCATCTGTCTGGATCTACTGAAGGATCCGGTGGCTCTTCCCTGTGGACACAGCTACTGTATGGACTGTATTAAAGCCCACTGGGATGGAGAGGATGGGAAGAGAATGTACAGCTGCCCTCAGTGCAGGAAGACCTTCACAGCGAGGCCTGTCCTGCAGAAAAACGTCCTGTTGGCAGAGTTAGTGGAGGAGCTAAAGAAGACTGGACTCCAAGCTGCTGCTGCTGATCACTGCTGTGCTGGAGATGAAGATGTGGCCTGTGATGTCTGCACTGGGAGGAAGAGGAAGGCTGTCAAGTCCTGTCTGGTCTGTCTGGTCTCTTACTGTCAGAACCACCTCCAACCTCACTATGATGTAGCTCAACTGAAGAGACACCAGCTGGTGGAGCCCTCCAAGAACCTCCAGGAGAACATCTGCTCTCATCATGACAGGATGATGGAGATTTTCTGTCGCACTGATCAGCAGCTGATCTGTTATCTGTGCACAATGGATGAACATAAAGGCCATGAAACCGTCCCAGCTGCAGCAGAAAGGAAGAAGAAGCAGAAGGAGCTGGAGGTGAGTCGACTGAACATCCAGCAGAGAATCCAGGACAGACAGAAAGATGTGGAGCTGCTTCAACAGGAGCTGAAGAACATCAAGGTCTCTGCTGATAAAACAGTGGAGGACAGTGAGGAGATGTTCGACCAGATGATCCGTCTGATCAAGAACAGAAGCTCTGATGTGACGCAGCAGATCAGATCCAAGCAGGAGGCTGAAGTGAGTCGAGTCAAAGAGCTGGAGGAGAAGCTGGAGCAGGAGATCAGAGATCTGAAGAGGAGAGACGCTGAGCTGAAGAAGCTCTCAGATACAGAAGATCACAACCAGTTCCTCCACAACTACCCCTCAGAGTCAGCACTCAGTGAGTCCACACCCTCATCCAGCATCAGCATCCGTCCTCTCAGACACTTTGAGGAGGTGACAGCAGCCGTGAAAGAGCTCAGAGACCAACTCCAGGACATTCTGAGGGACACCTGGAGAAACATCTCACTGAAAATCACTGGAGTGGATGTTTTACTGTCAGAACCAGAACCAGAACCAGAACCAAAGACCAGAGATGGATTCTTAAAGTATTCAAGAGACATCACTCTGGATCCAAACACAACAAACAGATATCTGTTATTATCTGAGGGGAACAGAAAAGTGACATTTATGGGAAAAGACCAAGATCATCCTGATCATCCAGACAGATTAACTGGATGGTTTCAGGTCCTGAGTAGAGAGAGTCTGACTGGACGTTGTTACTGGGAGGTGGAGATGAGAGGAGGTGTAGTTGAAGTAGCAGTCGCCTACAAGAACATCTGCAGAAAAGGAAACTCCACTGAATGTTTATTTGGACGAAATGACAAATCTTGGTCTTTATATTGTGACGTCAACGGTTATATATTTCTGTACAACAACATCCAAACTCCCGTCTCTGGTCCTCTGTCCTCCAGAGTGGGAGTTTACCTGGATCACAGAGCAGGTGTTCTGTCTTTCTACAGCGTCTCTGAAACCATGACTCTCCTCCACAGAGTCCAGACCACATTCACTGAGGAGCCGCTACATGCTGGGGTTTACCTTTATGGAGCCACTGCAGAGTTGGTTAAACTCCAATAGAGTGATTGTAGTGTGTGAGGGTGGGTTCATGTTCAGCCCTGATTCAACTCCATCACATTTTCATTTCTCCAAAGAGGCAACGCTTTGCTTTGAATCTTGTCTATTTCACAGACGACAATGTGTCTCTTTCTGGATCCAAATCACCTTCACTGTCCAGCAGGGGTCCCTCAAGGCAGCATTTTAGGACCTGTTTTATTTCCTATCTATATTAATGACCTACCTGAAGGTTGTTCAAATGTCAGAGTCCAGTTCTACGCAGACGATGCTGTAATGTCCACACATGCCAAAAGCACACAAGGAGTTTCAGAAATCTTAACATCAGCCATGACTCATGTTCAAAAGTGGGTCAAGGAATCATGCTTGGAACTTAACATGAAGAAAACCGTCTGCATGATGTTTGGTAAAAAACCAGCTGAACTGCAACAGTCCAATGTCTTCCTGGAGGGGGTGGAGCTTAGTCTTGTCAGAGACTTTGAATACCTGGGACTGACACTGGACCCGACACTGACATTTAAGAAACACATTAAGTTCCTCACAAAGACTGTTGGTTTTAATGTGGTGAATCGTAGACAGGTGAGAGCCTTTATGACTCTGTATGCTGCACAGATGTTTTTAAATCATTACATTCGTTGCACCGTTTTAGACAAGCACCATTTACTCAGTTTGGAGAATTGTGTTCATTTTAAATATGCTGGTCTGGTATATAAAGGTTTTGCATGGACTTGCCCCTCCTCCGTTACAGGATTTTATCAAACCAAAGACTGTGGGTGGGATGGGCACCAGGGCCACAGTTCGGGGGGGGCTGTGAGGTTCCACTCAGGGGAACCACATTTGGACAGAGTGTGCTCTCAGTCAGAGGCACCAAGTTCTGGAATAGTCTCCATTATCAATCAGAGAGAGTCCAACACTGGTCACGTTTAAATCACACTTCAAACAGTGGATAAAGGAAAACCAGGCCTGTGAACATGTTTAGTGTGTAGTTGTTGTTGTTGTTGTATTGTGTCATTGTGTTTTCTACTGGTTTGTTTTTAGTCACCTGTCTAAAGGGACTACAGATGGAAACTAGCATCTTTGCTGTAATCAGGCAGATTTACACTGTAAATGTTGCAGATGTTCATTTTCACTGTCCCTACACTGTAAAAGTTGACTCTACTTAAAAAATCTGAGGAAGCCGGTTGCCTTAAAAAAGAAAGTATAATGGACTTAAAGCTTGAGTTCATTTAACTTAAAAGCTTGACTTCAATACACTGAATGCCAAGTTGATTTAACTCTTAAATCATTTGTACTAACAATTCTTTTGCACAGTGATTACACTTAGTTTTTTTCGTTCAATATACTAAATTCCAAGTTGATTAAACTTTAATGTATTATTTCAATTGCTTTGTCCAGTTACTCCACATAAAACCTTAAAGTACTGTAGCACTTGCTTAAAGGTGGGCCAATTGCAAAGCTAGGTGAGTTACTAGGTTCTGGAGGAGTTGGTTAAGAACTGAGATATTTGCAATTTATAACAGCCGGCAGGTTTATTACAATTTAACACACACACAAAAAAAAACATGGTAAAAACAGTACAAAATAAAAGTTTAGAAAAACCCCAAAATAAAATAGTCTCTCTGCATAAAAAAAAGACAAAGTAGCAAAATAAAATACAAAATGTCCAGAGTGTCTCTCTTTGAGACTTCTTCAATCCGTCCTTTCTTGTGTCACTCTTTAATGTTTTGTCTCTATATATATATATACTCTACCCGGGTAGGATAATTGTGTGTTAATGTGTGGGTTCCTTAGCTGGAAATCCTTTAAGGCAAAACAGTTGCTCCTTCCAATGACGCCCGAAACAGCTGGCCACACTGCCTCAAACGTCCATCCGAAGTCGTCCTCGCTGGGTCTGGATCGCCATCACTTACAGCAGAAACTGTATCCAGGTGTCTGAACTAGTCAAAAAAAACAGTCTGTACATACAGTACAGAATAATCAATATAATTCATTGTAACGAGGACCCGGCTCGTTACTACGTCACCCACACACCTGCACTTTAATAACACCTTTCACTTTGCACTGAGCACTTTAGATATTCATATTGCACTTTTTATGCACACTTCACTTTAAGAACGCTAATTTGCACAGAAGTAATTTGCACACGATTGTCGTTTTTAACAAAATAATTTATTAAAACTTTTTAATGTTGCCCCGTAGGGCCGGTCGGTGATGTCACTTCCGGTGATGGCGGCGCCCGGTCCTGCGGAGGCAACACGACAATTATAATGGGAACGTGCAATATTTGTGCTGTATTTTAAAATTAGATGTTCTTTTAGATGTGGTGTGCATGCAGTGAATGTTTGAAGTGTTGCAGTGTGAGTGAGTGGCGTGTGGTGTGTGTGTGCTTCAGTTTTAAAACTTACCGTTCTCCTCGTGTCCAGGCGGGCGGCGTCTGGCCAAAAGATTCCCGGGGGGACCAGACGCCGCTGAAGAACGTTCCGGCCTGGGCCAAGGGGGAGTGACGTCATCGGGGTGGATGTAATATTTTAGATCGTTTATGTAGTTAGTTTATGGTTTTGGTGGGTTGTGTTTGGGATTATTTCTTTAGTATGAGTTTGGGGTTTATTTATAGTTGGTTTATGGTTTTATAGTAGAGGGTTTTAACTTAGTTTTAAGAAGGCTAATGTTAATGTAACACCCCAGGAAATAGAATGGTTTTACCCACTCGAGTAGAGCATATAAAAGGCGCCAAATCTCATCACTTGTGTTCTGCTGCTGGAGAAGCCACGTCCTGATTTTAATCCTCTACTGCACTTTATTGCACCTGCACTTTTTTTGCCATTTGCACATTTTTTGGAAAATAAAAAGAGAAAGAAGAAATGGACCACCCCAGAAAAACTGTTTCTGCCTGACTTTTTTAAACTCACATCCAACCGCCCGGCGATCCTGCTTACATTCATCAAAAAAATGCTTCCATTCCATATCAAACTGAATAAATGAGATCTCATCAAATCCAAAATCTATGTTTTTAGCTATTTTTTACACTGTTGTTTAACCCCATCATATTTAAGGCCCTTCAGTGCACCTTTAAGAGTATTTCACTCCAAAACTACTTTGTTCTACATATTAAATTCACAGATTCATTAAAATATCAAATTTAACAATGGCAAAAAAAAAAACATTTCTCAAGAATTAAATGACTTTAACCTTATATACATAAATTTATCATAAATTAACCTTATACAAATACATTTAAACACAATATTACAAAACATTCACTTCTTCAAAAATCACTCCAACTGGTTCTAACTGGTTTTAACTCTATATACACCAACGTTAAACGGCTACGCTACCCAAGCTAGCGGTTTGCTACGCTATTAGCATCGTTAGCTACTTAACTCACCGGAGCGTAGCCAGATGAAAACACCACTCGACTCATTTACCACCGTAAGAATGCGCCGTCGAACGGTAAACTAAACCGGTGGGCTTTTATCGCCTCTCACACTTAATTCCACAGCTAATCTAGTTGGTATATATCTATTTTTTCTGTTCTTCTTGCTCCGTCGCCGAGCTTCTGCTTCTCTTCTCTCTTCTCTCTTTCTCTCTGCGCGCGCTGCAGCAACGTCTGCTCAGAATAGCTGCGCAGAAGAACAAACAGAGCCGACGTGAGGGAGTTAACCCTTTAGTGGCCGAGCATTTCTATGCAGGTTACATAGTTAGTGACAGTAGTATTCTAATTTAAGTATAAGTGACAAAAAACACAAAGAAGTTGCTTTAAACCTTTTGCCAAGTATCAGTTATCAGTTCTGCTCTTTCATGTTTGTTAAACACACACTTTTAAAATCCAAAGCTGGTTTTCATTTCTTGACCTGTATTTTAATTATTTTAAAAGGTATATAACATAAATAAATGTTACAGTTTATCCCTGTAAAAAAAAAATGAAGCTCCCAACAGGAATTACCCATTATTTTTTACAATGTAATGCTCTAATTCTAACCTCACTGTATTGTTTATTGCATTACAGGTTTTCTTTGTCTAAGTTACAGCAGTCTGTAAATTCTAGAAAGAAATTTGATGCTTTTCACATAATTTTACTTTGAAAATAACAGTTTTGTTCTATATTTTGCAAAATATAACTGTCAAATGAACAGGGCTTCTTTGTTCTTCTGTTTATATTTTTATGATGTCAATTTTACAGACATTTTTTACAGTGTGCCGTCAGCTGTTTAATGACTACATAGTGAGGAGTCCATATAAAAACCAAGTAAATGTGAATAAAGTTCCCCCTGACCCTCTCAGAATCAGCTCATTTACTCTGAACAACATCTGAAGTATGTTTAATGGATGCATGTAGAGTTTTAACTTTACACTGTGAATATTTTCACAGTTCCAGGCCCTTGAAGTCCATCTAGGAGGGTCAACATCTAAGTTGTGCTGCTTTTTCCATCATTTCTGAGCCTCATAGCTTCATAAATGCAGCAGATAGACTCATGAAATGTTCAGGGCAGAGAAACACCTGCAACATGTCCACTCTGAGATTCTTTTCACTGAAGGAATTCAAACCCTGATCATTCCTGCAGCATCATTTCCTGCCCCGTAGAAAAGACCAGCGTTGGATACGAGTGCAGCTCCTCAGCTCCTCCTCAGCTCCTCCACCCCGTCCACACATGTCCTGGTTCCTCCCCTTCAGATCTGCACTCTGAAGACGGAGGGAGGAGCTGACAGGCCCCGTTCACAGCAGCAACACGTCATTTGTAGATCGGAGCTCAGACTAGTTTCATTTACCAGGAAGTGAAAGTCAAACGGTCGCTGCTGCTGAGAGGAGAAATGGCGCAGCGAGGAAATCAGCTGGATTCTGACAAATTCTCTTGTTCCATCTGTCTGGATCTACTGAAGGATCCGGTGGCTACTTCCTGTGGACACAGCTACTGTATGGACTGTATTAAAGCCCACTGGGATGGAGAGGATGGGAAGAGATTGTACAGCTGCCCTCAGTGCAGGAAGACCTTCACAGCGAGGCCTGTCCTGCAGAAAAACGTCCTGTTGGCAGAGTTAGTGGAGGAGCTGAAGAAGACTGGACTCCAAGCTGCTGCTGCTGATCACTGCTATGCTGGAGATGAAGATGTGGCCTGTGATGTGTGCACTGGGAGGAAGAGGAAGGCTGTCAAGTCCTGTCTGGTCTGTCTGGTCTCCTACTGTCAGAACCACCTCCAACGTCACTATGATGTAGCTCAACTGAAGAGACACCAGCTGGTGGAGCCCTCCAAGAACCTCCAGGAGAACATCTGCTCTCATCATGATGAGGTGATGAAGATTTTCTGTCTCACTGATCAGCAGCTGATCTGTTATCTGTGCACAATGGATGAACATAAAGGCCATGAAACCGTCCCAGCTGCAGCAGAAAGGAAGAAGAAGCAGAAGGAGCTGGAGGTGAGTCGACTGAACATCCAGCAGAGAATCCAGGACAGACAGAAAGATGTGGAGCTGCTTCAACAGGAGCTGAAGAACATCAAGGTCTCTGCTGATAAAACAGTGGAGGACAGTGAGGAGATGTTCGACCAGATGATCCGTCTGATCAAGAACAGAAGCCTTGATGTGAAGCAGCAGATCAGATCCCAGCAGGAGGCTGAAGTGAGTCGAGTCAAAGAGCTGGAGGAGAAGCTGGAGCAGGAGATCAGAGATCTGAAGAGGAGAGACGCTGAGCTGAAGAAGCTCTCAGATACAGAAGATCACAACCAGTTCCTCCACAACTACCCCTCAGAGTCAGCACTCAGTGAGTCCACACCCTCATCCAGCATCAGCATCCGTCCTCTCAGACACTTTGAGGAGGTGACAGCAGCCGTGAAAGAGCTCAGAGACCAACTCCAGGACATTCTGAGGGACACCTGGACAAACATCTCACAGAAAATCACTCAAGTGGATGTTTTACTGTCAGAACCAGAACCAAAGACCAGAGATGGATTCTTAAAGTATTCAAGAGACATCACTCTGGATCCAAACACAGCAAACACATATCTGTTATTATCTGAGGGGAACAGAAAAGTGACATCTATGGGAAACGACCAACATCATCCTGATCATCCAGACAAATTCACTGATTATAGGCAGGTCCTGAGTAGAGAGAGTCTGACTGGACGTTGTTACTGGGAGGTGGAGATGAGAGGATATGGAGTTGAAGTAGCAGTCGCCTACAAGAACATCTGCAGAAAAGGAAACTCAAATGAATGTGTGTTTGGTCGAAATGACAAATCTTGGTCTTTATATTGTTACGTTAACGGTTATACATTTCGGTACAACGACATCCAAACTCCCGTCTCTGGTCCTCGGTCCTCCAGAGTGGGAGTTTACCTGGATCACAGAGCAGGTGTTCTGTCTTTCTACAGCGTCTCTAAAACCATGACTCTCCTCCACAGAGTCCAGACCACATTCACTGAGGAGCCGCTACATGCTGGGGTTTCGTTTTGGCTTTCCTGTTTTGGAGACACTGCAGAGTTGGTTAAACTCCAATAGAGTGATTGTAGTGTGTGAGGGTGGGTTCATGTTCAGCCCTGATTCAACTCCATCACATACAGTTTACTTGTGTAGCTGCAGCCAATAATCAGTGAGACCATGATGGAACTGATTGATTGTGAAATGTCTCAGTGGTTTTTAAAGCTGCTTCCAGCTTCAGAAACTTCAACATTTGTTGGTTTTATTTTTCATTCCTAAAGAGAAACGGAACATTTCTGGGTTTTTTGGATTTAAACTGTTGAATTGCTGAGCTGTGGGAGATGAAGATGTTTGTCTGTTTTAGTGTTTTCTGACGTTTTCAGGACAAAACGATTGACGGAGAAAATAACCGGCATGAAATAATGTTCAGCTGAAGTCCTGGAATACGTAGATTGATGGTTTGTGTGCGACGGCTGAGACTGTTGTTGGTGAACAAGCAGTTTATCTGAATGTGTTTGAGTCGCTGTCGAATGCTTCCTGTGAGTTTATCATATAACAGGACAAAGAAATCCAGCATGTGACAACTGAACAGAAGCACTATGAACATTTTAGCAGCAGAGTTCTGTCATTTAACGTCTTTAAAGTCTGATCTCACAATATTATTCACCTTCATTAAAGTCAAATGGAGCTTTTAAGGGACAGCTGATTAAAATGTGCTCCAGGTGATTGGGTCTCTTCCAGCTCATTGCTGTTCTCTGCTCTCAGTTCAGTCATCAGTCACACTTTATGGATGATACTTTGACTTGTGACGGCCTGTTGTTTTATTGGTGTTGCTGTTTGTTTGGGTGGAGCTCCCTCCTGTGTCTGCTCAGCTGTTAACATGACTTTTGTTCACCTCGTCTGCCTGAAAATGCAAATAAAGTTGTGAAAATGCAGGAGTGTGTGGAAGATGTGTGCTGCACTGTAAAAAAAATCTGGCAGCTTTGGTTTCCAGAATAATTCTGTAAAAATTACGATAGAAATGGAAACAGTTTTACAGGCTAAACTGTAAATTCTACAGTTTAAAACAGTTAAAATTTACAGAAAGAATACACTTGAATCTGGTAAAACTTACATTTTTTTTGTCAAATCAACATGAGCATGTTTTATTTTCACGTTTTTTCAGTAATATTTGCATTGAATTGTCGTTAACTTTATATCAAACTCTAGTAAACACTCCTGAAAAACACTGAGCAAACAACATTGTTTTGCTGTAAAAACCTAAAAATAGTAATGCCATTTTACTGATATATTTTGCATATTTAACTCAAATATGTATTAAAATGTGCTAAATTATGCAGTATTTACCAACTTTATAGCCATAGCAACAGCTTTTCTATTTGAACAGAATTTACTCAAATGCATGCATTTCAATCTAAAAACAATTTAAAATCCTATTCTCACATCATATTAAATTAATATTGAATATTTTAAATATAGAACCAGAATATAACCACTATGCGCAGTGAAAACAATGTGAGTTACACCTTTTGAGTCACCTTGCTAAAAGATTAGTTATAGAAAACACCAAAACACGTCTTTCTCTCCAGAAATTTATTCATCTTAGAGCAGTGAACAAAAATATCTCCCTTCCTAAAATACATTTTTATATTAAACAAACTCTGCATGAATAGTAAGGGACAGGTATGTTAACTTTCATGCTAAAGTGCCTTAAGGACAATAAAATGGAGCTGAATTCACTCTAAAATGTATTTTTTACAAATTATCCTTTTTTACTTAAACAATTTAAAGTAAACTCCCAGACCTTCAAACAGATTATTACCAAAAACACAAAGAAAGTGTACAAATATGACGTATTTTATAATTAAAAGGTAAAGCAGGACGTACTCAAAAGGTTTATTACTGGATACTTTCAAACCTGTCGGTACAAAAACTGTGAACAAAACACATCTCCTCACTGAAAGCACTTTTGAAATATGAACTACATATTACGTTGGCGAGTGTTGGGCTCTTATCAAAACTAAAAAAGAGAGAAAAAGCAAAGTCTCCTCCTTTAAAATGCCTTCTGGTCAATCAAGCCTCATGTCAACAGAGAGAATCTGGCAGCATTTCCTATCTTCAAACTAACTCCCTCACACTGTATGAAAGGTTATAAACGAGGAAAAACATCCGAACATAATTCAGTATCAACAAATATGGTAACAGTAAAGCATGCAAACCATCAAACAATCGTTGGGGCACATGGCTTCCCACAAATCTTACTCAGTTTAGTCCAAGTTCAGACATCACACCACTCATGATCCGCCAGTTCCTGAATCAAGGTGACGACTCGAGGGTTCACATTAAGGCGGGATGTGGTCGTCTTCTCCACTTTGGTGCCCTTCTCTGGGTGGATGGAGAAAAAAACATCTAGAAATATGAGGAAAAACAGAAACTTTATTAATGATAAAAAGCTTAATTCAAAGCACAGCTGTTATTAAAAGATCTGTTGCCTTGTAAAACAGTCAAAATGTACAAGTCCTATAAACCCCATAGAGCAGTGACATTAGATGTATGTCAGCTAAAATGAATTAAAATGGTGCATAAAGTCAATCTATAGGGCAAACCTCTGTAGAAACTCCAGTGTTGAATTATTATTATTATTGCTACTGTTGTCCTTCAGGTCTCAAGTGATTTTTTTCATTCAAGCTGATGCTGCACAATAATAATAATAATAATAATAACAATTCATCAAACTCTTTTTTTTTTGCTCACTGACGTATCTCAGAATGTGACAAAAGAAATACCTCTCAGCACTAATTGTGTTAAAAAAAATACTTTTTATTTTGACAGTGACATCATGTAAACAAATAGCCATTTAAATGATTTAATCCAGAAAATTAAATTAATATTTATTTGTCAAGTTCAGGATGATTTTGGTTGAAAAATAAAAGTAAAAATGTGGAAATAAACAAAGAAAAACATGTAAACATTGTTTTTTATGTCCTTAAGTTCCTCAGTCTGAGTTTGTTTGTTAATAAAACATCAGAATCAATGTCAATAATCTTTGTTATATCCCCGATTGTGATAATCAAAAGACAGAATTTATCATTTACCACTGATTATATTAAAGATGATTCATTTAATGTGTGTTTGTCACCAAAACAACAATAGTGGCATCATGTAAACAAAGTGGCATTTTAAAAAGTGGCTCAGTCAAAGTCAAAATAACATGAACATGTCATATTTTCATGGTCGTATTTTTGACCAGCATGGTTTAATCATTAAAGACATGTGAGTTACTGTTTAAACTGCCGTCTCCCTCCTTTTCCTGGAATGAATCCCAGCCAGATCACCCTCCCCTCCTCCCTGCTCTCACACTCAGCTCCTCCACCCCGTCCACACATGTCCTGGTTCCTCCCCTTCAGATCTGCACTCTGAAGACGGAGGGAGGAGCTGACAGGCCCCGTTCACAGCAGCAACACGTCATTTGTAGATCGGAGCTCAGACTAGTTTCATGTACCAGGAAGTGAAAGTCAAACAGTCGCTGTTGTTGCTGAGAGGAGAAATGGCGCAGCGAGGAAATCAGCTGGATTCTGACAAATTCTCTTGTTCCATCTGTCTGGATCTACTGAAGGATCCGGTGGCTCTTCCCTGTGGACACAGCTACTGTATGGACTGTATTAAAGCCCACTGGGATGGAGAGGATGGGAAGAGAATGTACAGCTGCCCTCAGTGCAGGAAGACCTTCACAGCGAGGCCTGTCCTGCAGAAAAACGTCCTGTTGGCAGAGTTAGTGGAGGAGCTGAAGAAGACTGGACTCCAAGCTGCTGCTGCTGATCACTGCTATGCTGGAGATGAAGATGTGGCCTGTGATGTGTGCACTGGGAGGAAGAGGAAGGCTGTCAAGTCCTGTTTAAACTGTTTGGCCTCTTATTGTCAGAACCACCTCCAGCCTCACTATGACTCACCTCCATTCCAGAAACACCAGCTGGTGGAGCCCTCCAAGAACCTCCAGGAGAACATCTGCTCTCATCATGATGAGGTGATGAAGATTTTCTGTCTCACTGATCAGCAGCTGATCTGTTATCTGTGCACAATGGATGAACATAAAGGCCATGAAACCGTCCCAGCTGCAGCAGAAAGGAAGAAGAAGCAGAAGGAGCTGGAGGTGAGTCGACTGAACATCCAGCAGAGAATCCAGGTCAGACAGAAAGATGTGGAGCTGCTTCAACAGGAGCTGAAGAACATCAAGGTCTCTGCTGATAAAACAGTGGAGGACAGTGAGGAGATGTTCGACCAGATGATCCGTCTGATCAAGAACAGAAGCCTTGATGTGAAGCAGCAGATCAGATCCCAGCAGGAGGCTGAAGTGAGTCGAGTCAAAGAGCTGGAGGAGAAGCTGGAGCAGGAGATCAGAGATCTGAAGAGGAGAGACGCTGAGCTGAAGAAGCTCTCAGATACAGAAGATCACAACCAGTTCCTCCACAACTACCCCTCAGAGTCAGCACTCAGTGAGTCCACACCCTCATCCAGCATCAGCATCCGTCCTCTCAGACACTTTGAGGAGGTGACAGCAGCCGTGAAAGAGCTCAGAGACCAACTCCAGGACATTCTGAGGGACACCTGGACAAACATCTCACAGAAAATCACTGGAGTGGATGTTTTACTGTCAGAACCAGAACCAGAACCAGAACCAGAACCAGAACCAGAACCAACGACCAAAGATGGATTTTTAAAGTATTCAAGAGACATCACTCTGGATCCAAACACAGCACATAGATGGCTGTTATTATCTGAGGGGAACAGAAAAGTGACATCTATGAGAAAAGACCAACATCATCCTGATCATCCAGACAGATTCACTGGATGGCGGCAGGTCCTGAGTAGAGAGAGTCTGACTGGACGTTGTTACTGGGAGGTGGAGATGAGAGGAATAATAGTTGAAGTAGCAGTCGCCTACAAGAACATCTGCAGAAAAGGAAAGTCAGATGAATGTGGATTTGGACGAAATGACAAATCTTGGTCTTTATATTTTGGCAACAACAGTTATACATTTTGGTACAACAACATCCTAACTCCCGTCTCTGGTCCTCGGTCCTCCAGAGTGGGAGTTTACCTGGATCACAGAGCAGGTGTTCTGTCTTTCTACAGCGTCTCTGAAACCATGACTCTCCTCCACAGAGTCCAGACCACATTCACTGAGGAGCCGCTACATGCTGGGGTTTGGCTTTGGTATGATGGAGCCACTGCAGAGTTGGTTAAACTCCAATAGAGTGATTGTAGTGTGTGAGGGTGGGTTCATGTTCAGCCCTGATTCAACTCCATCACATACAGTTTACTTGTGTAGCTGCAGCCAATAATCAGTGAGACCATGATGGAACTGATTGATTGTGAAATGTCTCAGTGGTTTTTAAATCTGCTTCCAGCTTCAGAAACTTCAACATTTGTTGGTTTTATTTTTCATTCCTGAAGAGAAACGGAACATTTCTGGGTTTTTGGATTTAAACTGTTGAATTGCTGAGCTGTGGGAGATGAAGATGTTTGTCTGTTTTAGTGTTTTCTGACGTTTTGAGGACAAAACGATTGACGGAGAAAATAACCAGCGTGAAATAATGTTCAGCTGAAGTCCTGGAATACGTAGATTGATGGTTTGTGTGCGACGGCTGAGACTGTTGTTGGTGAACAAGCAGTTTATCTGAATGTGTTTGAGTCGCTGTCGAATGCTTCCTGTGAGTTTATCATATAACAGGACAAAGAAATCCAGCATGTGACAACTGAACAGAAGCACTATGAACATTTTAGCAGCAGAGTTCTGTCATTTAACGTCTTTAAAGTCTGATCTCACAATATTATTCACCTTCATTAAAGTCAAATGGAGCTTTTAAGGGACAGCTGATTCAAATGTGCTCCAGGTGATTGGGTCTCTTCCAGCTCATTGCTGTTCTCGGCTCTCAGTTCAGTCATCAGTCACACTTTATGGATGATACTTTGACTTGTGACGGCCTGTTGTTTTATTGGTGTTGCTGTTTGTTTGGGTGGAGCTCCCTCCTGTGTCTGCTCAGCTGTTAACCATCACTTTTGTTCACCTCGTCTGCCTGAAAGTGTAAATAAAGTTGTGAAAATGCAGGAGTGTGTGGAAGATGTGTGCTGCACTGTAAAAAAGATTCTGTAGTTTTTACGAAAAAAATCTGGCAGCTGTGGTTTCCAGAATAATTCTGTAAAAATTACGGTAGAAATGGAAACAGTTTTACAGGCTAAACTGTAAATTCTACAGTTTAAAACAGTTAAAATGTACAGAAAGAAAACACTTGAATCTGGTAAAACTTACATTTTTTTGTCAAATCAACATGAGTATGTTTTATTTTCACGTTTTTTCAGTAATATTTGCATTGAATTGTTGTTAACTTTACATCAAACTCTAGTAAACACTACTGAAAAACACTGAGCAAACAACATTGTTTTGCTGTAAAAACCTAAAAATAGTAATGCCATTTTACTGATATATTTTGTATATTTAATTCAAATATTAATAATAATAATAATAATAATAACTTTATTACAGACTCAATGGTCCAGATAAGAGCAAGACAATACATACAAGAAAATATAAAAGACACAGTAAAAGAACCATACACAACACATTCACAATGCAATATGTACAGATCACTTAAAACATGTAAAAAGTCTATGAATGCCATGATTATACAATTCTCTGAGTTGTTCAGCCGACATATAAATTTGAACATAAGATTTCTCAACATGGCTTGCAGAGTATTAACACCTGCAGTCACAAACATCTCGCTGGCACTACACCAACGTGGTCTCCTCAGCAGAATTCTTAAAGCATCGTTGTAAGCAACCTGGAGTTTACGCAAGCTTTTAATTAAAATGTGCTTAATTATGCAGTATTTACCAACTTTATAGCCATAGCAACAGCTTTTCTATTTGAACAGAATTTACTCAAATGCATGCATTTCAATCTAAAAACAATTTAAAATCATATTCTCACATTATATTAAATTAATATTGAATATTTTAAATATAGAACCAGAATATAATCACTATGCGCAGTGAAAACAATGTGAGTTACACCTTTTGAGTCACCTTGCTAAAAGATTAGTTATAGAAAATACCAAAACATTATTATAACTCTGCTCCACCATTGTAACAAAGACCCAGAGACAACCACTGCACGGTGAGAAGTAACGGTTTATTGCCGATTAGAGGCAGTACCACGCTGCCGTCAATGCCTCAAACAAACACCCACGCAAGCCGGAGCTCCACAGACACCCCGCTCGTGTCAGCGAGCCTCCTCACTACTGGGGAGAAGGGCCGTTAAAATGCAGCTCAGCCGCTGATTGAAGGTGTGGCTCCGTCAGGTGGCGACCTTCAGCTCCTGATCAGGTACATCTGGTGTTGAGTAGGAGGGTCGTCACAACATGTCTTTCTCTCCAGAAATTTATTATTTTGTCTCAGCATATACACTATGTATAGCTTTAGTGTGTTTTTCCCACCAAACAAGCCAAGATTGTGCTTATTTTGACAACACACTGTGTTTCACAGGAATGACTTGGTGTCCGTTGAAAATGTACGATGGTAACGGATAAAAATCTACCAAGCTGTCTATGTTAAGACACTGCAACCTTGCACTCTGTCTTGTCACAGAGTACAGATGATAGTCAGAATGGTAGCTAGCTTTGTGCACGTCCATTACAAAATACACAGCTGCATCATTTTGAATTAAAATGATCAGAAGTTCTCCAAATTCCATTGACTCTTCATTTTTTGCCACAAGGAAATGGCCTTTTTTATATGATGTACCTTTGTAATGTACTTCTGTGGAAACACTTGTATTATGTTCTGAAAAGCCAAATACCCTCACCGCCTGTTTGATTGCATCACTGTGTAGGTTGGGATAAAAAGTACAACTGTTCATGACTTGCAGAAGCTGACCGAGTCCAGTTCCAGCTGAAAGAAATGCCTGAAACATCTGATGTCTTTATGACAAAGTAAGGCAGATGTTTTTAAAGTTTTTCAGGTGCCTGGCACATCTCTTAAAGTATGCGTGTTTACTTTCAAAACGCATAGTCCACACTGGGATTAAAGGACCAAAGTTCAATATTAGTGCTGAGTAGTGTCGCAGGAAATGGTGTTTTGGTTTTAGTGGACTTCCAGGAAACAAACACTTTGGTGATTCCAAATATTCTTGGATTATAATGTCAAGATAGGCTACCTGTGACAGTGAAATCTTTTGTGCACAAATAATGTCAACAATATCTTTAAGCTGGAGAGTTAACTGCCACACATTATCTTCTGCATTTTCAGTTTTGTCACCAATAAATACAGGCAACAACCTTAAAAAGTTCCAGTTCTGAATGGCCTGACCTGAGAGCTTGGATGCATCTGAGTTGACAGTGCATGGCTCTGAGAGAGCATCAGCTTCTTTGTACTTGAACTGCCTAATCCGTCGGTTTAAAAGTGAAAATGTAAACCATTTCTTTTTCTTAACAAAGTACTTCAAGTACAGTGCAACATCAGACGATAAAATGCCCTCAAAGATGTCATGGCCCAAACAAGGTGGGAGTCCAGGCTGGCAAACATGAAAAGCTTTAAGAGTATTAAAGACTGAGTTTACCTTTATGCCTTTGACTTCTTGGCCAATATCAAAAGAATCACAAGTAGAGCTGGTGGAAGGAGGACACATACCTGCATTAGCAGATGTGCTCAATGCAACAGTTTTTCTCTGCTGGGCTTCCAGCTCCAGCTGACGTAGACGCACGGCCTTGTCGGCCTCGATCTCCATTTTCCTTATTTCCAGCCTTAACTGGGCTTGCCGGCTCTCAGCCTTCTCTTAGGCCTCCATCTGGAGACGTGCCAGCCTAACTTTCAGTCTGGCCTCACCCAGAGAATCCGTGCTCACTGAGGGAGGATCATAGCGAGGCAAGGTGAACGGTGTTTTGAGTCGTTCACTCACCTCACTAGTCTCCCTTTGTGCAGCGTAGTCAGCAGCTTTCTCCTCAGCTGCAGGTGTGTGACTGTCAGCCACCTCAGCCCCAGGTGCACCCACAGGTGAATCAGGAAGCACCGGCAAAACAACTAAACCCAATTCCACCAACTTACCTGTGACTAATGATTTTAAATCAAACGACAGATCAAGAAACGGAACTTTTAGTTTTTGAAGAGAAATGTAAAGTAGTGAAGATGATAAATGTTAGTTTTATGAAGGGATATAATATGAATTAGGATTTTGAGAATTGTGATAAATATAACAGAACAGGATGACTCAGACGCACTATTTGTCCTTAATTTATTTAACTTTGTGATTTTTAAGCAGGACTGGCTAAAGTAGGCCTGCTATATGTTTTGTGTTCAGTAAAGTCAAAGTGAGTTTAGTTGCGTCTGTTGTAGTCAGTGACAGTAGTATTATAATTAAAGTATAAGTGACAAAAAACACAAAGAAGTTGCTTTAAACCTTTTGCCAAGTATCAGTTATCAGTTTTGCTCTTTTATGTTTGTTAAACACACACTTTTAAAATCCAAAGATAGTTTTCATTTCTTGACCTGTATTTTAATTATTTTAAAAGGTATATAACATGAATAAATGCTACAGTTTATCCCTGTAAAAAAAAAATGAAGCTCCCAACAGGAATTACCCATTATTTTTACAATTTAATGCTGTAATTCTAACCTCATTGTATTGTTTATTGCATTACAGGTTTTCTCTGTCTAAGTTACAGCAGTTTGTAAATTCTACAACGAAATTTGAAGCTTTTCACATAATTTTACTTTGAAAATAACAGTTTTGTTCTATATTTTGCAAAATATAACTGTCAAATGAACAGGGCTTCTTTGTTCTTCTGTTTACATTTTTATGATGTCAATTTTGCAGACATTTTTTACAGTGTGCCGTCAGCTGTTAAATGACTACATAGTGAGGATTGCATATAAAAATCAAGTAAATGTGAATAAAGTTCCCCCTGACCCTCTCAGAATCAGCTCATTTACTCTGAACAACATCTGAAGTATGTTTAATGGATGCATGTAGAGTTTTAACTTTACACTGTGAATATTTTCACAGTTCCAGGCCCTTGAAGTCCATCTAGGAGGGTCAACATCTAAGTTGTGCTGCTTTTTCCATCATTTCTGAGCCTCATAGCTTCATAAATGCAGCAGATAGACTCATGAAATGTTCAGGGCAGAGAAACACCTGCAACATGTCCACTCTGAGATTCTTTTCACTGAAGGAATTCAAACCCTGATCATTCCTGCAGCATCATTTCCTGCCCCGTAGAAAAAACCAGCGTTGGATACGAGTGCAGCTCCTCAGCTCCTCCTCAGCTCCTCCTCAGCTCCTCCACCCCGTCCACACATGTCCTGGTTCCTCCCCTTCAGATCTGCACTCTGAAGACGGAGGGAGGAGCTGACAGGCCCCGTTCACAGCAGCAACACGTCATTTGTAGATCGGAGCTCAGACTAGTTTCATTTACCAGGAAGTGAAACTCAAACAGTCGCTGCTGCTGAGAGGAGAAATGGCGCAGCGAGGAAATCAGCTCAACCGAGAAACAATCTCTTGTTCCATCTGTCTGGATCTACTGAAGGATCCGGTGGCTCTTCCCTGTGGACACAGCTACTGTATGGACTGTATTAAAGCCCACTGGGATGGAGAGGATGGGAAGAGAATGTACAGCTGCCCTCAGTGCAGGAAGACCTTCACAGCGAGGCCTGTCCTGCAGAAAAACGTCCTGTTGGCAGAGTTAGTGGAGGAGCTGAAGAAGACTGGACTCCAAGAAGCTGCTGCTGATCACTGCTATGCTGGAGATGAAGATGTGGCCTGTGATGTGTGCACTGGGAGGAAGAGGAAGGCTGTCAAGTCCTGTCTGGTCTGTCTGGTCTCCTACTGTCAGAACCACCTCCAACGTCACTATGATGTAGCTCAACTGAAGAGACACCAGCTGGTGGAGCCCTCCAAGAACCTCCAGGAGAACATCTGCTCTCATCATGACAGGATGATGAAGATTTTCTGTCGCACTGATCAGCAGCTGATCTGTTATCTGTGCACAATGGATGAACATAAAGGCCATGAAACCGTCCCAGCTGCAGCAGAAAGGAAGAAGAAGCAGAAGGAGCTGGAGGTGAGTCGACTGAACATCCAGCAGAGAATCCAGGACAGACAGAAAGATGTGGAGCTGCTTCAACAGGAGCTGAAGAACATCAAGGTCTCTGCTGATAAAACAGTGGAGGACAGTGAGGAGATGTTCGACCAGATGATCCGTCTGATCAAGAACAGAAGCTCTGATGTGACGCAGCAGATCAGATCCCAGCAGGAGGCTGAAGTGAGTCGAGTCAAAGAGCTGGAGGAGAAGCTGGAGCAGGAGATCAGAGATCTGAAGAGGAGAGACGCTGAGCTGAAGAAGCTCTCAGATACAGAAGATCACAACCAGTTCCTCCACAACTACCCCTCAGAGTCAGCACTCAGTGAGTCCACACCCTCATCCAGCATCAGCATCCGTCCTCTCAGACACTTTGAGGAGGTGACAGCAGCCGTGAAAGAGCTCAGAGACCAACTCCAGGACATTCTGAGGGACACCTGGACAAACATCTCACAGAAGATCACTCAAGTGGATGTTTTACTGTCAGAAGCAGAACCAAAGACCAGAGATGGATTCTTAAAGTATTCAAGAGACATCACTCTGGATCCAAACACAGCAAACACATATCTGTTATTATCTGAGGGGAACAGAAAAGTGACACGAATGGGAAAAGACCAACATCATCCTGATCATCCAGACAGATTCACTGATTATTTTCAGGTCCTGAGTAGAGAGAGTCTGACTGGACGTTGTTACTGGGAGGTGGACAGGAGAGGAATAATAGTTGAAGTAGCAGTCGCCTACAAGAACATCTGCAGAAAAGGAAACTCAGATGAATGTGGATTTGGACGAAATGACAAATCTTGGTCTTTATATTGTGGCAACAACAGTTATACATTTCTGTATAACAACATCCAAACTCTCGTCTCTGGTCCTCGGTCCTCCAGAGTGGGAGTTTACCTGGATCACAGAGCAGGTGTTCTGTCTTTCTACAGCGTCTCTGAAACCATGACTCTCCTCCACAGAGTCCAGACCACATTCACAGAGGAGCCACTACATGCTGGGGTTCTGTTTTACTGTTATGAAGCCACTGCAGAGTTGGTTAAACTCCAGTAGAGTGATTGTAGTGTGTGAGGGTGGGTTCATGTTCAGCCCTGATTCAACTCCATCACATACAGTTTACTTGTGTAGCTGCAGCCAATAATCAGTGAGACCATGATGGACCTGATTGATTGTGAAATGTCTCAGTGGTTTTTAAAGCTGCTTCCAGCTTCAGAAACGTGAACATTTGTTGGTTTTATTTTTCATTCCTGAAGAGAAACGGAACATTTCTGGGTTTTTTGGATTTAAACTGTTGAATTGCTGAGCTGTGGGAGACGAAGATGTTTGTCTGTTTTAGTGTTTTCTGACGTTTTAAGAAGAAAACGATTGACGGAGAAAATAACCGGCGTGAAATAATGTTCAGCTGAAGTCCTGGAATACGTAGATTGATGGTTTGTGTGCGACGGCTGAGACTGTTGTTGGTGAACAAGCAGTTTATCTGAATGTGTTTGAGTCGCTGTGGAATGCTTCCTGTGAGTTTATCATATAACAGGACAAAGAAATCCAGCATGTGACAACTGAACAGAAGCACTATGAACATTTTAGCAGCAGAGTTCTGTCATTTAACGTCTTTAAAGTCTCATCTCACAATATTATTCACCTTCATTAAAGTCAAATGGAGCTTTTAAGGGACAGCTGATTAAAATGTGCTCCAGGTGATTGGGTCTCTTCCAGCTCATTGCTGTTCTCTGCTCTCAGTTCAGTCATCAGTCACACTTTATGGATGATACTTTGACTTGTGACGGCCTGTTGTTTTATTGGTGTTGCTGTTTGTTTGGGTGGAGCTCCCTCCTGTGTCTGCTCAGCTGTTAACATGACTTTTGTTCACCTCGTCTGTCTGAAAATGCAAATAAAGTTGTGAAAATGCAGGAGTGTGTGGAAGATGTGTGCTGTCAGCTGTTTAATGACTACATAGTGAGGATTGCATATAAAAATCAAGTAAATGTGAATAAAGTTCCCCCTGAGCCTCTCAGAATCAGCTCATTTACTCTGAACAACATCTGAAGTATGTTTAATGGATGCATGTAGAGTTTTGTTTTAAAATATTTATTGGTTTTCTAACAGATAGCAGTTAAGGTATTTGAGAAAGGAAAAAGAACAAGGAATAAAGAAAAGCCCGTTGATAGGGTCAATATAATAAGTCACTGCCATTGTTATCTTTGTTTTCACCCTGTTATCTCTCTTCTCCCCACCCTACTCCCAGTTAGCAGACTAAATACATAGAGTTGTTCAAACAAAATAACTAGCATACATATACAAAGCACAGGCAGAAAAACAAACAAACAAACAAAAACATACACTCATTCATTCATTCACTCATTCTAGTCAAACCCAGAAATCTCAAGATCACTATTAATTCATGCAGAACACATCTTAAGACATTTTGACATTTTGTACAAGACACAAAATTCCAAATAGGACAAAGATATAATTCATTGTACAGCCAGACATGAAAATTAAAATATTGTTCTTATAAGAAGATTTCAATTCTTTTAATCAGGTTTGACCAACAGTTGATGTTTTGTACTTTAGCAGAGTGTAATCGTGCTGTCGAGAGCTCCAGCTGTGCAACATCCTTAAAGGAAGAAAGCCATTCCTTGGTCGATAGTACATGTGGGGTTTTCCAGCGGCAACCTATTATCCTTTTGGCTGCTGTAAGCCCCGCCAGCAAAAGACGGCTGTTATTTATTGTTAATTGCATAGAAGAGAAGTCATTGAGTAACAGTAAAGACGGTGAACAGGGAACAGCTCTCTCCATAACATCAGATAATATATTAGAAATGTTCTTCCATAAACTGTTGACTTCCAGGCACTGAATGAAAACATGCACCAATGGTATTGCCTGGGCAGAAATCACAGAATGGGTTATTTTTAAGTTTCATTTGATGAAGTCTTTGAGGTGTAAAATAAGATCGATGGATAAATTTATAGTGAATCATCTGATGGTTTGGATTTCTGGATGAAATGGTGATATTAGACCAGATAGATTGCCAGTTTAGTTCTGAGGGAACATCAATATCACTTTTCCAGATTCTGTCTAAAGGCAGATGTTTATAAGAAGCCTCAGCTATCAGTTTGTATAGGTCAGAGGCTGTACCTTTGTTTTTATCTTTAGTGCTCAATTTCATGTGGAATGGATGATCTTCTAGTTCAGAGTCCCACCTTCAGCGCACATTGCTGCACGTAGCTGTAGATAAAAGAAAAAGGAAGTTCCCGGAAGGTCAAAAAGTCTTTGTAGTTCCTGGAATTCAAGGAGACCTGGTTTCCCTGTAATGTCTTGAAGCGTGTTTATTCCTCTATCACTCCACTGGGGAAAGGAAATTGGTTTCCCGTCTATCAGAAGACCAAAATTATGAAATATGGGAGACTGACGGAAAAATTTAGAAGGTATTTTTGCAAGTTGTTGGACTTTACCCCAAACATTGAGAAGGTGGGAAATAATTGGTCCGGAATCCTGTTTCACTACCTCATGTATTATATTGGAATATATCAGATTATGAAGTTTGTATGGACATGTTAACTTTTCCTCAATGGGGCGCCATGAAACCAGACTATTGGGATTTAGCAAGTGAACGTAGGACAAAGCTCCATGAATACCACTCAAAATTGGGCAGGTTCACACCTCCTGCTGATTTGTGCCTGTGCAACGTGGATGTTTTAATTCTGGATTTTTTATTATTCCAGACAAACTGGTTTATTGTGGAGTGTAACTTTTTCCAATAATTATTTGGAGGTAACATTGAACTTATGAAATCTACCCGTTGCAAGATGTTCATCTTAATCACCGATAATCTAGACTGGAAGGAAATAGGGAGTTTTCCCCATTTCATTAAATCTTCCTGCACATCCTGCAAAATCTTGTTATAATTGTTTATAGTTATTAAATCCAAAGAAGGAAAAATAGAAACACCTAAATATTTAAAGTTAGTAACAACAGGTATAGGAAATTTTAAAGTGAGAGTCTGATCACTTCTCTCACCCAGTGGCATTAATGCTGACTTGCTCCAGTTGATTTTATATCCAGAAATTTTACGAAAGGTGTTAAATATTTTCATCAGGTGTGGAAGGGATTTTGACAGATTCCTTATGAAAATCAAGATATCATCTGCAAAAAGAGAAATAACATGTGGTGTGCCAAATACTCTGATGGGCTCTATAACCTCTGATTGCCTTATTGCCTGAGCTACAGGCTCTAATGACAGCGAAAATAAAAGGGCGGACAAAGGGCATCCTTGGCGTGAAGATCTAGACACTGGGAACCTCGAGGAACAGATATTACCAGTTATCACTACAGCAGAAGGGTTAACATAAAACAGTCTGATCATAAAAATATAATTATCACTAAAGCCCATGTGTCGGAGCACAGACCACAAGTAGCACCACTCCAGCCGGTCAAAAGCTTTCTCCGCCTCCAAAGAAAGAACAGAACTGTTATTTCTTGAATTGGAGTTCATGATATGGAGTAGGCGACGGACATTATCCCAAGCTAGTCTTGATTTAATGAACCCGGTCTGATCATGGTGAACAAGATGGGGCATGTAGCGCTCTAACCTGGATGCCAAAACCTTTGCATACAGTTTGATTTCAGAGTTAAGAAGACTTAGAGGTCTGTAAGATGAGCGATCAACAGGAGGGTTATCCTTCTTCAAAAGAAGAGAAATTATAGCCATAATAGAACTAGTAGAGAAAGATCCTTTACAAATAGAAGACTTTATCATATCCAACAAATAAGGGCCGAGTAGAGGCCAAAAAGCCATATATAACTCCAGGGGTAAACCATCAATGCCTGGTGATCGGCCTTTATTCATTGATTTGATAGCTTGGCCTGGTTCTTCTAGAGTAATGGGTGCCTCTAATGAGTGTACGGCATCCGGGGGCAGTTTTGATAAAGATAGCCAATTCAAAAAGTCATTACAGATATTTTCCTCATAACCCACCTCTGATGTGTATAATTTTTGGAAAAATGCTTTAAATGTATCATTGATCTTTACTGGATCAGAGGTTAAACCTCCTTCTTCAGTTCTAAGTGTCGCAATATTTGCTAATTGATTATTTGCTCTTAATTTGAGCGCAAGAAGACGGCATGTAGAGTTTTAACTTTACACTGTGAATATTTTCACAGTTCCAGGCCCTTGAAGTCCATCTAGGAGGGTCAACATCTAAGTTGTGCTGCTTTTTCCATCATTTCTGAGCCTCATAGCTTCATAAATGCAGCAGATGGACTCATGAAATGTTCAGGGCAGAGAAACACCTGCAACATGTCCACTCTGAGATTCTTTTCACTGAAGGAATTCAAACCCTGATCATTCCTGCAGCATCATTTCCTGCCCCGTAGAAAAGACCAGCGTTGGATACGAGTGCAGCTCCTCAGCTCCTCCTCAGCTCCTCCTCAGCTCCTCCACCCCGTCCACACATGTCCTGGTTCCTCCCCTTCAGATCTGCACTCTGAAGACGGAGGGAGGAGCTGACAGGCCCCGTTCACAGCAGCAACACGTCATTTGTAGATCGGAGCTCAGACTAGTTTCATTTACCAGGAAGTGAAAGTCAAACAGTCACTGCTGCTGCTGAGAGGAGAAATGGCGCAGCGAGGAAATCAGCTGGATTCTGACAAATTCTCTTGTTCCATCTGTCTGGATCTACTGAAGGATCCGGTGGCTCTTCCCTGTGGACACAGCTACTGTATGGACTGTATTAAAAAACACTGGGATGGAGAGAATGGGAAGAGAATGTACAGCTGCCCTCAGTGCAGGAAGACCTTCACAGCGAGGCCTGTCCTGCAGAAAAACGTCCTGTTGGCAGAGTTAGTGGAGGAGCTGAAGAAGACTGGACTCCAAGCTGCTGCTGCTGATCACTGCTATGCTGGAGATGAAGATGTGGCCTGTGATGTGTGCACTGGGAGGAAGAGGAAGGCTGTCAAGTCCTGTCTGGTCTGTTTGGCCTCTTATTGTCAGAACCACCTCCAGCCTCACTATGACTCACCTCCATTCCAGAAACACCAGCTGGTGGAGCCCTCCAAGAACCTCCAGGAGAACATCTGCTCTCATCATGATGAGGTGATGAAGATTTTCTGTCTCACTGATCAGCAGCTGATCTGTTATCTGTGCACAATGGATGAACATAAAGGCCATGAAACCGTCCCAGCTGCAGCAGAAAGGAAGAAGAAGCAGAAGGAGCTGGAGGTGAGTCGACTGAACATCCAGCAGAGAATCCAGGACAGACAGAAAGATGTGGAGCTGCTTCAACAGGAGCTGAAGAACATCAAGGTCTCTGCTGATAAAACAGTGGAGGACAGTGAGGAGATGTTCGACCAGATGATCCGTCTGATCAAGAACAGAAGCTCTGATGTGACGCAGCAGATCAGATACCAGCAGGAGGCTGAAGTGAGTCGAGTCAAAGAGCTGGAGGAGAAGCTGGAGCAGGAGATCAGAGATCTGAAGAGGAGAGACGCTGAGCTGAAGAAGCTCTCAGATACAGAAGATCACAACCAGTTCCTCCACAACTACCCCTCAGAGTCAGCACTCAGTGAGTCCACACCCTCATCCAGCATCAGCATCCGTCCTCTCAGACACTTTGAGGAGGTGACAGCAGCCGTGAAAGAGCTCAGAGACCAACTCCAGGACATTCTGAGGGACACCTGGACAAACATCTCACAGAAAATCACTGGAGTGGATGTTTTACTGTCAGAACCAGAACCAAAGACCAGAGATGGATTCTTAAAGTATTCAAGAGACATCACTCTGGATCCAAACACAGCACACACATATCTGTTATTATCTGAGGGGAACAGAAAAGTGACACGAATGGTAGAAGACCAACATCATCCTGATCATCCAGACAGATTCACTGGACGTTGGCAGGTTCTGAGTAGAGAGAGTCTGACTGGACGTTGTTACTGGGAGGTGGAGATGAGAGGAGGTGAAGTAGCAGTCGCCTACAAGAACATCTGCAGAAAAGGAATCCAAGATGAATGTTTGTTTGGACGAAATGACAAATCTTGGTCTTTATATTGTGACGCCAACGGTTATACATTTCAGTACAAAAACATCCAAACTCCCGTCTCTGGTCCTCGGTCCTCCAGAGTGGGAGTTTACCTGGATCACAGAGCAGGTGTTCTGTCTTTCTACAGCGTCTCTGAAACCATGACTCTCCTCCACAGAGTCCAGACCACATTCACTGAGGAGCCGCTACATGCTGGGGTTTGGCTTTGGTTTGGAGCCACTGCAGAGTTGGTTAAACTCCAATAGAGTGATTGTAGTGTGTGAGGGTGGGTTCATGTTCAGCCCTGATTCAACTCCATCACATACAGTTTACTTGTGTAGCTGCAGCCAATAATCAGTGAGACCATGATGGAACTGATTGATTGTGAAATGTCTCAGTGGTTTTTAAAGCTGCTTCCAGCTTCAGAAACTTGAACATTTGTTGGTTTTATTTTTCATTCCTGAAGAGAAACGGAACATTTCTGGGTTTTTTTGGATTTAAACTGTTTAATTGCTGAGCTGTGGGAGATGAAGATGTTTGTCTGTTTTAGTGTTTTCTGACGTTTTGAGAAAATAACCGGCGTGAAATAATGTTCAGCTGAAGTCCTGGAATACGTAGATTGATGGTTTGTGTGCGACGGCTGAGACTGTTGTTGGTGAACAAGCAGTTTATCTGAATGTGTTTGAGTCGCTGTCGAATGCTTCCTGTGAGTTTATCATATAACAGGACAAAGAAATCCAGCATGTGACAACTGAACAGAAGCACTATGAACATTTTAGCAGCAGAGTTCTGTCATTTAACGTCTTTAAAGTCTCATCTCACAATATTATTCACCTTCATTAAAGTCAAATGGAGCTTTTAAGGGACAGCTGATTAAAATGTGCTCCAGGTGATTGGGTCTCTTCCAGCTCATTGCTGTTCTCGGCTCTCAGTTCAGTCATCAGTCACACTTTATGGATGATACTTTGACTTGTGACGGCCTGTTGTTTTATTGGTGTTGCTGTTTGTTTGGGTGGAGCTCCCTCCTGTGTCTGCTCAGCTGTTAACCATCACTTTTGTTCACCTCGTCTGCCTGAAAGTGTAAATAAAGTTGTGAAAATGCAGGAGTGTGTGGAAGATGTGTGCTGCACTGTAAAAAAGATTCTGTAGTTTTTACGAAAAAAATCTGGCAGCTGTGGTTTCCAGAATAATTCTGTAAAAATTACGGTAGAAATGGAAACAGTTTTACAGGCTAAACTGTAAATTCTACAGTTTAAAACAGTTAAAATGTACAGAAAGAAAACACTTGAATCTGGTAAAACTTACATTTTTTTGTCAAATCAACATGAGTATGTTTTATTTTCACGTTTTTTCAGTAATATTTGCATTGAATTGTTGTTAACTTTACATCAAACTCTAGTAAACACTACTGAAAAACACTGAGCAAACAACATTGTTTTGCTGTAAAAACCTAAAAATAGTAATGCCATTTTACTGATATATTTTGTATATTTAATTCAAATATTAATAATAATAATAATAATAATAACTTTATTACAGACTCAATGGTCCAGATAAGAGCAAGACAATACATACAAGAAAATATAAAAGACACAATAAAAGAACCATACACAACACATTCACAATGCAATATGTACAGATCACTTAAAACATGTAAAAAGTCTATGAATGCCATGATTATACAATTCTCTGAGTTGTTCAGCCGACATATAAATTTGAACATAAGATTTCTCAACATGGCTTGCAGAGTATTAACACCTGCAGTCACAAACATCTCGCTGGCACTACACCAACGTGGTCTCCTCAGCAGAATTCTTAAAGCATCGTTGTAAGCAACCTGGAGTTTACGCAAGCTTTTAATTAAAATGTGCTTAATTATGCAGTATTTACCAACTTTATAGCCATAGCAACAGCTTTTCTATTTGAACAGAATTTACTCAAATGCATGCATTTCAATCTAAAAACAATTTAAAATCATATTCTCACATCACATTAAATTAATATTGAATATTTTAAATATAGAACCAGAATATAATCACTATGCGCAGTGAAAACAATGTGAGTTACACCTTTTGAGTCACCTTGCTAAAAGATTAGTTATAGAAAATACCAAAACATTATTATAACTCTGCTCCACCACTGTAACAAAGACCCAGAGACAACCACTGCACGGTGAGAAGTAACGGTTTATTGCCGATTAGAGGCAGTACCACGCTGCCGTCAATGCCTCAAACAAACATCCACGCAAGCCGGAGCTCCACAGACACCCCGCTCGTGTCAGCGAGCCTCCTCACTACTGGGGAGAAGGGCCGTTAAAATGCAGCTCAGCCGCTGATTGAAGGTGTGGCTCCGTCAGGTGGCGACCTTCAGCTCCTGATCAGGTACATCTGGTGTTGAGTAGGAGGGTCGTCACAACATGTCTTTCTCTCCAGAAATTTATTGTTTTGTCTCAGCATATACACTATGTATAGCTTTAGTGTGTTTTTCCCACCAAACAAGCCAAGATTGTGCTTATTTTGACAACACACTGTGTTTCACAGGAATGACTTGGTGTCCGTTGAAAATGTACGATGGTAACGGATAAAAATCTACCAAGCTGTCTATGTTAAGACACTGCAACCTTGCACTCTGTCTTGTCACAGAGTACAGATGATAGTCAGAATGGTAGCTAGCTTTGTGCACGTCCATCACAAAATACACAGCTGCATCATTTTGAATTAAAATGATCAGAAGTTCTCCAAATTCCATTGACTCTTCATTTTTTGCCACAAGGAAATGGCCTTTTCTATATGATGTACCTTTGTAATGTACTTCTGTGGAAACACTTGTATTATGTTCTGAAAAGCCAAATACCCTCACCGCCTGTTTGATTGCATCACTGTGTAGGTTGGGATAAAAAGTACAACTGTTCATGACTTGCAGAAGCTGACCGAGTCCAGTTCCAGCTGAAAGAAATGCCTGAAACATCTGATGTCTTTCTGACAAAGTAAGGCAGATGTTTTTAAAGTTTTTCAGGTGCCTGGCACATCTCTTAAAGTATGCGTGTTTACTTTCAAAACGCATAGTCCACACTGGGATTAAAGGACCAAAGTTCAATATTAGTGCTGGGTAGTGTCGCAGGAAATGGTGTTTTGGTTTTAGTGGACTTCCAGGAAACAAACACTTTGGTGATTCCAAATATTCTTGGATTATAATGTCAAGATAGGCTACCTGTGACAGTGAAATCTTTTGTGCGCAAATAATGTCAACAATATCTTTAAGCTGGAGAGTTAACTGCCACACATTATCTTCTGCATTTTCAGTTTTGTCACCAATTAATACAGGCAACAACCTTAAAAAGTTCCAGTTCTGAATGGCCTGACCTGAGAGCTTGGATGCATCTGAGTTGACAGTGCATGGCTCTGAGAGAGCATCAGCTTCTTTGTACTTGAACTGCCTAATCCGTCGGTTTAAAAGTGAAAATGTAAACCATTTCTTTTTCTTAACAAAGTACTTCAAGTACAGTGCAACATCAGACGATAAAATGCCCTCAAAGATGTCATGGCCCAAACAAGGTGGGAGTCCAGGCTGGCAAACATGAAAAGCTTTAAGAGTATTAAAGACTGAGTTTACCTTTATGCCTTTGACTTCTTGGCCAATATCAAAAGAATCACAAGTAGAGCTGGTGGAAGGAGGACACATACCTGCATTAGCAGATGTGCTCAATGCAACAGTTTTTCTCTGCTGGGCTTCCAGCTCCAGCTGACGTAGACGCACGGCCTTGTCGGCCTCGATCTCCATTTTCCTTATTTCCAGCCTTAACTGGGCTTGCCGGCTCTCAGCCTTCTCTTAGGCCTCCATCTGGAGACGTGCCAGCCTAACTTTTAGTCTGGCCTCACCCAGAGAATCCGTGCTCACTGAGGGAGGATCATAGCGAGGCAAGGTGAACGGTGTTTTGAGTCGTTCACTCACCTCACTAGTCTCCCTTTGTGCAGCGGAGTCAGCAGCTTTCTCCTCAGCTGCAGGTGTGTGACTGTCAGCCACCTCAGCCCCAGGTGCACCCACAGGTGAATCAGGAAGCACCGGCAAAACAACTAAACCCAATTCCACCAACTTACCTGTGACTAATGATTTTAAATCAAACGACAGATCAAGAAACGGAACTTTTAGTTTTTGAAGAGAAATGTAAAGTAGTGAAGATGATAAATGTTAGTTTTATGAAGGGATATAATATGAATTAGAATTTTGAGAATTGTGATAAATATAACAGAACAGGATGACTCAGACGCACTATTTGTCCTTAATTTATTTAACTTTGTGATTTAAACCAGGACTGGCTAAAGTAGGCCTGCTATATGTTTTGTGTTCGGTAAAGTCAAAGTGAGTTTAGTAGCGTCTGTTGTAGTCAGTGACAGTAGTATTATAATTAAAGTATAAGTGACAAAAAACACAAAGAAGTTGCTTTAAACCTTTTGCCAAGTATCAGTTATCAGTTCTGCTCTTTTATGATTGTTAAACACACACTTTTAAAATCCAAAGATAGTTTTCATTTCTTGACCTGTATTTTAATTATTTTAAAAGGTATATAACATAAATAAATGTTACAGTTTATCCCTGTAAAAAAAAAAATGAAGCTCCCAACAGGAATTACCCATTATTTTTACAATTTAATGCTGTAATTCGAACCTCATTGTATTGTTTATTGCATTACAGGTTTTCTCTGTCTAAGTTACAGCAGTCTGTAAATTCTACAAAGAAATTTGAAACTTTTCACATAATTTTACTTTAAAAATAACAGTTTTGTTTTGTTCTATATTTTGCAAAATATAACTGTCAAATGAACAGGGCTTCTTTGTTCTTCTGTTTACATTTTTATGATGTCAATTTTGCAAACATTTTTTACAGTGTGCCGTCAGCTGTTTAATGACTACATAGTGAGGATTGCATATAAAAATCAAGTAAATGTGAATAAAGTTCCCCCTGACCCTCTCAGAATCAGCTCATTTACTCTGAACAACATCTGAAGTATGTTTAATGGATGCATGTAGAGTTTTAACTTTACACTGTGGATATTTTCACAGTTCCAGGCCCTTGAAGTCCATCTAGGAGGGTCAACATCTAAGTTGTGCTGCTTTTTCCATCATTTCTGAGCCTCATAGCTTCATAAATGCAGCAGATAGACTCATGAAATGTTCAGGGCAGAGAAACACCTGCAACATGTCCACTCTGAGATTCTTTCCACTGAAGGAATTCAAACCCTGATCATTCCTGCAGCATCATTTCCTGCCCCGTAGAAAAGACGAGCGTCGGATACGAGTGCAGCTCACCTTCAACAGCACCATCACCACAGCCGCTAGGTAACCCAGCTCCTCCCAGAACCACACATCCAACGTAGATCCTCCTCCTCCTCCTCCAGTCGTCTTAACTCCACCTCACCGCTCACAGCTGCTGTTCCTGACGTCACCAGGTTTCCCTCCCAACTCTTTCGCCCCGAGGTGTTTCCATTAAAGGTGTGGCAGCTGATCTGATCTGAAATAAAAAAACAGGTCCAGACAGGAAGAATTGAACATTTGCATGGTTGAAGTTCACATTTCCATCTGAGCTGCTTCCAAACTGGGCAGTACGAGTGCTGACTAAGACCAGAAGGAGAGCTCACGTTACACCCATGGTCACCTGTCTGATTTAGAGCTCAGGTTAAGATTCTTTCATTGTTTCCAGGACATTTTGTGTTTCAGATCCATTCATCACTTCTCAAAAATGTGGAAATAAACGAAGAAAAACATGTAAACATTGTTTTTTATGTCCTTAAGTTCCTCAGTCTGAGTTTGTTTGTTAATAAAACATCAGAATCAATGTCAGTAACCTTTGTTTTATCCCCGATTGTGATAATCAAAAGACAGAATTTATCATTTACTACTGATTATATTAAAGATGATTCATTTTATGTGTGTTTGTCATCAAAACAACAACAGTGGCATCATGTAAACAAAGTGGTATTTTAAGAAGTGGCTCAGTCAAAGTCAAAATCTCGTGAACATGTCATATTTTCATGGCCGTATTTTTCACCAGCATGGTTTAATCATTAAAGAGATGTGAGTTACTGTTTAAACTGCCGTCTCCCTCCTCTTCCTGGAATGAATCCCGGCCAGATCACCCTCCCCTCCTCCCTGCTCTCACACTCAGCTCCTCCTCAGCTCCTCCTCAGCTCCTCCACCCCGTCCACACATGTCCTGGTTCCTCCCCTTCAGAGTTCAGACTAGTTTCATTTACGAGGAAGTGAAACTCAAACAGTCGCTGCTGCTGAGAGGAGAAATGGCGCAGCGAGGAAATCAGCTGGATTCTGACAAATTCTCTTGTTCCATCTGTCTGGATCTACTGAAGGATCCGGTGGCTCCTTCCTGTGGACACAGCTACTGTATGGACTGTATTAAAGCCCACTGGGATGGAGAGGATGGGAAGAGAATGTACAGCTGCCCTCAGTGCAGGAAGACCTTCACAGCGAGGCCTGTCCTGGAGAAAAACGTCATGTTAGCAGAGTTAGTGGAGGAGCTGAAGAAGACTGGACTCCAAGCTGCTGCTGCTGATCACTGCTATACTGGAGCTGAAGATGTGGCCTGTGATGTGTGCACTGGGAGGAAGAGGAAGGCTGTCAAGTCCTGTCTGGTCTGTCTGGTCTCCTACTGTCAGAACCACCTCCAACCTCACTATGACTCACCTCCATTCCAGAAACACCAGCTGGTGGAGCCCTCCAAGAACCTCCAGGAGAACATCTGCTCTCATCATGACAGGATGATGGAGATTTTCTGTCTCACTGATCAGCAGCTGATCTGTTATCTGTGCACAATGGATGAACATAAAGGCCATGAAACCGTCCCAGCTGCAGCAGAAAGGAAGAAGAAGCAGAAGGAGCTGGAGGTGAGTCGACTGAACATCCAGCAGAGAATCCAGGACAGACAGAAAGATGTGGAGCTGCTTCAACAGGAGCTGAAGAACATCAAGGTCTCTGCTGATAAAACAGTGGAGGACAGTGAGGAGATGTTCGACCAGATGATCCGTCTGATCAAGAACAGAAGCTCTGATGTGACGCAGCAGATCAGATCCCAGCAGGAGGCTGAAGTGAGTCGAGTCAAAGAGCTGGAGGAGAAGCTGGAGCAGGAGATCAGGGATCTGAAGAGTAGAGACGCTGAGCTGAAGAAGCTCTCAAATACAGAAGATCACAACCAGTTCCTCCACAACTACCCCTCAGAGTCAGCACTCAGTGAGTCCACACCCTCATCCAGCATCAGCATCCGTCCTGTCAGACACTTTGAGGAGGTGACAGCAGCCGTGAAAGAGCTCAGAGACCAACTCCAGGACATTCTGAGGGACACCTGGACAAACATCTCACTGAAGATCATTCAAGTGGATGTTTTACTGCCACAACCAGAAGCAAAGACCAGAGATGGATTCTTAAAGTATTCAAGAGACATCACTCTGGATCCAAACACAGCAAACACATATCTGTTATTATCTGAGGGGAACAGAAAAGTGACACGAATAGTAGAAGACCAACATCATCCTGATCATCCAGACAGATTCACTTATTATGATCAGGTCCTGAGTAGAGAGAGTCTGACTGGACGTTGTTACTGGGAGGTGGAGAGGAGAGGACTAATAGTTGAAGTAGCAGTCGCCTACAAGAACATCTGCAGAAAAGGAAACTCAGATGAATGTTTATTTGGACGAAATGACAAATCTCGGTCTTTATGTTGTGACATCAACAGTTATATATTTCACTACAACAACATCCAAACTCCCGTCTCTGGTCCTCGGTCCTCCAGAGTGGGAGTTTACCTGGATCACAGAGCAGGTGTTCTGTCTTTCTACAGCGTCTCTGAAACGATGACTCTCCTCCACAGAGTCCAGACCACATTCACTGAGGAGCCGCTACATGCTGGAGTTTGGCTTTTCTTTGGAGCCACTGCAAAGTTCGTTAAACTCCAATAGTGATTGTAGTGTGTGAGGGTGGGTTCATGTTCAGCCCTGATTCAACTCCATCACATACAGTTTACTTGTGTAGCTGCAGCCAATAATCAGTGAGACCATGATGGAACTGATTGATTGTGAAATGTCTCAGTGGTTTTTAAAGCTGCTTCCAGCTTCAGAAACTTCAACATTTGTTGGTTTTATTTTTCATTCCTGAAGAGAAACGGAACATTTCTGGGTTTTTTGGATTTAAAACTGTTGAATTGCTGAGCTGTGGGAGATGAAGATGTTTGTCTGTTTTAGTGTTTTCTGACGTTTTGAGGACAAAACGATTCACAGAGAAAATAACTGGCGTGAAATAATGCTGTAAAAAGTTAAGCACTTGTGTGCATGAGATCTGAAGGTTCTGAAAGGTTGTTGTAGTTAATGAGTTAAGTAGACTTTTAAACAGATCCCTGGGGTTTTACTGTCCGAACCTCTAAATCTAAACCTAGCAATTCACCAAGAGCCGTTGTCAACAGAGGAGGGAGCTGTCGTAAACAGACGTGACTGGTTGGAAGGCTAGGCTACGAGGCTACTTAGTTTAGTTTTCTGTCAGAGTAAGCGGGGTAGGCGTCTGGAAGAAGACAGTGAGAGCTAGGCGAGTCCCCTCACCACCAGCTTAAGCTGTTCTGCTGAACTTATCAGGTAATACCTATGAGCAGTTTAGAACCTAACCCTAGAAACGGAGAGCTGGTCCACTTTATCTTGTTTAAGGGGTAAATTGCGAGATAACAAGATGTTTGTCTGTTTTAGTGTTTTCTGATGTTTTGAGGACAAAACGATTCACGGAGAAAATAACCGGCGTGAAATAATGGTCAGCTGAAGTCCGGGAATACCTAGATTGATGGTCTGTGTGCGATGGCTGAGACTGTTGTTGCTCCCTCTAGGCAGTGTCATCAGGAGACATGGAGTTAACTTTCACAGTTACGCTGATGACACTCAGTTGTACATCTCCATGTCTCCTGATGACACAAGGCCAATGGATGCACTTTTTAACTGCATTTTAGATATCAAATCCTGGATGTCAGAAAACTTTCTCCATCTTAACCAGGATAAAAGGGAAGTTTTAGTCCTCAGTCCAGAGGCTCAGAGAGAGAAACTTTTACCTAAACTACAGGAACTGTCTTTTAATCCTTCCACACAAGTAAAAAACCTGGGCGTGATTTTAGACTCTGAGCTGACTTTTATTCCACAGATCAAGAATACTATAAAAATAGGTTTCTATCACTTAAAGAACAAAGCCAGAGTCCGCCCCGTTCTCTCTCGGACCAACACGGAGACGCTAATGCATGCTTTCATTACTAGCCATATCGATTATTGTAATGCCCTGCTTTCTGGTCTTCCCAAAAAGACTGTTTCAGGTTTACAACTTTTACAAAATTCAGCAGCTCGTGTCCTGACGAAGACCAGGAGGCGGGCCCACATCACATCAGTTTTAGAACCACTGCATTGGCTCCCCGAGTGTTTCAGGATCGATTTTAAGGTCCTCTTAATGGTTTTTAAATGCCTTAATGGTCTTGGGCCTTCTTATCTTACAGAACTGCTTTTACCGTACGAACCCTTGCGGTCCCTGCGCTCCTCCGGCATTTGTTCTCCTGGTTGTTCCCAAAGTCAGGACTCACACATGGAGAGGCCTCCTTCTATTATTATGACCCTCGCCTCTGGAACAGCCTGCCGGAGGACCTCAGGGCCGCAGAGAACGTTCATGTTTGTAAGAGCAGGCTCAAGACCCACCTTTTTAGTCCAGCTTTTAAATGATATTTATTTATTAGGGCCCGAGCACTACAGTGCAAGAACCCTGTTGTTCCTGCTGTGTTTCTTTGGCGGTTTCTTTTTCTTACGCCACTTTGAACCCCAATTTGACCCCCTACACATGTTCAAAAACTCCCCAAATTTGGCACACCCATCAGGACTGGTGAAAAATTTGATATTTTGGGGAAATTACACATATGAATGGCAAAATGACTCAATAGCGCCACCTTGAAAATTGGACTTTAGTGGAGTTAATACGGCTAGTTTCACGTAAACTCATGAAATTTGGTACACAGGTACAGTAGCCCGAGACAAAAACATTCCTGTTTTTAAAATTTCAAAAAAACTCAACAGCGCCCCCTAGAGCACGTGGTGCACAGGCATTGGAATTTAATGAACTCTTCCCAGGATTTTTGTCCGATCTTCACCAAATTAGCTGTGTGGAATCTAGACCCATCCAGGATGAAAAGTTATTAAAATCTTGTGGCTACGTCACACGATGTGGGCGTGGCATGGTGGCCATTTTGAGCAAATTCGCCATGTGGAACGACATGAGTTTTGGAGGTGAAGGGATCCACCTAATATCACCAAATCCACACAAATGCTCATTAATCTCAAAACCTAACCTTCAATACACAATTCAGGAGTGGACGTGGTCAAACGGCTCCACAGCGCCCCCTACAAATATTAAAATACTCATATAAAATCACTGCTTCATCCTACAAACACGAAATTTGGTAAATACATATAGTATCCCAAGACCAATAGATTTGCACGGTCAAAATTCCAATCGGCCCTACGGCGCCCCCTAGACGAGGTCGTGTGGAGAGCAGTGCGGTGAGGAGCGAGGGCCCGTCCGACGCTGCTTGCAGCTATAATTTTATCTGTATTTCTGTCATCACCTCATGTTTACTAATGTTTAACCATGATTTTATTGTTTAGAGCCTTTTTACTCACCCTGCTATTCGGCTTCATCTTAGTGTTCTTCATATCTTTACCTTTTCTTTTTACCATTCTTAGGTTCTACCAGTGTTTCTTCAGAGAGAGCCCTCTGTGTCGGGAGCGGTGGTCGGCTGTGGCTGCCTGGGTGCCGTCCTGTGGTGCTGGGAGGAAGTTGGGTGTCTCTGCCCCGCCTCCTCTGGGCGCCCTGTGTCGGTGCTCCTGGTGGCCGATCTGCTGCTCTCGGTGCAGACGGCTCCTCTGATGATGTTTCCCTACCTGGTTCATCCGTACTCAGCCTCATGTCCATTATTTTCTTTTATTGTTGGTGCTGGGGTGTGTGTGTGTGTGTAGGGAGCGGGGTGGGGTATGAGTGTAATCTTGTGTTTGTGTGTGTGAGGGGCGGGGATGATTTTAATATGATTTTAATATGTAAAGCACTTTGATTTACATTCTCTATGAAAGGCACTTTATAAATAAAGGTTGGTTTGATTTGTTGGTGAACAAGCAGTTTATCTGAATGTGTTTGAGTCGCTGTCGAATGCTTCCTGTGACTTTATCATATAACAGGACAAAGAAATCCAGCATGTGACAACTGAACAGAAGCACTATGAACATTTTAGCAGCAGAGTTCTGTCATTTAACGTCTTTAAAGTCTGATCTCACAATATTATTCACCTTCATTAAAGTCAAATGGAGCTTTTAAGGGACAGCTGATTCAAAATGTGCTCCAGGTGATTGGGTCTCTTCCAGCTCATTGCTGTTCTCTGCTCTCAGTTCAGTCATCAGTCACACTTTATGGATGATACTTTGACTTGTGACGGCCTGTTGTTTTATTGGTGTTGCTGTTTGTTTGGGTGGAGCTCCCTCCTGTGTCTGCTCAGCTGTTAACATGACTTTTGTTCACCTCGTCTGCCTGAAAGTGTAAATAAAGTTGTGAAAATGCAGGAGTGTGTGGAAGATGTGTGCCGTCAGCTGTTTAATGACTACATAGTGAGGATTGCATATAAAAATCAAGCAAATGTGAATAAAGTTCCCCCTGACCCTCTCAGAATCAGCTCATTTACTCTGAACAACATCTGAAGTATGTTTAATGGATGCATGTAGAGTTTTAACTTTACACTGTGAATATTTTCACAGTTCCAGGCCCTTGAAGTCCATCTAGGAGGGTCAACATCTAAGTTGTGCTGCTTTTTCCATCATTTCTGAGCCTCATAGCTTCATAAATGCAGCAGATAGACTCATGAAATGTTCAGGGCAGAGAAACACCTGCAACATGTCCACTCTGAGATTCTTTCCACTGAAGGAATTCAAACCCTGATCATTCCTGCAGCATCATTTCCTGCCCCGTAGAAAAGACCAGCGTCGGATACGAGTGCAGCTCACCTTCAACAGCACCATCACCACAGCCGCTGGGAATGGAGGCGAACTGTTGCACCTTTGCAACGCTTGGTTTTAACTGGTCACATGAAGTCAGGTAACCCAGCTCCTCCCAGAACCACACATCCAACGTAGATCCTCCTCCTCCTCCTCCAGTCGTCTTAACTCCACCACACCGCTCACAGCTGCTGTTCCTGACGTCACCAGGTTTCCCTCCCAACTCTTTCGCCCCGAGGTGTTTCCATTAAAGGTGTGACAGTTGATCTTCTGAAATAAAAAAAACAGGTCCAGACAGGATGTCTGTACCAGGAAGTGAAAGTCAAACAGTGGCTGTTGCTGAGAGGAGAAATGGCGCAGCAAGGAAATCAGCTGGATTCTGAAAAATTCTCTTGTTCCATCTGTCTGGATCTACTGAAGGATCCGGTGGCTCTTCCCTGTGGACACAGCTACTGTATGGACTGTATTAAAGCCCACTGGGATGGAGAGGATGGGAAGAGAATGTACAGCTGCCCTCAGTGCAGGAAGACCTTCACAGCGAGGCCTGTCCTGCAGAAAAACGTCATGTTGGCAGAGTTAGTGGAGGAGCTGAAGAAGACTGGACTCCAAGCTGCTGCTGCTGATCACTGCTATGCTGGAGATGAAGATGTGGCCTGTGATGTGTGCACTGGGAGGAAGAGGAAGGCTGTCAAGTCCTGTCTGGTCTGTTTGGCCTCTTATTGTCAGAACCACCTCCAGCCTCACTATGACTCACCTCCATTCCAGAAACACCAGCTGGTGGAGCCCTCCAAGAACCTCCAGGAGAACATCTGCTCTCATCATGACAGGATGATGGAGATTTTCTGTCTCACTGATCAGCAGCTGATCTGTTATCTGTGCACAATGGATGAACATAAAGGCCATGAAACCGTCCCAGCTGCAGCAGAAAGGAAGAAGAAGCAGAAGGAGCTGGAGGTGAGTCGACTGAACATCCAGCAGAGAATCCAGGACAGACAGAAAGATGTGGAGCTGCTTCAACAGGAGCTGAAGAACATCAAGGTCTCTGCTGATAAAACAGTGGAGGACAGTGAGGAGATGTTCGACCAGATGATCCGTCTGATCAAGAACAGAAGCTCTGATGTGACGCAGCAGATCAGATCCCAGCAGGAGGCTGAAGTGAGTCGAGTCAAAGAGCTGGAGGAGAAGCTGGAGCAGGAGATCAGAGATCTGAAGAGGAGAGACGCTGAGCTGAAGAAGCTCTCAGATACGAAAGATCACAACCAGTTCCTCCACAACTACCCCTCAGAGTCAGCACTCAGTGAGTCCACACCCTCATCCAGCATCAGCATCCGTCCTCGGAGACACTTTGAGGAGGTGACAGCAGCCATGAAAGAGCTCAGAGACCAACTCCAGGACATTCTGAGGGACACCTGGACAAACATCTCACTGAAAATCACTGGAGTGGATGTTTTACTGTCAGAACCAGAACCAGAACCAGAGCCAAAGACCAGAGATGGATTCTTAAAGTATTCAAGAGACATCACTCTGGATCCAAACACAGCACATAGATGGCTGTTATTATCAGAAGGGAACAGAAAAGTGACATCTATGGGAAAAGACCAACATCATCCTGATCATCCAGACAGATTCACTGGACGTTGGCAGGTCCTGAGTAAAGAGAGTCTGACTGGACGTTGTTACTGGGAGGTGGAGATGAGAGGAGATAAAGTTGATGTAGCAGTCGCCTACAAGAACATCTGCAGAAAAGGAAACTCAGATGAATGTGGATTTGGACTAAATGACAAATCTTGGTCTTTATATTGTGACGCCAACGGTTATACATTTCAGTATAACAACATCGAAACTCCCGTCTCTGGTCCTTGGTCCTCCAGAGTGGGAGTTTACCTGGATCACAGAGCAGGTGTTCTGTCTTTCTACAGCGTCTCTGAAACCATGACTCTCCTCCACAGAGTCCAGACCACATTCACTGAGGAGCCGCTACATTCTGGAGTTCTGTTTTGGCTTGACGGAGACGCAGAGTTCATTAAACTCCAATAGAGTGATTGTAGTGTGTGAGGGTGGGTTCATGTTCAGCCCTGATTCAACTCCATCACATACAGTTTACTTGTGTAGCTGCAGCCAATAATCAGTGAGACCATGATGGAACTGATTGATTGTGAAATGTCTCAGTGGTTTTTTAAAGCTGCTTCCAGCTTCAGAAAGGTTGGTTTTATTTTTCATTCCTGAAGAGAAACGGAACATTTCTGGGTTTTTTGGATTTAAACTGTTGAATTGCTGAGCTGTGGGAGATGAAGATGTTTGTCTGTTTTAGTGTTTTCTGACGTTTTGAGGACAAAATGATTCACACAGAAAATAACCGGCGTGAAATAATGTTCAGCTGAAGTCCTGGAATACGTAGATTGATGGTTTGTGTGCGACGGCTGAGACTGTTGTTGGTGAACAAGCAGTTTATCTGAATGTGTTTGAGTCGCTGTCGAATGCTTCCTGTGAGTTTATCATATAACAGGACAAAGAAATCCAGCATGTGACAACTGAACAGAAGCACTATGAACATTTTAGCAGCAGAGTTCTGTCATTTAACGTCTTTAAAGTCTGATCTCACAATATTATTCACCTTCATTAAAGTCAAATGGAGCTTTTAAGGGACAGCTGATTCAAATGTGCTCCAGGTGATTGGGTCTCTTCCAGCTCATTGCTGTTCTCTGCTCTCAGTTCAGTCATCAGTCACACTTTATGGATGATACTTTGACTTGTGACGGCCTGTTGTTTTATTGGTGTTGCTGTTTGTTTGGGTGGAGCTCCCTCCTGTGTCTGCTCAGCTGTTAACCATCACTTTTGTTCACCTCGTCTGCCTGAAAATGCAAATAAAGTTGTGAAAATGCAGGAGTGTGTGGAAGATGTGTGCCATCAGCTGTTTAATGACTACATAGTGAGGATTGCATATAAAAATCAAGTAAACGTGAATAAAGTTCCCCTTGACCCCCTCAGGATCAGCTCATTTACTCTGAACAACATCTGAAGTATGTTTAATGGATGCATGTAGAGTTTATTTTTTATGTTTCTTGGTTTTCTAACAGATAGCAGTTAAGGTATATGAGAAAGGAAAAAGAACAAGGAATAAAGAGAAGCCCGTTGATAGGGTTAATATAATAAGTCACTGCCATTGTTATCTTTGTTTTCACCCTGTTATCTCTCTTCTCCCCACCCTCCTCCCAGTTAGCAGACTAAATACATAGAGTTGTTCAAACAAAATAACTAGCATACATATACAAAGCACAGGCAGAAAAACAAACAAAGCAAAACAAAAAAGTAAAAAAAAAGAAAACAAACAAACAAACAAACAAAAACATACACTCATTCATTCATTCACTCATTCTAGTCAAACCCAGAAATCTCAAGATCACTATTAATTCATTCAGAACACATCTTAAGACATTTTGACATTTTGTACAAGACACAAAATTCCAAACAGGACAAAGATATAATTCATTGTACAGCCAGACATGAAAATTAAAATATTGTTCTTATAAGAAGATTTCAATTTTTTTAATCAGGTTTGACCAACAGTTGATGTTTTGTACTTTAGCAGAGTGTAATCGTGCTGTCGAGAGCTCCAGCTGTGCAACATCCTTAAAGGAAGAAAGCCATTCCTTTGTTGATAGTACATGTGGGGTTTTCCAGCGGCAACCTATTATCCTTTTGGCTGCTGTAAGCCCCGCCAGCAAAAGACGGCTGTTATTTATTGTTAACTGCATAGAAGAAAAGTCATTGAGTAATAGTAAAGACGGTGAACAGGGAACAGCTCTCTCCATAACATCAGATAATATATTAGAAATGTTCTTCCATAAACTGTTGACTTCCAGGCACTGAATGAAAACATGTACCAATGGTATTGCCTGGGCAGAAATCACAGAATGGGTTATTTTTAAGTTTCATTTGATGAAGTCTTTGAGGTGTAAAATAAGATCGATGGATAAATTTATAGTGAATCATCTGATGGTTTGGATTTCTGGATGAAATGGTGATATTAGACCAGATAGATTGCCAGTTTAGTTCTGAGGGAACATCAGTATCACTTTTCCAGATTCTGTCTGAAGGCAGATGTTTATAAGAAGCCTCAGCTATCAGTTTGTACAGGTCAGAGGCTGTACCTTTGTTTTTATCTTTAGTGCTCAATTTCATGTGCAATGGATGATCTTCTAGTTCAGAGTCCCACCTTCAGCGCACATTGCTGCCCGTAGCTGTAGATAAAAGAAAAAGGAAGTGCCCGGAAGGACAAAAAGTCTTTGTAGTTCCTGGAATTCAAGGAGACCTCGTTTCCCTGTAATGTCTTGAAGCGTGTTTATTCCTCTATCACTCCACTGGGGAAAGGAAATTGGTTTCCCGTCTATCAGAAGACCAAAATTATGAAATATGGGAGACTGACGGAAAAATTTAGAAGGTATTTTTGCAAGTTGTTGGACTTTACCCCAAACACTGAGAAGGTGGGAAATAATTGTTCCGGAATCCTGTTTCACTGCCTCATGTATTATATTGGAATATATCAGATTATGAAGTTTGTATGGACATGTTAACTTTTCCTCAATGGGGCGCCATGAAACCAGACTATTTGGATTTAGCAAGTGAACGTAGGACAAAGCTCCATGAATACCACTCAAAATTGGGCAGGTTCACACCTCCTGCTGATTTGTGCCTGTGCAACGTGGATGTTTTAATTCTGGATCTTTTATTATTCCAGAGAAACTGGTTTATTGTGGAGTGTAACTTTTTCCAATAATTATTTGGGGGTAACATTGAACTTATGAAATCTACCCGTTGCAAGATGTTCATCTTAATCACCGATAATCTAGACTGGAAGGAAATAGGGAGTTTTCCCCATTTCATTAAATCTTCCTGCACATCCTGCAAAATCTTATTATAATTGTTTATAGTTATTAAATCCAAAGAAGGAAAAATAGAAACACCTAAATATTTAAAGTTAGTAACAACAGGTATAGGAAAATTTAAAGTGAGAGTCTGATCACTTCTCTCACCCAGTGGCTTTAATGCTGACTTGCTCCAGTTGATTTTATATCCAGAAATTTTACGAAAGGTGTTAAATATTTTCATCAGGTGTGGAAGGGATTTTGACAGATTCCTTATGAAAATCAAGATATCATCTGCAAAAAGAGAAATAACATGCGGTGTGCCAAATACTCTGATGGGCTCTATAACCTCTGATTGCCTTATTGCCTGAGCTACAGGCTCTAATGACAGCGAAAATAAAAGGGGGGACAAAGGGCATCCTTGGCGTGAAGATCTAGACACTGGGAACCTCGAGGAACAGATATTACCAGTTATCACTACAGCAGAAGGGTTAACATATAACAGTCTGATCATAAAAATATAATTATCACTAAAGCCCATGTGTCGGAGCACAGACCACAAGTAGCACCACTCCAGCCGGTCAAAAGCTTTCTCCGCCTCCAAAGAAAGAACAGAGCTGTTATTTCTTGAATTGGAGTTCATGATATGGAGTAGGCGACGGACATTATCCGAAGCTAGTCTTGATTTAATGAACCCGGTCTGATCATGGTGAACAAGATGGGGCATGTAGCGCTCTAACCTGGATACCAAAACCTTTGCATACAGTTTGATTTCAGAGTTAAGGAGACTTAGAGGTCTGTAAGATGAGCGATCAACAGGAGGGTTATCCTTCTTCAAAAGAAGAGAAATTATAGCCATATTAGAACTAGTAGAGAAAGATCCTTTACAAATAGAAGACTTTATCATATCCAACAAATAAGGGCCGAGTAGAGGCCAAAAAGCCATATATAACTCCGGGGGTAAACCATCAATGCCTGGTGATCGGCCTTTATTCATTGATTTGATAGCTTGGCCTGGTTCTTCTAGAGTAATGGGTGCCTCTAATGAGTGTACGGCATCCGGGGGCAGTTTTGATAAAGATAGCCAATTCAAAAAGTCATTACAGATATTTTCCTCATAACCCACCTCTGATGTGTATAATTTTTGGAAAAATGCTTTAAATGTATCATTGATCTTTACTGGATCAGAGGTTAAACCTCCTTCTTCAGTTCTAAGTGTCGCAATATTTGCTAATTGATTATTTGCTCTTAATTTGAGGGCAAGAAGACGGTATGTAGAGTTTTAACTTTACACTGTGAATATTTTCACAGTTCCAGGCCCTTGAAGTCCATCTAGGAGGGTCAACATCTAAGTTGTGCTGCTTTTTCCATCATTTCTGAGCCTCATAGCTTCATAAATGCAGCAGATAGACTCATGAAATGTTCAGGGCAGAGAAACACCTGCAACATGTCCACTCTGAGATTCTTTCCACTGAAGGAATTCAAACCCTGATCATTCCTGCAGCATCATTTCCTGCCCCGTAGAAAAGACCAGCGTTGGATACGAGTGCAGCTCACCTTCAACAGCACCATCACCACAGCCGCTGGGAATGGAGGCGAACTGTTGCACCTTTCCTGCACGCTTGGTTTTAACTGGTCACATGAAGTCAGGTAACCCAGCTCCTCCCAGAACCACACATCCAACGTAGATCCTCCTCCTCCTCCTCCAGTCGTCTTAACTCCACCTCACCGCTCACAGCTGCTGTTCCTGACGTCACCAGGTTTCCCTCCCAACTCTTTCGCCCAGAGGTGTTTCCATTAAAGGTGTGACAGCTGATCTGATCTGAAAAAAAAAACAGGCCCAGACAGGAAGAATTGAACATTTGCATGGTTGAAGTTCACATTTCCACCTGAGCTGCTTCCAAACTGGGCAGTACGAGTGCTGACTAAGACCAGAAGGAGAGCTCACGTTACACCCATGGTCACCTGTCTGATTTAGAGCTCAGGTTAAGATTCTTTCATTGTTTCCAGGACATTTTGTGTTTCAGATCCATTCATCACTTCTCAAAGATGTGGAAATAAACGAAGAAAAACATGTAAACATTGTTTTTTATGTCCTTAAGTTCCTCAGTCTGAGTTTGTTTGTTAATAAAACATCAGAATCAATGTCAATAATCTTTGTTATATCCCTGATTGTGATAATCAAAAGACAGAATATATCATTTACCCCTGATTATATTAAAGATGATTCATTTTATATGTGTTTGTCATCAAAACAACAACAGTGACATCATGTAAACAAAGTGACATTTTAAAAAGTGGCTCAGTCAAAGTCAAAATAACGTGAACATGTCATATTTTCATGGTCGTATTTTTGACCAGCATGGTTTCATCATTAAAGACATGTGAGTTACTGTTTAAACTGCCGTCTCCCTCCTCTTCCTGGAATGAATCCCAGTCAGATCACCCTCCCCTCCTCCCTGCTCTCACACTCAGCTCCTCCACCCCGTCCACACATGTCCTGGTTCCTCCCCTTCAGATCTGCACTCTGAAGACGGAGGGAGGAGCTGACAGGCCCCGTTCACAGCAGCAACACCTCATTTGTAGATCGGAGCTCAGACTAGTTTCATGTACCAGGAAGTGAAACTCAAACAGTCGCTGTTGCTGCTGAGAGGAGAAATGGCGCAGCGAGGAAATCAGCTGGATTCTGACAAATTCTCTTGTTCCATCTGTCTGGATCTACTGAAGGATCCGGTGGCTCTTCCCTGTGGACACAGCTACTGTATGGACTGTATTAAAGCCCACTGGGATGGAGAGGATGGGAAGAGAATGTACAGCTGCCCTCAGTGCAGGAAGACCTTCACAGCGAGGCCTGTCCTGCAGAAAAACGTCCTGTTGGCAGAGTTAGTGGAGGAGCTGAAGAAGACTGGACTCCAAGCTGCTGCTGCTGATCACTGCTATGCTGGAGATGAAGATGTGGCCTGTGATGTGTGCACTGGGAGGAAGAGGAAGGCTGTCAAGTCCTGTCTGGTCTGTCTGGTCTCCTACTGTCAGAACCACCTCCAACGTCACTATGACTCACCTCCACTAAAAAAACACCAGCTGGTGGAGCCCTCCAAGAACCTCCAGGAGAACATCTGCTCTCATCATGACAGGATGATGGAGATTTTCTGTCTCACTGATCAGCAGCTGATCTGTTATCTGTGCACAATGGATGAACATAAAGGCCATGAAACCGTCCCAGCTGCAGCAGAAAGGAAGAAGAAGCAGAAGGAGCTGGAGGTGAGTCGACTGAACATCCAGCAGAGAATCCAGGTCAGACAGAAAGATGTGGAGCTGCTTCAACAGGAGCTGAAGAACATCAAGGTCTCTGCTGATAAAACAGTGGAGGACAGTGAGGAGATGTTCGACCAGATGATCCGTCTGATCAAGAACAGAAGCTCTGATGTGACGCAGCAGATCAGATCCCAGCAGGAGGCTGAAGTGAGTCGAGTCAAAGAGCTGGAGGAGAAGCTGGAGCAGGAGATCAGAGATCTGAAGAGGAGAGACGCTGAGCTGAAGAAGCTCTCAGATACAGAAGATCACAACCAGTTCCTCCACAACTACCCCTCAGAGTCAGCACTCAGTGAGTCCACACCCTCATCCAGCATCAGCATCCGTCCTCTCAGACACTTTGAGGAGGTGACAGCAGCCGTGAAAGAGCTCAGAGACCAACTCCAGGACATTCTGAGGGACACCTGGACAAACATCTCACTGAAAATCACTCAAATGGATGTTTTACTGTCAGAACCAGAACCAAAGACCAGAGATGGATTCTTAAAGTATTCAAGAGACATCACTCTGGATCCAAACACAGCAAACACATGGCTATTATTATCTGAGGGGAACAGAAAAGTGACATTGATGATGGAAGACCAACATCATCCTGATCATCCAGACAGATTCACTGGATGGTTTCAGGTCCTGAGTAGAGAGAGTCTGACTGGACGTTGTTACTGGGAGGTGGAGATGAGAGGAACAATAGTTGAAGTAGCAGTCGCCTACAAGAACATCTGCAGAAAAGGAAAGTCAGAAGAATGTGGATTTGGACGAAATGACAAATCTTGGTCTTTATGTTGTTACGCCAACGGTTATATATTTTGGTACAACAACATTGAAACTCCCGTTTCTGGTCGTCGGTCCTCCAGAGTGGGAGTTTACCTGGATCACAGAGCAGGTGTTCTGTCTTTCTACAGCGTCTCTGAAACCATGACTCTCCTCCACAGAGTCCAGACCACATTCACTGAGGAGCCGCTACATGCTGGGGTTCTGTTTTGGTTTTGCGATTATGGAGACACTGCAGAGTTCATTAAACTCCAATAGAGTGATTGTAGTGTGTGAGGGTGGGTTCATGTTCAGCCCTGATTCAACTCCATCACATACAGTTTACTTGTGTAGCTGCAGCCAATAATCAGTGAGACCATGATGGAACTGATTGATTGTGAAATGTCTCAGTGGTTTTTAAAGCTGCTTCCAGCTTCAGAAACTTCAACATTTGTTGGTTTTATTTTTCATTCCTGAAGAGAAACGGAACATTTCTGGGGTTTTTGGATTTAAACTGTTGAATTGCTGAGCTGTGGGAGATGAAGATGTTTGTCTGTTTTAGTGTTTTGTGACGTTTTGAGGACAAAACGATTCACGGAGAAAATAACCGGCGTGAAATAATGTTCAGCTGAAGTCCTGGAATACGTAGATTGATGGTTTGTGTGCGACGGCTGAGACTGTTGTTGGTGAACAAGCAGTTTATCTGAATGTGTTTGAGTCGCTGTCGAATGCTTCCTGTGAGTTTATCATATAACAGGACAAAGAAATCCAGCATGTGACAACTGAACAGAAGCACTATGAACATTTTAGCAGCAGAGTTCTGTCATTTAACGTCTTCAAAGTCTGATCTCACAATATTATTCACCTTCATTAAAGTCAAATGGAGCTTTTAAGGGACAGCTGATTAAAATGTGCTCCAGGTGATTGGGTCTCTTCCAGCTCATTGCTGTTCTCTGCTCTCAGTTCAGTCATCAGTCACACTTTATGGATGATACTTTGACTTGTGACGGCCTGTTGTTTTATTGGTGTTGCTGTTTGTTTGGGTGGAGCTCCCTCCTGTGTCTGCTCAGCTGTTAACATGACTTTTGTTCACCTCGTCTGCCTGAAAATGCAAATAAAGTTGTGAAAATGCAGGAGTGTGTGGAAGATGTGTGCTGCCGTCAGCTGTTTAATGACTACATAGTGAGGATTGCATATAAAAATCAAGTAAATGTGAATAAAGTTCCCCCTGAGCCTCTCAGAATCAGCTCATTTACTCTGAACAACATCTGAAGTATGTTTAATGGATGCATGTAGAGTTTTGTTTTAAAATGTTTATTGGTTTTCTAACAGACAGCAGTTAAGGTATATGAGAAAGGAAAAAGAACAAGGAATAAAGAGAAGCCCGTTGATAGGGTTAATATAATAAGTCACTGCCATTGTTATCTTTGTTTTCACCCTGTTATCTCTCTTCTCCCCACCCTACTCCCAGTTAGCAGACTAAATACATAGAGTTGTTCAAACAAAATAACTAGCATACATATACAAAGCACAGGCAGAAAAACAAACAAACAAACAAAAACATACACTCATTCATTCATTCACTCATTCAACTCAAACCCAGAAATCTCAAGATCACTATTAATTCATGCAGAACACATCTTAAGACATTTTGACATTTTGTACACGACACAAAATTCCAAACAGGACAAAGATATAATTCATTGTACAGCCAGACATGAAAATTAAAATATTGTTCTTATAAGAAGATTTCAATTCTTTTAATCAGGTTTGACCAACAGTTGATGTTTTGTACTTTAGCAGAGTGTAATCGTGCTGTCGAGAGCTCCAGCTGTGCAACATCCTTAAAGGAAGAAAGCCATTCCTTGGTTGATAGTACATGTGGGGTTTTCCAGCGGCAACCTATTATCCTTTTGGCTGCTGTAAGCCCCGCCAACAAAAGACGGCTGTTATTTATTGTTAATTGCATAGAAGAGAAGTCATTGAGTAATAGTAAAGACGGTGAACAGGGAACAGCTCTCTCCATAACATCAGATAATATATTAGAAACGTTCTTCCATAAACTGTTGACTTCCAGGCACTGAATGAAAACATGTACCAATGGTATTGCCTGGGCAGAAATCACAGAATGGGTTATTTTTAAGTTTCATTTGATGAAGTCTTTGAGGTGTAAAATAAGATCGATGGATAAATTTATAGTGAATCATCTGATGGTTTGGATTTCTGGATGAAATGGTGATATTAGACCAGATAGATTGCCAGTTTAGTTCTGAGGGAACATCAATATCACTTTTCCAGATTCTGTCTAAAGGCAGATGTTTTTAAGAAGCCTCAGCTATCAGTTTGTATAGGTCAGAGGCTGTACCTTTGTTTTTATCTTTAGTGCTCAATTTCATGTGGAATGGATGATCTTCTAGTTCAGAGTCCCACCTTCAGCGCACATTGCTGCACGTAGCTGTAGATAAAAGAAAAAGGAAGTTCCCGGAAGGTCAAAAAGTCTTTGTAGTTCCTGGAATTCAAGGAGACCTCGTTTCCCTGTAATGTCTTGAAGCGGGTTTATTCCTCTATCACTCCACTGGGGAAAGGAAATTGGTTTCCCGTCTATCAGAAGACCAAAATTATGAAATATGGGAGACTGACGGAAAAATTTAGAAGGTATTTTTGCAAGTTGTTGGACTTTACCCCAAACATTGAGAAGGTGGGAAATAATTGGTCCGGAATCCTGTTTCACTACCTCATGTATTATATTGGAATATATCAGATTATGAAGTTTGTATGGACATGTTAACTTTTCCTCAATGGGGCGCCATGAAACCAGACTATTTGGATTTAGCAAGTGAACGTAGGACAAAGCTCCATGAATACCACTCAAAATTGGGCAGGTTCACACCTCCTGCTGATTTGTGCTTGTGCAACGTGGATGTTTTAATTCTGGATCTTTTATTATTCCAGACAAACTGGTTTATTGTGGAGTGTAACTTTTTCCAATAATTATTTGGAGGTAACATTGAACTTATGAAATCTACCCGTTGCAAGATGTTCATCTTAATCACCGATAATCTAGACTGGAAGGAAATAGGGAGTTTTCCCCATTTCATTAAATCTTCCTGCACATCCTGCAAAATCTTATTATAATTGTTTATAGTTATTAAATCCAAAGAAGGAAAAATAGAAACACCTAAATATTTAAAGTTAGTAACAACAGGTATAGGAAATTTTAAAGTGAGAGTCTGATCACTTCTTTCACCCAGTGGCTTTAATGCTGACTTGCTCCAGTTGATTTTATATATCCAGAAATTTTACGAAAGGTGTTAAATATTTTCATCAGGTGTGGAAGGGATTTTGACAGATTCCTTATGAAAATCAAGATATCATCTGCAAAAAGAGAAATAACATGTGGTGTGCCAAATACTCTGATGGGCTCTATAACCTCTGATTGCCTTATTGCCTGAGCTACAGGCTCTAATGACAGCGAAAATAAAAGGGCGGACAAAGGGCATCCTTGGCGCGAAGATCTAGACACTGGGAACCTCGAAGAACAGATATTACCAGTTATCACTACAGCAGAAGGGTTACCATATAACAGTCAGATCATAAAAATAAAATTATCACTAAAGCCCATGTGTCGGAGCACAGACCACAAGTAGAACCACTCCAGCCGGTCAAAAGCTTTCTCCACATCCAAAGAAAGAACAGAGCTGTTATTTCTTGAATTGGAGTTTATGATATGGAGTAGGCGACGGACATTATCCGAAGCTAGTCTTGATTTAATGAACCCGGTCTGATCATGGTGAACAAGATGGGGCATGTAGCGCTCTAACCTGGATGCCAAAACCTTTGCATACAGTTTGATTTCAGAGTTAAGAAGACTTAGAGGTCTGTAATATGAGCGATCAACAGGAGGGTTATCCTTCTTCAAAATAAGAGAAATTATAGCCATAATAGAACTAGTAGAGAAAGATCCTTTACAAATAGAAGACTTTATCATATCCAACAAATAAGGGCCGAGTAGAGGCCAAAAAGCCATATATAACTCCGGGGGTAAACCATCAATGCCTGGTGATCGGCCTTTATTCATTGATTTGATAGCTTGGCCTGGTTCTTCTAGAGTAATGGGGGCCTCTAATGAGTGTACGGCATCCGGGGGCAGTTTTGATAAAGATAGCCAATTCAAAAAATCATTACAGATATTTTCCTCATAACCGACCTCTGATGTGTATAATTTTTGGAAAAATGCTTTAAATGTATCATTGATCTTTACTGGATCAGAGGTTAAACCTCCTTCTTCAGTTCTAAGTGTCGCAATATTTGCTAATTGATTATTTGCTCTTAATTTGAGCGCAAGAAGACGGCATGTAGAGTTTTAACTTTACACTGTGAATATTTTCACAGTTCCAGGCCCTTGAAGTCCATCTAGGAGGGTCAACATCTAAGTTGTGCTGCTTTTTCCATCATTTCTGAGCCTCATAGCTTCATAAATGCAGCAGATAGACTCATGAAATGTTCAGGGCAGAGAAACACCTGCAACATGTCCACTCTGAGATTCTTTTCACTGAAGGAATTCAAACCCTGATCATTCCTGCAGCATCATTTCCTGCCCCGTAGAAAAGACCAGCGTTGGATACGAGTGCAGCTCCTCAGCTCCTCCTCAGCTCCTCCACCCCGTCCACACATGTCCTGGTTCCTCCCCTTCAGATCTCCACTCTGAAGACGGCAGGAGGAGCTGACAGGCCCCGTTCACAGCAGCAACACCTCATTTGTAGATCAGAGCTCAGACTAGTTTCATTTACCAGGAAGTGAAACTCAAACAGTCGCTGCTGCTGAGAGGAGAAATGGCGCAGCGAGGAAATCAGCTCAACCGAGAAACAATCTCTTGTTCCATCTGTTTGGATCTACTGAAGGATCCGGTGGCTACTTCCTGTGGACACAGCTACTGTATGGACTGTATTAAAGCCCACTGGGATGGAGAGGATGGGAAGAGAATCTACAGCTGCCCTCAGTGCAGGAAGACCTTCACAGCGAGGCCTGTCCTGCAGAAAAACGTCCTGTTGGCAGAGTTAGTGGAGGAGCTGAAGAAGACTGGACTCCAAGCTGCTGCTGCTGATCACTGCTATGCTGGAGATGAAGATGTGGCCTGTGATGTGTGCACTGGGAGGAAGAGGAAGGCTGTCAAGTCCTGTCTGGTCTGTCTGGTCTCCTACTGTCAGAACCACCTCCAACCTCACTATGATGTAGCTCAACTGAAGAGACACCAGCTGGTGGAGCCCTCCAAGAACCTCCAGGAGAACATCTGCTCTCATCATGACAGGATGATGGAGATTTTCTGTCTCACTGATCAGCAGCTGATCTGTTATCTGTGCACAATGGATGAACATAAAGGCCATGAAACCGTCCCAGCTGCAGCAGAAAGGAAGAAGAAGCAGAAGGAGCTGGAGGTGAGTCGACTGAACATCCAGCAGAGAATCAAGGACAAACAGAAAGATGTGGAGCTGCTTCAACAGGAGCTGAAGGCCATCAGAGTCTATGCTGATAAAACAGTGGAGGACAGTGAGGAGATGTTCGACCAGATGATCCGTCTGATCAAGAAAAGAAGCTCTGATGTGACGCAGCAGATCAGATCCCAGCAGGAGGCTGAAGTGAGTCGAGTCAAAGAGCTGGAGGAGAAGCTGGAGCAGGAGATCAGAGATCTGAAGAGGAGAGACGCTGAGCTGAAGAAGCTCTCAGATACAGAAGACCACAACCAGTTCCTCCACAACTACCCCTCAGAGTCAGCACTCAGTGAGTCCACACCCTCATCCAGCATCAGCATCCGTCCTCTCAGACACTTTGAGGAGGTGACAGCAGCCGTGAAAGAGCTCAGAGACCAACTCCAGGACATTCTGAGGGACACCTGGACAAACATCTCACTGAAAATCACTGGAGTGGATGTTTTACTGTCAGAACCAGAACCAAAGACCAGAGATGGATTCTTAAAGTATTCAAGAGACATCACTCTGGATCCAAACACAGCAAATACATGGCTGTTATTATCTGAGGGGAACAGAAAAGTGACATTTATGATAAAAGACCAACATCATCCTGATCATCCAGACAGATTCACTGGATGTTGGCAGGTCCTGAGTAGAGAGAGTCTGACTGGACGTTGTTACTGGGAGGTGGAGATGAGAGGAGGTGGAGTTGAAGTAGCAGTCGCTTTCAAGAACATCTGTAGAAAAGGAAGCTTAAATGAATGTTTGTTTGGACGAAATGACAAATCTTGGTCTTTATATTGTGGCAACAGGAGTTATATATTTCGGTACAACAACATCCAAACTCCCGTCTCTGGTCGTCGGTCCTCCAGAGTGGGAGTTTACCTGGATCACAGAGCAGGTGTTCTGTCTTTCTACAGCGTCTCTGAAACCATGACTCTCCTCCACAGAGTCCAGACCACATTCACTGAGGAGCCACTACATGCTGGGGTTCGGTTTTGCTATGATGGAGAAACTGCAGAGTTGGTTAAACTCCAATAGAGTGATTCTAGTGTGTGAGGGTGGGTTCATGTTCAGCCCTGATTCAACTCCATCACATTTTCATTTCTCCAAAGAGGCAATGCTTTGCTTTGAATCTTGTCTATTTCACAGACGACAATGTGTCTCTTTCTGGATCCAAATCACCTTCACTGTCCAGCAGGGGTCCCTCAAGGCAGCATTTTAGGACCTATTTTATTTCCTATCTGTATTAATGACCTACCTGAAGTTTGTTCAAATTAATTGAATTGTGTTCATTTTAAATATGCTGGTCTGGTATATAAAGGTTTTGCATGGACTTGCCCCTCCTCCGTTACAGGATTTTATCAAACCAAAGACTGTGGGTGGGATGGGCACCAGGGCCACAGTTCGGGGGGGCTGTGAGGTTCCACTCAGGGGAACCACATTTGGACAGACTGTGCTCTCAGTCAGAGGCACCAAGTTCTGGAATAGTCTCCATTATCAATAAGAGAGAGTCCAACAATGGTCACGTTAAAATCACACTTCAAACAGTGGATAAAGGAAAACCAGGCCTGTGAACATGTTTAGTGTGTAGTTGTAGTTGTTGTTGTTGTTGTATTGTGTCATTGTGTTTTCTACTGGTTTGTTTTTAGTCACCTGTCTAAAGGGACTACAGATGGAAACTAGCATCTTTGCTGTAATCAGGCAGATTTACACTGTAAATGTTGCAGATGTTCATTTTCACTGTCCCTACACTGTAAAAGTTGACTCTACTTAAAAAATCTGAGGAAGCCGGTTGCCTTAAAAAAGAAAGTATAATGGACTTAAAGCTTGAGTTCAATACACTGAATGCCAAGTTGATTAAACTTAAAATCATTTGTAGTATCAATTGTTTTGCACAGTGATTACACTTTGTTTTTTTAGTTCAATATACTAAATTCCAAGTTGATTAAACTTTAATGTATTATTTCAATTGCTTTGTCCAGTTACTCCACTTAAAACCTTAAAGTACTGTAGCACTTGCTTAAAGGTGGGCCAATTGCAAAGCTAGGTGAGTTACTAGGTTCTGGAGGAGTTGGTCAAGAACTGAGATATTTGCAATTTATAACAGCCGGCAGGTTTATTACAATTTAACACACACACAAAAAAAAACATGGTAAAAACAGTACAAAATAAAAGTTTAGAAAAACCCCAAAATAAAATAGTCTCTCTGCATAAAAAAAAGACAAAGTAGCAAAATAAAATACAAAATGTCCAGAGTGTCTCTCTTTGAGACTTCTTCAATCCGTCCTTTCTTGTGTCACTCTTTAATGTTTTCTCTCTCTATATATATACTCTACCCGGGTAGGATAATTGTGTGTTAATACGTGGGTTCCTTAGCTGGAAATCCTTTAAGGCAAAAGAGTTGCTCCTTCCAATGACGCCCGAAACAGCTGGCCACACTGCCTCAAACGTCCATCCGAAGTCGTCCTCGCTGGGTCTGGCTCGCCATCACTTACAGCAGAAACTGTATCCAGGTGTCTGAACTAGTCAAAAAAAACCAGTCTGTACATACAGTACAGAATGATCAAAATAATTCATTGTAACGAGGACGCGGCTCGTTACTACGTCACCCACACACCTGCACTTTAATAACACCTTTCACTTTGCACTGAGCACTTTAGATATTCATATTGCACTTTTTATGCACACTTCACTTTAAGAACGCTAATTTGCACAGAAGTAATTTGCACACGATTGTCGTTTTTAACAAAATAATTTATTAAAACTTTTTAATGTTGCCCCGTAGGGCCGGTCGGTGATGTCACTTCCGGTGATGGCGGCGCCCGGTCCTGCGGAGGCAACACGACAATTATAATGGGAACGTGCAATATTTGTGCTGTATTTTAAAATTAGATGTTCTTTTAGATGTGGTGTGCATGCAGTGAATGTTTGAAGTGTTGCAGTGTGAGTGAGTGGCGTGTGGTGTGTGTGTGCTTCAGTTTTAAAACTTACCGTTCTCCTCGTGTCCAGGCGGGCGGCGTCTGGCCAAAAGATTCCCGGGGGGACCAGACGCCGCTGAAGAACGTTCCGGCCTGGGCCAAGGGGGAGTGACGTCATTGGGGTGGATGTAATATTTTAGATCGTTTATTTAGTTAGTTTATGGTTTTGGTGGGTTGTGTTTGGGATTATTTCTTTAGTATGAGTTTGGGGTTTATTTATAGTTGGTTTATGGTTTTATAGTAGAGGGTTTTAACTTAGTTTTAAGAAGGCTAATGTTAATGTAACACCCCAGGAAATAGAATGGTTTTACCCACTCCAGTAGAGCATATAAAAGGCGCCAAATCTCATCACTTGTGTTCTGCTGCTGGAGAAGCCACATCCTGATTTTAATCCTCTACTGCACTTTATTGCACCTGCACTTTTTTTTGCCATTTGCACATTTTTTGGAAAATAAAAAGAGAAAGAAGAAATGGACCACCCCAGAAAAACTGTTTCTGCCTGACTTTTTTAAACTCACATCCAACCGCCCGGCGATCCTGCTTACATTCATCAAAAAAATGCTTCCATTCCATATCAAACTGAATAAATGAGATCTCATCAAATCCAAAATCTATGTTTTTAGCTATTTTTTACACTGTTGTTTAACCCCATCATATTTAAGGCCCTTCAGTGCACCTTTAAGAGTATTTCACTCCAAAACTACTTTGTTCTACATATTAAATTCACAGATTCATTAAAATATCAAATTTAACAATGGCAAAAAAAACATTTCTCAAGAATTAAATGATTTCAACCTTATATACATACATTTATCATAAATTAACCTTATACAAATACATTTAAACACAATATTAAAAAACATTCACTTCTTCAAAAATCACTCCAACTGGTTCTAACTGGTTTTAACTCTATATACACCAACGTTAAACGGCTGCGCTACCCAAGCTAGCGGTTTGCTACGCTATTAGCATCGTTAGCTACTTAACTCACCGGAGCGTAGACAGATGAAAACACCACTCGACTCATTTACCACCGTAAGAATGCGCCGTCGAACGGTAAACTAAACCGGTGGGCTTTTATCGCCTCTCACACTTAATTCCACAGCTAATTTAGTTGGTATATATCTATTTTTTCTGTTCTTCTTGCTCCGTCGCCGAGCTTCTGCTTCTCCTCTCTCTTCTCTCTTTCTCTCTGCGCGCGCTGCAGCAACGTCTGCTCAGAATAGCTGCGCAGAAGAACAAACAGAGCCGACGTGAGGGAGTTAACCCTTTAGTGGCCGAGCATTTCTATGCAGGTTACATAGTCAGTGACAGTAGTATTCTAATTTAAGTATAAGTGACAAAAAACACAAAGAAGTTGCTTTAAACCTTTTGCCAAGTATCAGTTATCAGTTCTGCTCTTTTATGTTTGTTAAACACACACTTTTAAAATCCAAAGATAGTTTTCATTTCTTGACCTGTATTTTAATTATTTTAAAAGGTATATAACATGAATAAATGTTACAGTTTATCCCTGTCAAAAAAAAAAAATGAAGCTCCCAACAGGAATTACCCATTATTTTTACAATTTAATGCTCTAATTCTAACCTCATTGTATTGTTTATTGCATTACAGGTTTTCTCTGTCTAAGTTACAGCAGTCTGTAAATTCTACAAAGAAATTTGATGCTTTTCACATAATTTTACTTTAAAAATAACAGTTTTGTTCTATATTTTGCAAAATATAACTGTCAAATGAACAGGGCTTCTTTGTTCTTCTGTTTACATTTTTATGATGTCAATTTTGCAAACATTTTTTACAGTGTGCCGTCAGCTGTTTAATGACTACATAGTGAGGATTGCATATAAAAACCAAGTAAATGTGAATAAAGTTCCCCCTGACCCTCTCAGAATCAGCTCATTTACTCTGAACAACATCTGAAGTATGTTTAATGGATGCATGTAGAGTTTTAACTTTACACTGTGAATATTTTCACAGTTCCAGGCCCTTGAAGTCCATCTAGGAGGGTCAACATCTAAGTTGTGCTGCTTTTTCCATCATTTCTGAGCCTCATAGCTTCATAAATGCAGCAGATGGACTCATGAAATGTTCAGGGCAGAGAAACACCTGCAACATGTCCACTCTGAGATTCTTTTCACTGAAGGAATTCAAACCCTGATCATTCCTGCAGCATCATTTCCTGCCCCGTAGAAAAGACCAGCGTCGGATACGAGTGCAGCTCACCTTCAACAGCACCATCACCACAGCCGCTGGGAATGGAGGCGAACTGTTGCACCTTTGCAACGCTTGGTTTTAACTGGTCACATGAAGTCAGGTAACCCAGCTCCTCCCAGAACCACACATCCAACATAGATCTTCCTCCTCCTCCTCCAGTCGTCTTAACTCCACCACACCGCTCACAGCTGCTGTTCCTGACGTCACCAGGTTTCCCTCCCAACTCTTTCGCCCCGAGGTGTTTCCATTAAAGGTGTGACAGCTGATCTGATCTGAAAAAACAAGGCCCAGACAGGAAGAATTGAACATTTGCATGGTTGAAGTTCACATTTCCACCTGAGCTGCTTCCAAACTGGGCAGTACGAGTGCTGACTAAGACCAGAAGGAGAGCTCACGTTACACCCATGGTCACCTGTCTGATTTAGAGCTCAGGTTAAGATTCTTTCATTGTTTCCAGGACATTTTGTGTTTCAGATCCATTCATCACTTCTCAGAAATGTGGAAATAAACAAAGAAAAACATGTAAACATTGTTTTTTATGTCCTTAAGTTCCTCAGTCTGAGTTTGTTTGTTAATAAAACATCAGAATCAATGTCAATAATCTTTGTTTTATCCCTGATTGTGATAATCAATAGACAGAATTTATCATTTACCACTGATTATATTAAAGATGATTCATTTTATGTGTGTTTGTCATCAAAACAACAACAGTGACATCATGTAAACAAAGTGACATTTTACAAAGTGGCTCAGTCAAAGTCAAAATAACGTGAACATGTCATATTTTCATGGTGGTATTTTTGACCAGCATGGTTTAATCATTAAAGAGATGTGAGTTACTGTTTAAACTGCCGTCTCCCTCCTCTTCCTGGAATGAATCCCAGCCAGATCACCCTCCCCTCCTCCCTGCTCTCACACTCAGCTCCTCCACCCCGTCCACACATGTCCTGGTTCCTCCCCTTCAGATCTGCACTCTGAAGACGGAGGGAGGAGCTGACAGGCCCCGTTCACAGCAGCAACACGTCATTTGTAGATCTGAGCTCAGACTAGTTTCATTTACCAGGAAGTGAAAGTCAAACAGTCGCTGCTGCTGAGAGGAGAAATGGCGCAGCGAGGAAATCAGCTGGATTCTGACAAATTCTCTTGTTCCATCTGTCTGGATCTACTGAAGGATCCGGTGGCTCTTCCCTGTGGACACAGCTACTGTATGGACTGTATTAAAGCCCACTGGGATGGAGAGGATGGGAAGAGAAAGTACAGCTGCCCTCAGTGCAGGAAGACCTTCACAGCGAGGCCTGTCCTGAAGAAAAACGTCATGTTGGCAGAGTTAGTGGAGGAGCTGAAGAAGACTGGACTCCAAGCTGCTGCTGCTGATCACTGCTATGCTGGAGCTGAAGATGTGGCCTGTGATGTGTGCACTGGGAGGAAGAGGAAGGCTGTCAAGTCCTGTCTGGTCTGTCTGGTCTCCTACTGTCAGAACCACCTCCAGCCTCACTATGACTCACCTCCATTCCAGAAACACCAGCTGGTGGAGCCCTCCAAGAACCTCCAGGAGAACATCTGCTCTCATCATGACAGGATGATGGAGATTTTCTGTCGCACTGATCAGCAGCTGATCTGTTATCTGTGCACAATGGATGAACATAAAGGCCATGAAACCGTCCCAGCTGCAGCAGAAAGGAAGAAGAAGCAGAAGGAGCTGGAGGTGAGTCGACTGAACATCCAGCAGAGAATCCAGGTCAGACAGAAAGATGTGGAGCTGCTTCAACAGGAGCTGAAGGCCATCAAGGTCTCTGCTGATAAAACAGTGGAGGACAGTGAGGAGATGTTCGACCAGATGATCCGTCTGATCAAGAACAGAAGCTCTGATGTGACGCAGCAGATCAGATCCCAGCAGGAGGCTGAAGTGAGTCGAGTCAAAGAGCTGGAGGAGAAGCTGGAGCAGGAGATCAGAGATCTGAAGAGGAGAGACGCTGAGCTGAAGAAGCTCTCAGATACAGAAGATCACAACCAGTTCCTCCACAACTACCCCTCAGAGTCAGCACTCAGTGAGTCCACACCCTCATCCAGCATCAACATCCGTCCTCTCAGACACTTTGAGGAGGTGACAGCAGCCGTGAAAGAGCTCAGAGACCAACTCCAGGACATTCTGAGGGACACCTGGACAAACATCTCACTGAAGATCACTCAAGTGGATGTTTTACTGTCAGAACCAGAACCAAAGACCAGAGATGGATTCTTAAAGTATTCAAGAGACATCACTCTGGATCCAAACACAGCATTCACATTGCTGTTTTTATCTGAGGGGAACAGAAAAGTGACATTTAGGATGAAAAAACAACTTCATCATGATCATCCAGATAGATTCACTGGATGGTATCAGGTCCTGAGTAGAGAGAGTCTGACTGGACGTTGTTACTGGGAGGTGGAGATGAGCGGATGTAGATTTGATGTAGCAGTCGCCTACAAGAACATCTGCAGAAAAGGAAAGTCAGATGAATGTGGATTTGGACGAAATGACAAATCTTGGTCTTTATGTTGTTACCCCAACCGTTATGCATTTCGGTACAACAACATCAAAACTCCCGTCTCTGGTCCTTGGTCCTCCATAGTGGGAGTTTACCTGGATCACAGAGCAGGTGTTCTGTCTTTCTACAGCGTCTCTGAAACCATGACTCTCCTCCACAGAGTCCAGACCACATTCACTGAGGAGCCGCTACATGCTGGGGTTTCGATTTGGTATTGCTATTCTGGAGACAATGCAGAGTTCCTTAAACTCCAATAGTGATTGTAGTGTGTGAGGGTGGGTTCATGTTCAGCCCTGATTCAACTCCATCACATACAGTTTACTTGTGTAGCTGCAGCCAATAATCAGTGAGACCATGATGGAACTGATTGATGGTGAAATGTCTCAGTGGTTTTTAAAGCTGCTTCCAGCTTCAGAAACTTGAACATTTGTTGGTTTTATTTTTCATTCCTGACGAGAAACTGAACATTTCTGGGTTTTCGGATTCAAACTGTTGAATTGCTGAGCTGTGGGAGATGAAGATTGTCAAGTGAAGCCAAGGTTTGAGATCCCAGAGCAGCCATTTACAGAGGCTAAGTAAAGAAAATGATATGATTGCACTAAGGCTTAGTGATGATTTGAAATTATTCCTATGTTAAGTAATGATTGGAAACAGTTTATAATTATTGGGAAGATTAAAAGTGATTCTTTGTAACCAGAATTCTGCAGGTTGAAAAGAGGAACTTAGCTGTGTGGCAGTTTAGAAACAGGACATGGAGTAAAAAGTCTGTGCTCAAGTGTGTGTCCTTAAGTTTTCAGTAACTCTTAATGATCAAGTGATTGGAAAGTTGTCTCAGTTGATTCAGATGTTGTGATGATTCTAAATATATAATATAAATGAGATGTGAAGTAATTCTAATATGTTTCTCTGAGCAGCTGACAGTTTTGGAAAGTATGAATCATGCTACTGAGCTAACTGAGACAATGAGCTAAAGTTAAGAAAGTGTGTTGGTTCGATCTGACTTTAGTCCAGGATAAGTGGAGTTTTACTCTACTTATCCTGGTCAGTCTGAAATTTTGTTGAAGATGGAACAGAGCAATATATCCTTCCCTCTGCGAGAGACAGCAGAAGAAGCAGCCTGTTCAGCCTGTTCAGCCTGTTCTAGGAGAGTCAGGGACTTTCCTCAGCTCATTTTGCCATCGTGTTGGTTTTTTGAAACTTTTCCACAACGAACCCAAGGACATTGAAAGGGTTTTTGCAAGACTAGATTGGGATCTGACCTGTTCACTCCCCCTGAGTTTTGGAGAATTTTTACGGGACAGCTGGGACTCTGTACAGGGTTTGGTGTTTCTGTTAAGAGATTCTGCCAGAATCAGGTTAGGACCGGGCGTGGCAGTTAAAGGCCGGCTGTCTGCTCTGTCCATCTAAAATATACTATTAGGAGATTTAATTAGGAAAGCTCAGTTCTGAAATATTAACCAAATTATTTGAACCTGATCAAATTTTTAAATGTATTTTGTGTGTTTGATCAAGAGCTGCTGCTGCCCCTGCTGTCATTAATCAATAAACTTTTGTTATGCATTTAAAGAGAAGCATTATGGATTTTTAATTTGTTTACCT